>JAJEKV010000072.1:2872298-3201150 GCA_021234155.1 Isoetes taiwanensis
CTCAAATTGTACTTCGTTCCGGTTACGTATTGCTAAAGGAAGGCACCATGATGCTTGGCTATAATTGCGTGTAAATTTTATAAAAGCATATAATGTTGGGACATGCCATACTTTGCCAAAGTGTTGGCTTTGTAAAAAGTTTTGCATGCATGAACCTACATGCATGATGCGGCATCTTTAAGCTTTAGGCTTTGGCTATAGCATGATACGGCATCTATACTTGGTATGATGTCTTGTTCTATGGGGAGACAAAAATTTGAAGATATTCTTTTGCCTTTATGGCATAATTAACAATGGTTAATTTGTGGCCTTTGAAAACTTCGATTTCAAGCGGGGGCTAGGTCAAAATAGATCTATTTGCAGGCTTGGCACCATGATATCTCACGAAGACAAGCATTATCTGTTAATATAATTGGTTTTCGTTATGCGGTAAATGTTAAAACTTGGAAATTATTTCTTATTAAAAATAGGGGCTTTTGCAGAGGGAAATCGATTGAGAAGCTTGAACCCTAATCCAAGCGAGAAGCATTGGAGCGCATGCATGCCTAAAATTTCTTGGATACATGTTGAGGGCCGAAGCAGGGCACTCGGCGGTAGGATCACGCGTATGATTGCATACTATCGGTAGCCAAGTCTGTGAGAAAAATGATTCTGGGATCTCTTTCACATTGGGCTGCTTGTGCGAATATGGCGAATTCTTGATATACGCCAGTTTGTATATGATTGGCTGTTACTGCCGCCGATGTCGAGATGCATCGAAAATACCAAGGCATAGATGGGCTCTTCTAGTTTTATTTTGGGGCTCATATCACGGTTTGGATTTGCCTTATTAGCCGAATTTGTTCTTTGTAAGTTCTTCTTAAGGATGATCTGAGGATGCATAACACATTTGAATGCCGCATATGGCGGTATCTATTGAGTTTTTCTTTAAGCGGCCTTGTCGGGGTTGCCATATCGATCTTGTTGGCCAAGGCACATATTCAAAGCGACATTATTTGCTTTTCGTTATTCAAAGAGCGAGGATAATGGATGGCTAATCCGAGATACTGCAAATATCGCGAGGAGGTATGCATTTATCTGCTTGATTAAATATCGCCCAATAAATGGCTTCTACTTTGGATATGCCATGAAGGGTATTATCTATTCTACGTACTATTTGAAAGAGCACCAAAACATTTGTTTGCTTTTTATCATCATTATTATTCTTAAGCGTGCCGAGGGTAATTTGTGGCTACTTAGAACCGCAGGCCGTAGCAATATGTAGGTTTTGGTTTGTACCTAAAGCCTAGCTACAAAATGATTAAGGATGGCCTGCGGCTTAAAAACTAACATTGACTTTCAATAGAGGCGAAAATGAGGTAAATGGATTTCTTTGTGGCTAGTGCACGCCTTGTTCTATTACGGAAGAAGTTGAGGGGGCATAAATCATGGCAGTTTTGTGCTATAATGATCTTTAAATTATTTCTAACTTATTGGAAAAAATCATGTTGCATTTTTAATAAGAGCACTTAATGGATATGGCGAAACCTCTTTGATTACTATGCTTAGTCATTGGAAGCATAGGCATAACTTCTAATATTTGTGGAGGCTTATGGCGAATATTCGGTTGCACTTATGATATGGCGAGGTGGGCGGATCTCCGGGTTAGAAAAAGACCATATATTCCATATGTCGAAATTCTTTAAGATGCCTTGAGTGTATGAAAATGCAAAGGCATAGGTACATTAGTATTCTAAAATAGCGAGTTACTAAATTTGAGAACACAAATATGACTCTAAGAGTTAGAGGCATATAATTCTGAATAAAAGTGTGATATGATTTATGGATTGCATTCATATGGTCTTATCGAAATTGTACTTGTGATAGTATGCTTAATGAATAAGCAATATGCATTGTTTTTGTGTTTCTAAGCTAATGGCTGAAGCTAGAAATTAATAGAGGCATGTTACTTATCTATACTTGGGGTGCATAAAAATTATAAGTTTGACTAACATGTGACGGTCTATTGTAGTTGATTGGTTTTGAAAACATCTCCGTTATAATTCCATCTTTTCTTGTTAATGTTTTCCTGGGTAGGATACAATTGGTGATGTTGAAGTAAAGGCGGGGCCAATGTACCTTTGGCCCCTTACTGACTACTTGGATTTTTCAGCTAATTGTGTATTGATTGGTACAGTCTGGGTTCTCTCCTCCAATTGTGTCTCTATTTTGCAAACCGGGTTGGTGTTAACATGGAAGGTTATGGATGGCCATAAAAAATGGAGCGTATACTATGCACTTTTTGTATGTTATTGTCTAAACTATTCAATTTCAATTCAATAATAGTGCATTTTGCAATTTACTTCGATATGATATGTAGGAATTTGTTGCAGCAGCATTAAGGTTACATGGCTTTGGGGCTTGAGAAATCAAGCCTTCTACGAGGTTGCCTTGAATGATAAGTGTTGAATACGTTTATGAATATTTTTCTGCGACTACTTTCATTAGAATACATGTGGTGTTGGGAGGCTTGAGAAATCAGTCCTCTACTAAGGTAAGCACTGGCCAGTTTGGTGTGTATTCTAGTTTAAATCAAGCAAAATTAAAGCTGAGTACCGGGGATGCATTGTGGGATGGGCTGGAGTAGCGCGGAGTGAGACCTTCTCAAGCTCTAGCGAGGTGCTAGTGTTTGGAGTAGTGTGTTTGCTAAGATTAGATCTAGTAAATAGCTAGTATATATACGAAACCGCGTTTTTACGTTACCAGAATGAGGATAACCCATTACTGGTAATACTAATACAACAGCGCTGCTTTACAATAGCATTTCTCTGGAACCGCAGAACCGCGATGATTTAATATAACTTATAGTCCTCAATTCTTGCTGCGGCTTGGTTTAGGGTCAATAGCTTGGCTCTCATTAAGGGTGGAATTTGAGACTTTAAGTAGTTCCATAGAAATATTTACTTATAATCTGCGAATTATGCTTGATGTTATTTTTCTAGTCACTCTTTGGTGGGGATTCATCTATTCTGAGAATCTCAAAAATGATTTAGAAACCATGCTTTCTGAGTGGTGAGTTTAGTTTTTTTAAGTTCAAAGTTCACGGATACTACTTTAATCTGGATTGTATGATCTAGCTTCAAACATGGGCCGGACATTGTATCGTGTATGCTACATTGGTAGGTTTTGGGATTTTTTTAATTCAAGGATTCACGGATACTACTTTAATCCACAGATTGTATGATCTTTCTTTGCTTCAAACATGAGCTTGAGACATTGTATCATATTTTGTCTTTGCCTAAAACATATGGCATGCATATACAAATTCATAGTGAAGGATCTTTCTTTGAAGAGGTCCTCACAAGGCTATACTAAATATGTGGTTGTGCCTTACTATCATGCGGGCAAAATCTGAGTGGGAAACGAGGGGTCCTAGCGGCATAAGCTAGGTACCTTAGCTACACAACCTGAAGATAATTATCTTTGATTGTTAACACATAGACCGTTCTACATAGCGGTTGAGTGGAAGGTTTTCTATATATATATATACATATATATATAAATTGGTATCTCGAGAACGTACTTTCATAGCCTAGAATAGGTGGAAAGCTCACAGGCTCCACTTACGATATGGTGGGAAGCTCCTTATGCTAGTTGCGGTTGCCCTTTGCCTAAGCATAGGCTTTCCATAATCTTACAAAATCACGAGAGATACTAAAACTTTGGAGTGCAGTTAGGGCCTAAGATGCTTAAAAGTGGAATAAAAGTAGTGCGAGAATAATTGCAAAATTTAAATTTTGAGCTCTATAGTTCCATGGCCAAACTACTTGGTATCCAATGAATAAGTGGAAATGCATGTTGGAATATTTGTTTCAATGGCTAAAGTAGCGTGAAAATAGAACTCATGTACAAGATGTTGCCTTGTTAAAAAGCAAGGTACATATAATGCAATAAATTGGGTGCATAACATGCAAAAATGCAAAAAGCATGATCCAGCTTGGCTATAGTACGTGTAAATTTTAATAAAAAGCATATAATGTTGGGACATGCCATGCTTGCCAAGTAGTGTTGGCTTTTGTAAAAGTTTTGCATGCATGAACCATGCATGATACGACATCTTTCAAGCTTTAGGCTTTAAGCATAGCATGATACGGCATCTATATGATGCGTGTCTTGTTCTATGGGGCATAAATTTGAAGATATTCTTTGCCGCTGCGGCATGAAAATTAACAATGTGGTTAATTTGCTTGGCCTTTGAAAGCTTCGATTTCTAAGCGGAGCTAGGTCAAAAATAGATCCTATTTGTGAGCTTGGCACCATGAGAAAATATCTCACGAGATAGTATACATTTGTTAATATAATTGTGTGGTTTCGTTATGGTAAATGTTAAAACTTGGAAATTATTTCTTATTAAAAATAGGGGCTTTTTGGAAATCGATTGGCGCTTAGAACCTAATCCAGCGAAGCTTGTGGAGCCGCATGCATGCCTACCGTACTACTTGAATCCATGTTGGGGCAAAGCGAGGCACTTTCGGCATTAGGATCTGCATGTGATTACGCATACTATCAGTAGCCAGAAATGCAGAAAAAATGATTCTACCGGATCTGTTGGTACGCGTAGAATATAAGCGAGAATTCTTGATATGCACTTGGTTGTATATGATTGGCTGTTGCACGCCGATGCTCGGAGATGCATCGAAAATACCAAGGCATAGATGGGCTCTTCTGGATTTTATTTTAGGGCTCATAATGGAGTTTGGTTTGCCTTGTGTAGCCGAATTTGTTAACGTAAAGAAGTTCTTCTTGGGATGATGTCACGGATGCATAACTTTTTGTTGAATCGCATATGGCGGTATCTATTTGAGTTTTTCTTTAAACAGCCTTGTCGGGGTTGCCATATCAGTCTTGTTGGCCAAGGCACATATTCAAGCGACATTATTTGCTTCGTTATTCAAAGAGCGGAGATAATGGATGGCTAATCCGCAGTTCTGCAAATATGCGAGAGGTATGCATTTATCTAGCGGTTAAATGCTCACTTGATAAATGGCTGGATATGCCATGAGGTATTATATTCTCGTACTATTTGAAAAGAGCACCAAAACATTTGTTTGCTTTTTATCTCATCATTATTATTCTTTGTTCTGTGTAAGATAGTGGCTGGCTACTTAGCAAGACAGGCTGTGCATGTATGTGTGTGGGTTTTGGTTGTACCTAAAAGCCTAGCTTCTACAAAATGATTAAGGATGTGGCCTACTTGACTTAAAACTAGCATTGACTTTCCAATAGAGACGAAAATGAGGGTATGGATTTCTTTGTGGCTAGTCACACTTGTTCTATACGGAAAGTTGAGGCATAAATCATGGCTGTGATTTGTGCTATAATAGACTATATTTAAATTATTTCTAACTTATTGGAAAAAATCATGTTGCATTTTTTAATAGAGCACTTAATGGATATAAGCGAAACCTACTGATTACTATGCTTAGTCATTGGAAGCATGAAACCAACTTCTAATTTGTGGGCTTATAGCGAATAATCGGTTGCACACTTATGATATGTGGTGGATATCCCGGGTTAGAAAGACCATATATTCCATATGTCGGGAAATTCTTTAAGATGCCTTAGTGTATGAAAATGCAAAGGCATAATTTGTTATTATTCTAAAATACTTGATTCAATTGAGAACACAAATATGACTCTAAATTTGAGGCATATAATTACGAATAAAAAGTAGCTTGATATGATTTATGGGTGCATTCATATGGTCTTATAGAAGTGTACTTGGCGATAGTATGCTTAATGAATAAGCAATATGCATTTGCTTTTTGTGTTTCTAAGCTAATGGTGAAGCTAGAAATTAATAGAGGCATGTTGCACCATGTCTATACTTGGGGTGCATAAAAATTAAGTTTGACTAACATGTGACAAGTCCTATTGTAGTTGATTGGGGATTTGAAAACATCTCCGTTATAATTCCATCTTTCTTGTTAATGTTTTCCACGGGCAAAAGGATACAATTGGTGATCGGTGATAAGCCCAGGGGCCCCAATGTACCTTTTTGTGGCCCTTACATTCTGGGTTTTCCGCTAATTGTGTATTGATTGGAGCTAGCAGTCACGGGGTTCTCTCCTCCAATTGTCTCTGTTTTTTACCCAAGCCGGGTTGGGTGTTAACATGGAAGGTTATGGAATGGCGTAAAATGGAGGCGTATACTATGCACTTTGTATGTTATTGTCTAAACTATTCAATTTCAATTCAATAATAGTGCATTTTGCAATTTACCGATATGACTCTATGTTTTGTAAGAATTTGTTGCAACAACTTTGCATTCAGGTTACATGGCTTTGGGGCTTGAAATCAGCCTTCTACGGGTTGCCTTGAATGTTAGAGGTGTTAATTACGTTTATGAATATTTTGCAACTACTTTTCATTAAGAATACATGGTGTTGGGGCTTAGAAATCAGTCCTCTACTAGGTAGCCTTAATGTGGTTGGTTGTTGTATTCTAGTTTAAATCAAGCGGGAAATTAAAATAGTACCGAGGATACGTGTGGGATGGCTGCAGGGCTAGCATGGGGCAGAGACCTTCTCAAGCTCTGGCGAGGTGCTAGTGTTTGGGTTTGCTAGATTAGATCCTAGTAAATAGCTAGTATATATATATATATATATATATATATATATATATATATAGCTAAAACCCTACCACCTAGGAAGGTAGACCCTACAAATTTATAAGGGCCGGGGGAGGTCCCTTTATATTCTAGGGACCCCTACTCAAGCTATTACTCAAGAGTTACATCAAAAATTCACAAGAAAGTACACGGTATTTTGCTTGAGTTCAATTGAAGGATTGCAAGGTTGAACTTCAGTCCTGGGAAGATACCATTTTGAGTGTTCTATTGTGATCGCCAAATGTCCTCCTTGCGAACCCTTTGTTAATGAACAGGTTGTAAATTTGGTATAAATCCATGGCTGCCCTAGCTGTGGTTGCTATGCACATATAGGCAAGGTTGGACCATGACACAATGACATTCTTGGCCATATATGGTAGGGCTCTGCACCCATTAGCATGGCCAAATTTGATGCTTTGAAAGGCAACTTATCCCTTTTATCATATGCAAATATCATAGAGGCCATTAATAGGATCAGTTATTTCCACACACATGTTAAGAAAGTTAACCTTCCTTCCCATGTGTTTTACTGCTTTGCTACCAAGAGGATAAAAACATCTCATCATCTTGGATGGTTAAGTCTGGGAGGTTATAGATTGATTGCACATCCTTCAACCTTCGGGCCAAGTAACTTCTTAATGCTTTGTTGTTGATACTTATAAGATCGTCAATGTGTACCTAAAAGTGCAGAATTGTTGCGCCAGGTGTCAAAATCACCCTTACTTACTAATGAAGGATGAATGCCAACAACCAGATAGGTACAAGTTGCACCATGTCGGCTTGGAGGAAAATCCCATAGAATGCCCTTAGTCCGTCGGCCAGATTCTATCACCCATCCGGATACAGATAGCAATTATTTAGGAGCCATGAGTTCATTTTTACAAAATCAGATTCCTGTATGCAGCACCAACTTTTGCTTGTAGGCATGTCCACCTTCCATTCCAGATATATTTCACCATTGCCTTTAATCTTATACCACATACCATAATTTCTGTTTTTTGCCTTTTGGTGTTTCAGTCAGAATCGGTAATTAATGTCAAAATGGAACGGATGCCATCATCCCCTCAATTGGGATGTTCTCAGAGATCTGGTTATATCTCAGACCAAGACCTCGCGTGATTTTAGCGTGTAGATTACACGCTATGTCAGATATCGAAGTTTATCACCCAGGAGGCTTTGATCTTTTCTTTTCGAAAGAGGTTAACTCTGGCCAGTTTGGTTTCACATATCTCAGGCCATATGGTGAGAAAGGTGTTAAGCCCAGCAGCCAAAAGAGCTGCCATCTGTGAAAAGATCGTGTCAAATGCACTAGTAATCCATCTATATGTCTGCTTGTGTGCTTTTGTAAATGGCTAACAAGAAAGGAGGTTTGGGCTACCGATTGCCCACCACCAAGGAAACTTTGAATGGAGCCATTAATACATTGCTTTAGTTCCTCAGTAGTGCTAATCTCAAGAAAATCCTCACCGCCGGTCTCAAGAAAGCCCTGCCCCTAATGTGCTTGGGGCAAATGAAGTGGATTATTCACGCCTTTATCTACACGTAAATGTATAGATTGCTAGTTAGCCACCAATGTTCTTAGTTCTGACTTCATCAATGATCTGAAATTTTTTTTGATTGGGAGAATTAGCCTTAATAAACTTTTTAGCTTGCTTAACTCAAGATTGGCCATATCGCGCTTTGCTTGCGTAATAGAAGTGTTATCAAACAGTCCCATAATACGGGTATTTATGAACCTCAAAGAACTGCTCCCGCGATCCCCGCCATCTCTGCTTTGAATTTGGTGAGTAAAGGGTTTGTCGGGGGATATGATTTAGTCCAATTGCTAGCCATCTCCCCAGGGGCCTCATATGTAATGATTTAAGGTCGGTCGTGGTATATGCCCAATGTCGAGAGAGATGAATTTCTTGAGGTTCTAGGGTTATGGCACGGGCGGGCATGGAGCCATATTAGATTCTCGCAATACGGGTTTAGGTTTGTATAACAATCCTTTCAGGCTTTCAGTATAGGACCAACCAAATGTGGTATGTTCCATGATTTTTTCTCCCAATTCACCAAATTTATTGCACACAATTTCGGAAAATGCCTTATGAAACTTGATCTTGTCGATTGCTTTGGAGAAAAATCTGAAATGCACAAAAGATTTTTTCGACTTACTTTTGTAAGTTTTTACAGCCCATCTACCTTCAGCATTCTTAACCAGAATTCTGTCATTACCCTGTTGTGCCAAAACAGATTGGGTTAGTACCAACAAAATTGCATTCATGTTACGACGTAACATGTATGCTTGGAGCTCACACTCATTTGCTGTTGGCCATGTAAGCCCTGCGTACATCATGCCCTCTTTTTGATAAAAGAAGGGCTACTTTATGACCAGAGGTCATGTTTCTTAGTTAGTATTTGACCGGTCAAGTCGGGAACCTTGTGATTCTGTGTGGTAATCTACTAACTCCGGCCCATATTACAACATGTAATTACCGCAGAAACAGTAGGACATAATAAGATTGTATTTATTAAAAAAACAGGAAACTTTTGCATAAGAAGATTGTACTTATTGAAAATACAGGAAACCTTTGCATAAGACGATTGTACTTACTAAAAGTATCAGAGAATACTTACTTCATTTAGAAGGAAATTTTAGTTCGAGGCATGCCATCGGTAAGGACATTGTATCCACCATGGTTCTTCTTAATCGAATGTCCCGTGGTCCACCCCAACGCCATGGGTCCCATCAGGACATCTGATCTAGACCACTAGTAGTAGTGGTGTACCTACTAGCTAAACACCTTTCCCCGCCATGTTTGGGAGGCATAATGACTTTTCTCCTCCTCCTCCTCACTAGTATGTGCTTTTCTTTTGTATGCATTTTGAAAACGTTTCCATCAGCATCCAAGGGAGGGCAATCCTCCATGAACCGACATTTTTGATTGTTTTTCCAACGTCAACCGCTTTTGTATTTCCAAACACATCCTTAAAATCGTTTTTCTTATTCTCGGCCATTCGAAGTCATTTCAATTAAAGTTTCCCTGACTTTCAAGTATGCCAGAAAGGCTATGGCCCCTTTTCTCATTGGCTTGGAGTTCATCATCGTGTAGAAGTGGCAGAACCTGCTGGTACAACTTTCGTCAGGCCATAAGATGTGCGTGTTGTTCATCATGAACCAGACTGCATGATCAAACCAAGTAATATTGTCATTGCAACCACCTGCAGTCTTTTTGCTAAATTTATCGCATTTACACTTCAGAAATGGGCAAAAGGTCCTCCAAAGTTTTACTATGTAGAAGGGCTCCCTTTCCTCAAACTTCTTGGCCATATGGCCCTTTTGCCCGAGCCAAATGCCATTATTCTTGTTACATTTCTTACCAAAAAAGGTGGTATTTTTGCAAGGTAACCTGATCTCCTCCTTGCCGATCCTCCTGTTAAAGGTTTCGGCATCCTTATGGGCTTGTTCTAAATCTGCATTAGTAATATTGCACAGACTTTTCCATGTCGCAACACTAATGGGGGCAAGTATTCCCAGATTCCTGGTTTCCCAAAGAGCATGCTTTACCTTAATTCCGTGTAGTTCCACAAGTCTGGCAGACATAACAGGGCAGGTGCCACAGTTGCTCAGTGTTAAAGCTTTGACGTTATAATCCTCAAGCAGGCTGCAGTACTGTTGTTCAGCTTCCTGATCTGTCTTTTTATTGCATTGACCAATGATAGCCTGCCTTTTATCCTCCGACAGCATACTTACATTGAATAGGCAAGTATTGAGTATGACAGGTTCTGGCTCCTTGGGCAGTTCCTTGGCTACCTTTTTATTCTTTACTCTGGGATTGGTAACCTTAAATTCATTGGCCATCTCTAGGGCTGTAGAGCACCTAATAAAAGTAAGGACATCTTGTATCTCCCTGTTTTCTGCTTCATCATGTGCTGCTGGTAACGCATCATATACTTCATCCACTAATTTCATGCATGCCACTATGTCATTTCCAGCCATGTTTAGTTTATTAACCAATTCAAACATGTTATTGATGCCCAAAAATGTAATGACAGAGACTTCATTGTCGTCAAGGAATGCTTCCCTTTTTATGAGGTACTTGTGCACTTCAGGTTTCAGCACACAACCAAGTACAACCTGGACAGCCATGTTTGGTGGAATAATCCGAGAGTAACCATAACCCATCTCAGCAAGTTCCGGGTCCCAATTTGCGTAATGGTCAGCAGGTTCAGCAACCCCAGTCTGCTGGTTATCCAATTCAGTTGCAATTTCCTTTGCTTTACTGTTGCCTTCCTGAAATATTTCAGTATGTTAGTTACCTTCAAAAGCATACTGCCATAGAGTTATGCCTTGCTGTATTCAGATTACAAGCCTAAAACAGTCATAAAGGCATAAGCTGGTGAAACAATCTTGCTGCTATTTCCTTACCATTAGTGTAACTCTACTGAAATTCTGTGAGATGTTAATTCCTTTAAGGCCTTCATACCATTATAAGTTATCCTCAGCAATTTCAGATTATTAATAGTTTAGAGGCCCACAACATGATAGGCTTAAGACTTTAGATCTCCAAAGTTCACACTAGTTGAACTAGTGTCCTGAAATCAAAGCATATATACTTGGCCTTAGCCTTAAGACTAAGACATTCCAAAGCTTAAAAGCCAAAGAACTTATCAGTCCCCAGACTTTAACTGGGGGAACTTTGGAGATCTTTGACAATATCCTTTACTTTGAGACTTAATCTTACCCTTCTACTTTAGAGATCAATAGAAAATAAACAATTCTCTAATTACATTATTGATGTCCCAGAAAGCTCACGTATACAATTAATTCCTTTACTGCTATTCCTGATATTCTTTTACATTAACCCCACTGTACTGACATTATCCAGCAGCTACTCAAAAGGTCTATAGTGTTTATACATCCTGTCAAGCCTGCAAACTCTATAGCCTAATTACTTATCTTATACAAACATATGTATTTGTTGAGACTTTTCACTTTATTCATTACTTTAGGACTAGATCCAAGAGTTTTTCTTAAGTGCCTTAGAAGAGGAACCGTTTTCCAATTACTGTCTTAATGTTCAAATTCCATCCTACTGTTTTCTTGCATTTATTAGTCCTAACCTTATTTAGTATCAGTCTCCCTGTATTCACATTATACAGCAGCCTATCATTAGGACCCTGAAGCTTATATCTATAGCTGGTCCTACAGAATACATTCCCTATTTATTTTCCATGTATTAACTCATGCATTTAATGCCTTATTTTTATTTATATTTGCTACAATAACATGGCCAGCCTTAAGCCTACATGCAATATTCATAAACACGATATCATGAAGCATATGTTACTGCATCTATTCTTATTTAACCCAAAGTTCCATTAAGATCATCTTTGCCATCCCTTAATGGCAAAACTACCATAACATGAATTTTCTACAGCTACTTCCCTACTAAATTTACTGGTCAAAATGGTAATAATAAGCAATGAATGTGAAACCATGCAAAAATCAGATTCGATTACTCTAGACCTATTGCCAAATAACTAGGCTGCTGCAGATTATTTTTAGGACATACTCAAGCCTTTATAGATTATGCTCAGCAGTATACATAATATTTCTTTATTGACAGCAAGATAATTCATAAAGACTCATTAACAAGAACATCAATATGCAAACTGCTGGTTACTTCCATTAAACTTGAAAAAAGGAATAAAGGCTTACATGGTTAAGTGTGCCGAGTAATAGTATCCAGAAAGCCAGAATACAGTGGTCTTAAGAGCAAGATTTATAGATTTAACATGCACAAAGTTTACCTTTCATTTGAAAAGATGGAATGCAACAACTTAAAATAGTATCAGAATAGTTTGCATGGTCTTTAAGCTATATCCTGCTTGTTCTTCTTTTGCAACAGCATGTCTCCAAACATCCAAGATTCCAAAAAAGAAAACTGGAGATGTAAGACCGGTTACCTGCAATCCAACCAATCAAATATTAGCCAAAAATGGGTAACACTGAAAGGGATTAGCAGGTAAGCAAAGGTCTCAACATGGCTTAACGCCCTTCACCAATTTTAAAACCTTAAGCACTTACTTATGCTCGAGATTAACCAATATTAGGCAGATTACCAACGGTGTATACCCCTTCATACTGTTTAAAACTACGAACTAACAGTCATTAATTAAGAACCTGGTTTAGAAGCAGCTCTATTTCGTCCTCCTCGTCAATCTCATGATCTTGCTGGATCCCAATGGACTCAGCCACGTTGCTCACACTTGCATCAGGTGCATCTTTAGTGCCATCAGCAGCTTGTGACATATATCTTGTTATCTCATCATCCCTCATGCTTGTAGCCACTCCAGCCAGTTTGAATTTCTCACATATTTTGCTCAAGAACGCCTTGCTGGGCTGTGCCAGAACCTCACCCTCTTTTTTGCACATGGCTGGCAGATCCAAACCGGCCCCATTGATAAGGCGCAGCATCTCCTGCCGGGTTAACTTGCCCTTCGTCATCAGGGGCGCAAGAGCACGCCTCTGTTAGCAGCAAACAAAATGCTGCACCACAGCACCTGTTATCCCTTATATAGGCCCTGCTCCAAAGTCTATCCGGCCAGGCCATGCTCCATATTAGGCAATCTGTTCGAAGGACCATAGTATCCCTATTTTGAACAATCTAACTAAGTTCGAACTAAGCTGAGAAAAGCCGGTAAGCCTTCTTCTACATTTGGCAGGGCTAAGCTTGCCATATCCTACCCTGCATTGTCAACAAATGCCGCTTATCTCATGCATCCCCAGCTGGAGTACAAATCTTCAACCACAATGATGTTTAGGAGTGCCGGAATCACCCCAGTAAGCCGCATCCTTGCCATATCTGAGCAACCCTAAAGTTACCCTAAATTATTTTACTATTTCGGCCCTAAATTAACTTACCATTTCAAAGTCATACGTGGCGCCTTATGCATTCCTGTAAAATCTCATACATGCGAAAATATTCAGGAAATAGATATCAAATGTTGCCCCATTGTAAATGGAGCCACCAAATTAGTTTTGGCCATAGTTTCCATAAAAAAACACCTACCTTAGACCCATACGTCCACTTACCATTAAACTGACTTTAAGGTGGGTGTTAAAAGGTAGCCCAAGGTTCAAATTTTATCCATTTGACCAAGGTGCTTTAAAATGTTATTTTGACTACACATGCTGAATTATGCACCGATTACCGCAACTTGAAGTGTCCCTTTATATAAGTCTACTCAAGCATCCTTAAAAACCATCCTAGCACCATTCGCAACATGAACTAGTATTCTCTTACTTGAAGTTAATAGGTTTACAAAATTTCCAGCTTTATTAAATTGGGTACCCCATTAGGGTCTGTTATTACCATACTAGTTCCAACAATTCCTGGGTCCCTATCTTAGGGTACATCCATATGCCTCAAAGTTCGACCCATGTGCATATGCGGTCCCCGCACTTATTGTATTATTTTCCCATTATCTGCCATATGAATTTGTGCTACCATACTTGAAGTGCCAGGCTTAAAATATCAACTGCATCATTAAATGCCTTACCACGCTGGGTCTATTATTACCATGCTAGTTTCTACAATTCCTAAAACTATACCTTAGGGCAAGCCCATGTATCAAAACCATACTTTAAACCAAGCATAAACCGCGGGTTAATTTGATATATATATATATATATATATATATATATATATATATATATATATATATATATATATATATATATATATATATATATATATATATATATATATATATATATATATATATATATATATATATATATATATATAGATAAAACCCTACCACCTACCTAGGAAAGGCGTAGTAGACCCTAGAATTTATATGACGGGGGAGGTCCCTATATTCTAGGGACCCCGCCAACTGCATACTCAAAGGATTACATCAAAAATTCACAAGAAAGTACCTGTATTTGCGCAGTTCCAATTGAAGGATTGCAAGGTTGAACTTCAGTCCTGGGAAGATACCATTTTTGAGTGTTCTATTGACAGTACGCCAAATGTCCTCCTTTTTGAACCCTTTGTTAATGAACAGTTGTATCAGCTGGTATAAATCCATGGCTGCCCTAGCAGGGTTGCTATGCACATATAGGCAAGGTTGGATCTGCGACACAATGACATTCTTGGCCATATGGTAGGGCCTGCACCCATTAGCATGGCCAAATTTGGATGCTTTGAAAGGCAACTTATCCCTTTTATCATATCTGTAAATATCATAGAGGCCATTAATAGGATCAGTTACTTCCACACACATGTTAAGAAAGTTAACCTTCCTTCCCATGTTTTGCCTGCTGCTACCAAGAGGCCAGTAAACTGTCTCATCTTGGATGGTTAAGTACCGGAGGTTATAGATTGATTGCACATCCTTCGAACCTTCCAGGGCCAAGTAACTTCTAATGTGCTTGTTGTTGATACTTATAAGATCGTCAATGTACCTAAAGGTACTGCAGAAGGTTGCAGCAGTGTCAAAATCACCCTTACTTACTAATCGAAGGATGAATGCCAGCTCGAACCAGGATAGGTACAAGTTGCACCATGCCGGGCTTGAGGAAAATCCCATAGGAATGCCCTTAGTCTGTCGCCAGATTCTATCACCCATCTGCAGATAGCAATTATTTAGGAGCCATGAGTTCATTTTTACAAAATCAGATTCCTGTATGCAGCACCAACTTTTGCTTGTAGGCATGTCCACCTTCCATTCCAGATATATTTCACCATTGCCTTTAATCTTATACCACATACCATAATTTCTGTTTTTTGCCTTTTGGTGTTTCCAGATCAGATCAGCAATTAATGTCAAAATGGAACAGATGCCATCATCCCCCTCAATTGGGATGTTCTCGTAGCATCTGGTTATGTCTGCACTGAAGACCTCCGTGATTTTAGCAGGTAGATTACACGTTATGTCGTATATCGAGTTTATCACCCAGGAGGCTTTGATCTTTTCTTTTCGAAAGAGGTTAACTCTGGCCAGTTTGGTTTCACATATCTCAGGCCATATGGTGAGAAAGGTGTTAAGCCCAGCAGCCAAAAGAGCTGCCATCTGTGAAAAGATCGTGTCAAATGCACTAGTAATCCATCTATATGTCTGCTTGTGTGCTTTGTAAATGGCTAACAAGAAAGGGAGGTTTGGGCTACTGATTGCCCAGTCACCAAGGAAACTTTGAATGGAGCCATTAATACATTGCTTTAGTTCCTCTGTAGTAGTGCTAATCTCAGTAAAATCCTCACTGCTCAGTCTCAAGAAAGCCTCTTCCCTAATGTGCTTGGGGCAAATGAAGCAGGGATTATTCGCTGCCTTATCTACACCAGAAATGTATAGATTGCTAGTTAGCCAGTCAATGTTCTTAGTTACAGCTTCATCAATGATCTGAAATTTCTTTTGATTGGGAGAATTAGCCTTAATAAACTTTTTAGCTTGCTTAACTGCATTGGCCATAATCTGCCGCTTTGCTTGCAGAATAGAAGCGTTATCAAACAGTCCCATAATACGGTATTTATGAACCTCAAAGAACTGTTCCACAGTCCTGGCCATCTCTGTTTTGAATTTGGTGAGAGTAAAGGGTTTGTCAGGGATATGATTTAGTCCAATTGCTAGCCATCTCCTGAGGGCCCTACTGTGTACGATTGTAAGGTCAGTCGTCCGTATATGCCCAATGTCAGTAGAGATGAATTTCTTGAGGCTCGGGTTATGGCACGGGCATGGAGCCATATTAGATTCTGCAAATACGGGTTTAGGTTTGTATAACAATCCTTTCAGGCTTTCAGTATAGGACCAACCAAATGTGGTATGTTCCATGATTTTTTCTCCCAATTCACCAAATTTATTGCACACAATTTCGGAAAATGCCTTATGAAACTTGATCTTGTCGATTGCTTTGGAGAAAAATCTGAAATGCACAAAAGATTTTTTCGACTTACTTTTGTAAGTTTTTACAGCCCATCTACCTTCAGCATTCTTAACCAGAATTCTGTCATTACCCTGTTGTGCCAAAACAGATTGGGTTAGTACCAACAAAATTGCATTCATGTTACGACGTAACATGTATGCTTGGAGCTCACACTCATTTGCTGTTGGCCATGTAAGCCCTGCGTACATCATGCCCTCTTTTTGATAAAAGAAGGGCTACTTTATGACCAGAGGTCATGTTTCTTAGTTAGTATTTGACAGTCAAGTCAGGAACCAGCAGTTCTGCGCCGTAATCTACTAACTGTCCATATTACAACATGTAATTACCGCAGAAACAGTAGGACATAATAAGATTGTATTTATTAAAAAAACAGGAAACTTTTGCATAAGAAGATTGTACTTATTGAAAATACAGGAAACCTTTGCATAAGACGATTGTACTTACTAAAAGTATCAGAGAATACTTACTTCATTTAGAAGGAAATTTTAGTTCGAGGCATGCCATCGGTGCGATTGTATCCACCATGGTTCTTGCTAACAGAATGTCCCGTGTCCACCCCAACGCCATGGGTCCCATCAGACATCTGATCTAGACCACTAGTAGTAGTGGGTGTACCTGCAGCAGCACCTTTCCTGCCATGTTTGGGAGGCATAATGACTTTTATCTCCTCCTCCTCACTAGTATGCGCTTTTCTTTTGTATGCATTTTTGAAAACGTTTCCATCAGCATCCAAGGGAGGGCAATCCTCCATGAAACTGACATTTTTGATTGTTTTTTCCAGAATGTCAACCAGTTTTGTATTTCCAAACACATCCTTAAAATCAGTTTTCTTATTCTCGGCCATTCTGGAAGTCATTTCAATTAAAGTTTCCCTGACTTTCAAGTATGCCAGAAAGGCTATGGCCCCTTTTCTCATTGGCTTGGAGTTCATCATCGTGTAGAAGTGGCAGAACCTGCTGGTACAACTTTCGTCAGGCCATAAGATGTGCGTGTTGTTCATCATGAACCAGACTGCATGATCAAACCAAGTAATATTGTCATTGCAACCACCTGCAGTCTTTTTGCTAAATTTATCGCATTTACACTTCAGAAATGGGCAAAAGGTCCTCCAAAGTTTTACTATGTAGAAGGGCTCCCTTTCCTCAAACTTCTTGGCCATATGGCCCTTTTGCCCGAGCCAAATGCCATTATTCTTGTTACATTTCTTACCAAAAAAGGTGGTATTTTTGCAAGGTAACCTGATCTCCTCCTTGCCGATCCTCCTGTTAAAGGTTTCGGCATCCTTATGGGCTTGTTCTAAATCTGCATTAGTAATATTGCACAGACTTTTCCATGTCGCAACACTAATGGGGGCAAGTATTCCCAGATTCCTGGTTTCCCAAAGAGCATGCTTTACCTTAATTCCGTGTAGTTCCACAAGTCTGGCAGACATAACAGGGCAGGTGCCACAGTTGCTCAGTGTTAAAGCTTTGACGTTATAATCCTCAAGCAGGCTTTTAAAAGGATTGGCACCTTACCATATGCAAAAGTTGCCAAAATACTCATATAGTGTTGTAGTCACCATATAGTTTTTAACGAGGCAACAACATGGCATTTTACATAACTAGCCTTTGTGAAGACCAAATAGGCAGTCAATTTTAGACCTTTGCCCAATTATGCCAAGGGTCAACCTGCTCATCATGACTAGTATGATGGCGTCATCAAATGCATGACCAAGCCATAGGAACCATGTAGCAACATGATGTGAAAATTCAAAAATACCATACTACCTGATGGTGCCATTGTATTTTAGGCAACCCTATCTAATGCTGGGGGAGGTTCCCACCCATGCACATTAGTACCCATGGTGCCATTGTATTTAGGGAACCATAGCATTAAAGGAGAATACACAGCTCTAGTATTTTGAGCATGTGCAACAGCATAAGCTACACCAGTGTTATATCCAGCTCATGTGTTTCGGTAGTCTCCTTCCTCGTTATATATATTTATATTTATATATATATATATATAGTATCCTACCTCCTACCGCAGGAAGTAGGGTCCTAAAAGAAAATTTAGCATTATAATGCTAGGTAGCGTAGGGTACCTAGCATTCTGCTAGGACCCTACGTTACCTGTAAATCGTTACAAAGTTAAAAGATAAATCACACAGCACATACTCATACCTTTATGGTCTTGCTCAGGTTTCAAGAAGCCCAATTTTTAATGTTCATGAACCATAGAAATCTGTCCTCATTCCGTGACTAGTACTTGTCATTTTTGAAATGTCGCACTCAATAAGTAAATAGCAAACAATAAGTAAGTAGCAAATAAGTAATAGCCGAGATAACAGTAGAGTAGTGCAGATGAAAGGCATAATGTTCAATCATTCACGAGAGGTGTACAGTGTTCAGTTAATTCAGGTGGACTCAAGAGGATAGAGTTTCATATCCTTGAATATGATAACAGATGTTTCAGCATATATACTTTCCTTTGCCTAGGATCTAATCTAACCAAAGTCATACTCCTAACTTGGTCACTTAACCGAAGCTAGAGAAATTCTGTCCTGGCACTACCCAGGCCCTATTCCAGATGAGTCCTTCCTGAATACAAAATAAGTACTATATTTGTCTGAGGTCGTTCAATATTTTCCTATTACCAAGTCTTTTTCCTTTAGCATGTAGAATATTTGAAAGTATAGCTTTAGAAAGCAACAAACGTAGTAATATAAAGTGAAAAAATGTGATAACATCCTTTTCTTTTATCAGAAAGTCTAGTAATATACATATCTTTGATGATCATAATCGCTGTGCACATATTTCGAGCTTTTATGTGAAGATATTCCACCCTTTTTCCTGATAACAACATCCTAAAAGCAAAAGCGACAATTGGAGGAGAGCCGTGCACTGCAGACCAAACATGCAAACGTTAGCGTAATAATCCCGTTAACGATGCAAGGGCCAAAAGGTACATTGGGTCTCGGTTTATCATCGATCACCAATTGTAACCTTGCCACGAGACATCGTTAACAAAAAAAAGAAGGAACTGGAAATCTTAAATTATCAGTAAACCTTAAGAGCTTAGCTTATGGTTTTAAATTTCATAACAATACGTTCATGTTTCAAGTCACGAAGTTTCTAGAAGTCCTTGCCATGCATAGAAAGTCCCTATAAGTATAGAAATCTGCCGGGACATAGTAAAGAAATCGCCGGAACATAGTAGCCTCTATGCATAACCATATATTAATCGAACCAATAGTAATGGCCATTGATAGCGGCATATTTATTTTAGCAGTGGGTCTAACTTGACATCGCACAAATATGCATTGGCCCTTTCGGACACTAGCACAAAATGCATTGGCGGTCAGGTGTATAAACATGGTGCCACAATTTTGTAACTTTAGTGTTCAAGTATTAAGTACATAACTCTTTTTAAACTATTGTGAACATTCAACTACTCTGTCACAATTTAATATCAGGCTAGTATTTCTGCACTAAATCTAGCTGAATTTCATAATTCCACAGAACCATGAGCCGTAAAACAAGAAGTACTAGTTTTGTGCATTTAAATCTATTAACATTTTCTCCGCACGAATTTGAAAACATCACATGCAAATTTGCTATCAAATAAGAACCTGAGTATTGTTTTTGATCAGTTCGTGATGAAATCCTTAAGCTCGGACCATGCTGCATTAGTTACCCCAGACGAAATTTCATCTGCCTCGTCCTGTTGTTTGTCAGAAATCTGTATTATCATGTATCCAGCTACACTATAAGTAATCATGGGCACAAGCTAGAAGTAGGCACATGCTGTTGTAGCCAGCCGAAAACCCCAACGCCGGAAGTCTCAACACTGTAACCGTGGCCGAAACTACCAACACAGGATTCAAACTTTATATCCTGAATCCGGATCATGTAAAAAGCACTGCCGATCAAGCTAAAAGGGAGCTGTTCCCTGAATCCGACTTATGGCAAACCAGTTTCCGGCAACAAAACCGGCACCATAGCATGGCTCAAGCTCTGGCATAAAACATTTTCATCATGAATCGATGCTTGCTATGGCTTTTCGGCCATTATAGAGCATGAAAAAAGTGTCACGGTCTTGCCCTAAATCAAAATTTCTATGTCTGTAGATCTCAGACATGCACTTAGAAAGGCTAAATGTTAATACCAGAAAAGCCAAGCCAAATCGTGAGGCCCAAATCCGACATATCTGCTTTGGTGTCGATTTTTTTCGTTTGATATTTGCCCTGCATTAGGAAATAGCTGATTCATGCAGACGCCAGTTCTTAGGTAAAACCTTTCTGTCATATACTATCTTCTGGAAATAGGATTTAATGCCCTAAATCGATTTACACGAAACGAAGACTATTGCATTATTTTTAAGTCAAAATCCAACCATAGGCAAATTGTGTAGCATGGATGCATCTTAGGCTTAATGCTTCTCACGTATTTCGTCAAGCATCGTTTTACATTCACACAATAACTTCACTTAGAAGCCTGAAAATATTTTTGTGCCCCCAGCCAAATTGACATATTGAAAGGCTCAATAGTTACATTTACCATAAAGGCTATGCCTAGGAAAGCCAAGGCAAATTAGTTTGAAATATATACATTTTGAAGCCAGAAAATATTTTTATGCCCCAAGCCACATTAGCATATTTAAAATGCTGAATGGTTACATTCACCATAATGGCTATGCCTAAAAAATCGTGATTAGTTTAAAACAATTCCTATGTATTTTTGCTTTCGAAAGCCCCTTCCGAAAATGCTAAAGTTAATGCTTTTAAAAGGATTGGCACCTTACCATATGCAAAAGTTGCCAAAATACTCATATAGTGTTGTAGTCACCATATAGTTTTTAACGAGGCAACAACATGGCATTTTACATAACTAGCCTTTGTGAAGACCAAATAGGCAGTCAATTTTAGACCTTTGCCCAATTATGCCAAGGGTCAACCTGCTCATCATGACTAGTATGATGGCGTCATCAAATGCATGACCAAGCCATAGGAACCATGTAGCAACATGATGTGAAAATTCAAAAATACCATACTACCTGATGGTGCCATTGTATTTTAGGCAACCCTATCTAATGCTGGGGGAGGTTCCCACCCATGCACATTAGTACCCATGGTGCCATTGTATTTAGGGAACCATAGCATTAAAGGAGAATACACAGCTCTAGTATTTTGAGCATGTGCAACAGCATAAGCTACACCAGTGTTATATCCAGCTCATGTGTTCCAGCCGTCTCCTTCCTGTTATATATATTTATATTTATATATATATATATATATAGTATCCTACCTCCTACCGCAGGAAGTAGGGTCCTAAAAGAAAATTTAGCATTATAATGCTAGGTAGCGTAGGGTACCTAGCATTCTGCTAGGACCCTACGTTACCTGTAAATCGTTACAAAGTTAAAAGATAAATCACACAGCACATACTCATACCTTTATGGTCTTGCTCAGGTTTCAAGAAGCCCAATTTTTAATGTTCATGAACCATAGAAATCTGTCCTCATTCCGTGACTAGTACTTGTCATTTTTGAAATGTCGCACTCAATAAGTAAATAGCAAACAATAAGTAAGTAGCAAATAAGTAATAGCCGAGATAACAGTAGAGTAGTGCAGATGAAAGGCATAATGTTCAATCATTCACGAGAGGTGTACAGTGTTCAGTTAATTCAGGTGGACTCAAGAGGATAGAGTTTCATATCCTTGAATATGATATCAGATGTTTCAGCATATATACTTTCCTTTGCCTAGGATCTAATCTAACCAAAGTCATACTCCTAACTTGGTCACTTACTTAGAAGCTAGAGAAATTCTGTCCTGGCACTACCCAGGCCCTATTCCAGATGAGTCCTTCCTGAATACAAAATAAGTACTATATTTGTCTGAGGTCGTTCAATATTTTCCTATTACCAAGTCTTTTTCCTTTAGCATGTAGAATATTTGAAAGTATAGCTTTAGAAAGCAACAAACGTAGTAATATAAAGTGAAAAAATGTGATAACATCCTTTTCTTTTATCAGAAAGTCTAGTAATATACATATCTTTGATGATCATAATCGCTGTGCACATATTTCGAGCTTTTATGTGAAGATATTCCACCCTTTTTCCTGATAACAACATCCCTAAAAGCAAAAAGCGACAATTGGAGGAGAGAGCCTGCACACGTGACCAAACATGCAAACGTTAGCAGTAATCCCGGTAACGATGCAAGGGCCAAAAGGTACATTGGGTCTCTCAGTTTATCACTGATCACCAATTGTAACCTTGCCCTGAGACATCGTTAACAAGAAAAGAAGGAACTGGAAATCTTAAATTATCTGTAAACCTTAAGAGCTTAGCGCTTATGGTTTTAAATTTCATAACAATACGTTCATGTTTCAAGTCACAGAAGTTTCTAGAAGTCCTTGCCATGCATAGAAAGTCCCTATAAGTATAGAAATCTGCCCGGACATAGTAAAGAAATCTGCCCAGACATAGTAGCCTCTATGCATAACCATATATTAATCGAACCAATAGTAATGGCCATTGATAGCAGCATATTTATTTTAGCCAGAATTCGGTCTAACAGCATCGCACAAATATGCATTGGCCCTTTCAGACACTAGCACAAAATGCATTGGCAGTCCGTGTATAAACATGGTGCCACAATTTTGTAACTTTAGTGTTCAAGTATTAAGTACATAACTCTTTTTAAACTATTGTGAACATTCAACTACTCTGTCACAATTTAATATCAGGCTAGTATTTCTGCACTAAATCTAGCTGAATTTCATAATTCCACAGAACCATGAGCCGTAAAACAAGAAGTACTAGTTTTGTGCATTTAAATCTATTAACATTTTCTCCCGCATTTAATTTGAAAACATCACATGCAAATTTGCTATCAAATAAGAACACGAGTATTGTTTTTTATCGGTTAAGTGATGAAATCCTTAAGCTCGGACCATGCTGCATTAGTTACCCCAGACGAAATTTCATCTGCCTTGTCCTGTTGTTTGTCAGAAATCTGTATTATCATGTATCCAGCTACACTATAAGTAATCATGGGCACAAGCTAGAAGTAGGCACATCTTTGTTGTAGCGGTAGAAAAACCCCAACGCCGGAAGTCTCAACATCATGTAGAATCGCGGGTCGAAACTACCAACACAGGATTCAAACTTTATATCCTGAATCTGGATCATGTAAAAAGCACTGCCGATCAAGCTAAAAGGGAGCTGTTCCCTGAATCCGACTTATGGCAAACCAGTTTCCGGCAACAAAACCGGCACCATAGCATGGCTCAAGCTCTGGCATAAAACATTCTCATCATGAATCGATGCTTGCTATGGCTTTTCGGCCATTATAGAGCATGAAAAAAGTGTCACGGTCTTGCCCTAAATCGAAATTTCTATGTCTGTAGATCTCAGACATGCACTTAGAAAGGCTAAATGTTAATACCAGAAAAGCCAAGCCAAATCGTGAGGCCCAAATCCGACATATCTGCTTTGGTGTCGATTTTTTTCGTTTGATATTTGCCCTGCATTAGGAAATAGCTGATTCATGCAGACGCCAGTTCTTAGGTAAAACCTTTCTGTCATATACTATCTTCTGGAAATAGGATTTAATGCCCTAAATCGATTTACACGAAACGAAGACTATTGCATTATTTTTAAGTCAAAATCCAACCATAGGCAAATTGTGTAGCATGGATGCATCTTAGGCTTAATGCTTCTCACGTATTTCGTCAAGCATACGTTTTACATTCACACAATAACTTCACTTAGAAGCCTGAAAATATTTTTGTGCCCCCAGCCAAATTGACATATTGAAAGGCTCAATAGTTACATTTACCATAAAGGCTATGCCTAGGAAAGCCAAGGCAAATTAGTTTGAAATATATACATTTTGAAGCCAGAAAATATTTTTATGCCCCAAGCCACATTAGCATATTTAAAATGCTGAATGGTTACATTCACCATAATGGCTATGCCTAAAAAATCGGCAGATTAGTTTAAAACAATTCCTATGTATTTTGCTACGAAAGCCCCTTCCGAAAATGCTAAAGTTAATGCTTTTAAAAGGATTGGCACCTTACCATATGCAAAAGTTGCCAAAATACTCATATAGTGTTGTAGTCACCATATAGTTTTTAACGAGGCAACAACATGGCATTTTACATAACTAGCCTTTGTGAAGACCAAATAGGCAGTCAATTTTAGACCTTTGCCCAATTATGCCAAGGGTCAACCTGCTCATCATGACTAGTATGATGGCGTCATCAAATGCATGACCAAGCCATAGGAACCATGTAGCAACATGATGTGAAAATTCAAAAATACCATACTACCTGATGGTGCCATTGTATTTTAGGCAACCCTATCTAATGCTGGGGGAGGTTCCCACCCATGCACATTAGTACCCATGGTGCCATTGTATTTAGGGAACCATAGCATTAAAGGAGAATACCTGACTCTAGTATTTTGAGCATGTGCAACAAAGATAAGCTACACCGGTGTTATATCCAAATTTCATGTGTTCCAGCCGTCTCCTTCCCTACATTATATATATTTATATTTATATATATATATATATATAGTATCCTACCTCCTACCGCAGGAAGTAGGGTCCTAAAAGAAAATTTAGCATTATAATGCTAGGTAGCGTAGGGTACCTAGCATTCTGCTAGGACCCTACGTTACCTGTAAATCGTTACAAAGTTAAAAGATAAATCACACAGCACATACTCATACCTTTATGGTCTTGCTCAGGTTTCAAGAAGCCCAATTTTTAATGTTCATGAACCATAGAAATCTGTCCTCATTCCGTGACTAGTACTTGTCATTTTTGAAATGTCGCACTCAATAAGTAAATAGCAAACAATAAGTAAGTAGCAAATAAGTAATAGCCGAGACCACATATTTAAAGACCACGGTGCTTCCAGCGTGGCCATCTGCCTGGCGCATTGCCAACTGATCATGGAGCCTGAGTCCGGATTATATTGCCATATTTCAAGAACATTTTTAGATTAATGTAACAACCTGGAATATCTGGTTGTTGACATGACAGCAGCGGCTCCTCCTCCATCGTGTAGCCATCCACCGGATCGTTTTCTAAGAAGGAGACGGTAATAAGTTCAGCTCGGCCTTGGCCGGAGTGGACTTAGGTCATTTTCTTCGATCAAA
The DNA here is from genome assembly GCA_021234155.1 of Isoetes taiwanensis. Lineage (NCBI taxonomy): Eukaryota > Viridiplantae > Streptophyta > Lycopodiopsida > Isoetales > Isoetaceae > Isoetes > Isoetes taiwanensis. The sequence goes on from JAJEKV010000072.1 coordinate 2,898,041, forward strand.
ATTAGGGTTAGAATGCTACTGCCACGCATGCATTCCAACGTGGAAATGATATGCTTAAACCAAATCAAAGGATGTAATGGTAATTTTAAAAGGGGTCTAAGTTAAATACCCTATATGTTTACCATATAAAGATTCGAAGAGAAAGTGTAAATGTTCACAAGCTGCCCTAGGGGTGAATGTGAAGGTAATATTAAAATAAAGTATTAGTCTAAAGATACCAAATCTCTTTACAAATGTTGGAACAATGGAAAAATGAAATGCTGTAGGACTATGTAGAGTCAAGGGGATCATGGTATAAATTAATAACCTGGGTGGCCCAAGAGAAAATAATAGAACCATGCATTAGATCACAAACTTGAATCATTCTACCAATTCCAAGACAAACTTGCTGGAGACCAGGGACGGATCATGTAAAAAGTGCTTCTATTAGGTAGTGAGAGACATTAACCAAGAGTGTTTGTTCAGATAAATCTGCTGGTCGAAATAGCTCAAGCAAAACCAACTACATCTCAAAGTGGAAGATGTAAAACAACAATCCGAGAAGTAAAAACCAACAGATAATATATTCAGATCCTTTAAAAGGAGGCTTCAACCAATAATACCATGAACATATAAGGGGGGCTATACCTAAACTTCCTAGACATGCCAATGAGATAAGTAAGAATTAAATTAGGTTAAACTCTAGTTCCTTAATATATATATATATATATATATATATATATATATATATATATATATATATATATATATATATATATATATATATATATATATATATATATATATATATATATATATATATATATATATATATATATATATATATATATATATATATATATATATATATAGCCGGATGCAAATTTAAATTTTCTCTTTTTTTTTTTTTTTTTTTCGAAACAAGATTAAAGCGGAAGGTTCACGTGACGAAAAAAAAAAAAAACGACACGCGGAAATTTTTTTTTCGGCCGTCGACTAAAAAATACGTAAAATACGTTTTTTTTCAAAAAATACGTATTTTTTTAACTTTATACGCCAGGAATTTAGATTTCGTACATACAAAACCTATCCCTGACTTAAAGGGTAGTTGTAAGATGGACAAGGTAGACTATCCTTGTAAGATGGACAAGGTAGACCTGGCTAGTGAATTTCTAGGAAAAATGAAGCAAGAATATTGCAGTCCAAATGTTGTTACTTACAACACTTCGATTCATGGGCTTTGTCGGGCAAAAAGAATGGAGCATGCATCTCTATTGTTTCAGATATGGTAAAAACTAAATGCTACCCAAATATTATGACCTACAACATATTGATTGTTAGTCATTGTGAGGCACGTGATATTAAGTTGGCACATAAGTTTAGATGATATGATTAAAAATGATTTTGTTCCAGGTGTTATTACTTACAATATCTTGATTGATGGACTTCATAGGATGGTGGCAAGCATTACATTTGCACTTCAGTTAAATAAGGAATTTGTGCAGTTAGAATCTCGTCTCACCCTAGCATTGCTGCTACTGCCTATTTGATACTCATGATGCTAGTTTATCTATCAACACAGCAAGACCCATGTTGTCTGCAACTTGAGCAAGCTTTTAGTTCTAGTAATAGTATCGATAAAGCTTCTAAGAAATTGATTATAGAGAAGCACACTCGGCATTCAACTTTAGCTAATGTCCACAATAATTGAATAATACATAGAAACGACAAGTTTGGCAGTTGAGTCATTGCAAGATATTATTGGCACGCATAAATAGCACCACTAATGCTTCTAAGAAATTGATTGTGGAGAAGCATGCTATGCATTCAACTTTAGTTAATGTCCAAAGCTTGAACAATTACTTCCACAAATGCACATTGAAGCGACAAGATTTGCAGTTGATTCACTACAAAGCATTGTTCGCATGTCTAAAACAAAAATGGCATTATTCGCATGCCTAGAACAGTAACCAGGTTGCATTTCAATTTAGTTTTGACTGTCTAATAACCTTTTTTGATATAGTTTCAGTATGTCCACAACTTGATATCTACAAACCAATACCTTGATTGCAAGAGGAAGTCCAATTTTGATAAAAAAAGGAATGGAGTTGATACTATTAGGCGCTCGTTTTGGGTTAGAAAGGCGCTTGTTGTTAAGGGCCATGCCTGTTCCTAGATGCTGCAACTAAGCTTGACTATGGCTTGATCAGCTCTCGGGGGCGCTATTGGTTTCTCTAGCTAGCCCTAGTAAGGGCAAGCCTAGTATCCCTTTTCCCATAGCCGTCTCGTGGGCCTCCCCCTTCCGCCTCTATTGCAGTCCAGAAAGCCGAAGCAAGCCAGACTTTTCATCATTGTTATGGAGTATGACATCAAAACCAGTTCAGGTGCCTTGGAGGCATAGTTATTTTGGGAGAACAGTTGGAGGCTCGAAGATCTATCAGAAACTTTACATTTGGGGACTATTTTGTCAAAGCACTCTCTAGTTGTTCAGTGTGACTTTCTTGGTGCTGAGTTCCTCCTTGAATTATATTAGATGGGGAAAATCCAGCCCGACGAGCTCTCCAGTAAGCTCTCTACTGGAGGCTTAGATGGCAGGTCCTTTGCTCAACTTTCTGCCCATATCTCCAATAATCTCTCCACTGGCTGCTTAGATGGCAGGACCTTTGTTCAGGTTTCTGCTCCTAGCTCTGCTCCCCCTCTATCTAAAGGAATGATAACCAGCCCTCAAGGCAAATTATCTCTAGATACTGCAGTAGTAGCGGATAAGATTCGCTACTTTGAAAAGTTTGGCCTCATTGGCAAGGTTTGTAGGGGCAGTCCAAGCTGGGTTGAGATAAAAAAAACTCCTGAAAGAGTTTGCAGAACCAAGACAGAGATCAAGGTTCAAGTGTTGGAGAATACTTATTTCCTGCTAACTGCAGCCACTATGAGGGAAGTAGATGCACTCTTCCGAAAAGGGCTGATCTCCTCCAGCATGGGCAATTCTTCCTACAAAGATATAGGGCTGAATTCTGGGCCTTTCGATCTGATGCCCTCTATTATCCTATCTGGATCTCTCTCTCAGACTTAAGCCCAGAATACTGGAATGAACCGTCCTTCAAGATAATTGCTTCTAGGCTTGGAGAGTATGTTTGTATGGATAATAGGCTAGATGAGGCCCCCAAAATTTGTATTTCAGTAGACCTTCTCAAGCCTATTCCTGAGTTCATTCAGTTTTCAGGCTACTTTGATGAAAATATTAATTTCCAAATTCTTGCTACTGTAACGGGCCCATGGTAGACTGCTCGAGTATTCGAACCTTGAATGCCACGTGGGCGTTCTCGATTTTCTGCCAAACATAAATGGGTAGAAGCGACTACTCATAAACGTCTAGACGGTTTCCAGTTGTTTAAGGGCATGTTGGTTAGGAACGTTACAGTTGGTATCAGAGCAGGTCTCGAGTTCGAGTCTCCATGGGTACCTATATGCATGGGTAATTTGCAAAGACTTGGTAATCATTGTGACATTGTATCGGGATGCTCGAGGACGAGCATAGTTCTAGTGGGAGAGACTGTAACAGGCCCATGGTAGACCGCTCGAGTATTCGAACCTTGAATGTGCCTGTGGGAATCATTGTGACATGGTATGACATAGACATGGTATAGCCTTGGATGCTCGAGGACGAGCATAGTTCTAATGGGAGAGACTGTAATGGGCCCATGGTAGACCACTCGAGTATTCGAACCTTGAATGTGCATGTTTGCGAAGGAAAGTAGCATCTAGGTACAGCTTGAGTGCCTTGTGATCTTTCTTTGTCCTTACATGTACGCATCTGTTTGCCTGTACCCCCCAGCGTGAGAACCACTGAGCTTGCTTGTCCTTCCAGAGCGTTGGGGACCCATCACCATGGTCAAAGCAAGGTTGGGCAAACGTGTATCACCCATAGCGACCACCTTCTGGAAGTAAATGCTATGGCGTGTCTTTAGCTTCTTATCATTTTGCTTGCATATCTTTTTTATGGCCTTAAATGTTCACCATAAAGTTGCTTATCGATTTGCATTTCATTCCTTTATGGCCTTAAATGAGATCATGCCTTTGGGTCTTTATCAATTTGCATCTCTCTTTGTTGACTGTAACGTTGCTTATCTTTGTGGTCTTTATCAATTTGCATCTTATTCTTTTATCCATGAAGGATGTTTTAGAGGCTGAGCTTGTCGATAGGAGCAGAGCTGGTACCCTCATGGCCATGCCCATTTGGTTGCTCATTTTGCAGGCCTTCAGACCAATGGTAGCACCCCTGATATTGGGGTGGTCACCTTTTCTCCCCTTTTTACGTTTTTAAACTATGGCCATCTATTTTAACATACCCATTTTTGTCCCTCTATGTTTGGGATTGACATGTGTTGTTTGGCTCTGGATACGAATGTTACAATCAATACATCAACTCCACGACTTCTGGTGACGAGTATCAAAGTTTTGGTTCCGGTGGTTGCTATTCGTTACGATATAATGGCCACATTGGTTTTCTTGGTGCCATGGCCCTGTTGTTGGCCCATTATTTCAGTAAGAAATTAGTATTATTTTTGGGCTCCTTAGTCGTTTTCATTCTTTCTCTATAATAAGTTTTGCCATTGTTCTTGCATGAAATTGATCTTTATATCATCTTTGGCATATTTGGTCTTTACATATGCACCATAAATTGCAGATTTTAGATAGGAGCATCCCCTTTTTATTTTTTGGGACTTGCATTCAGGTTTGTGGTACATCTTTGTCGCATTTGAGCCCCGGGGATTTCACCTAGGCACATGGGGATACCTCATGTGCGTGCAAGGGGTCACCAGAAAACCCCTTGTATACGACTTTTGGAGGTCGAAAACCCCTACATACGTAAATAGAAAAACCCAGTTTCCCTGCCCCCTACCGTAGATATACGCCCGGACTATGTTACGTTTTACATACCCCTACCCGATCTTGTACTTGAGTTTGTGCCGTCGCCTTATTCAGGAGAAAAAATGGTTTGTGGAGACTCTAAAAGCCTTGGGCCTGATCAAAGACCGATTACCAAGCAAAAGACAGACCAAGATATACACCATACCCACCTTGCTTTTTTCGGCGTGCTCAAAAGATAGTTTGCAAAAGCTTTCTTCAGCACCATAAATCATTATACATTTAACAAAGCCTTTGCTATGTAGAGCATATAGAATTCAGCAATAAAGGTGTTCCGGATGAGTTAAAATCCGGGCTCATAATTTGTACATAACATAACCCTTCTTGAAAGCCAAGAAACAACAATTTTGTTTGCTTTTCCTTTCCAATGGATGATGCTTGTATTGTCAAATGAGAATATTTATTCCAATAAAAACTTATTTACCAATGGTCGTCATTATCACTAAACCGTGCAAGGAAAGCTATATACAAGTAACCATGCCCAGTTCAAAGCATTTGAATAAGTAATCATTTCATAGACAAAAAGGAGATGTATATCCCAAAGTAGCTAAAAGAACATTTATCACGTTATTAGTCTTTATGTGGAGCTGATGTTTCATCTAACCAGTGTCCTTGCTGCGGTGCATCTCTTTCGAAAAAGCTTGTGCTTGCTTCAATTGTAACTGATCCTTGTCCTTGCTTTCGGGCACACCTTTTTCCAAATATTCCATCTTCGACTTCAATTGATCCATGTCCCTGCTTTCGGGTGCACTTCTTTCCACATATTCTGCGTTAACTTGTAATGGCCCCGCACATGTTTGGGGCATTCTTTTCCGGATATTCTCTACCAATTTCAATAGATCCATGGCCTTGCTCGGTACACTTTTTTCAGAAACCTTCATCCCGGTATCAATGGAAATATCCCTCTCGTTAGCTAAGAGTAGCTCCCGATTGGACACAACCTTGAGATCATGCGCATGCTCCACTTCCGGGTTGTCGGTATCCGCAACTTATCAAAATTCCTCCCCAAAGAAGAGGGAGATTCCTTGTTTATCACCACGCCGAGGTTTCACCATCACTTTGCATCCACAGATGCAACGGGATGACCTTGTTCCGAGTAACAGGAGCAGATTCGTTTGGCATCCTTGAATCCAAAGGAGGTGGACCACTTTTCGACAATCTTGCCACCCGAACAATACAGAAAGGACAACTTAGTAGCAATATATAGAATCCATTTTTTTATGAGGAAAAGCGCTTCGCGGACAACACGAATATAAGGCGTGCATTAGAGAAACTTTCAAAACCCTATGACACAAAAGGATTTCTAGAGCATGATCATTTTCGGAAAAGCTTTAATCGAAAAAATGTGTTATACAAAATCCGGACTTATTCTCATTAATGCTACAAGATAGAACTTTCATTTTTTGCTATAGTTGAAGCATCATGAACTACACTAGTAGTATGCGAGACAAGATTAAATCCACCCGCAAAAACACATACCGTAGAGAGTTCAAATTTACCATATCTTCTAAGCATGACGTAACCTTAGCTTTTGCATATGTAAGACATCAAGAACAACACTAGTAGTATGCGGATATAATTAAACTTCATCCCTTATTGTGTTTGTTCCCATATTATTTAGAAAAACGTGTGCCAAACCTGGTTAGGAGGGACGCCCTCATGCACAAGGTCTTGAAAACTTGTAGCGAGGGGTTAAATGCGTTGCATCCAGCTCCAAGTGTTGTTTGCTCCACTAGCTCTTCCACATATAGCAATGCTTTCTAACGGTGATTTCTGGTGACAACCCTGTCATTTTTGCATGCACCTTTTTGTTATTGCAACAACTCCTTCAAAACTTGTCCCGGCCGCTTCCATATCGGCAAAAATCTTGCGATAACAAAACTACTGCAGTGGCATTCTTCAAGCGAAAGCTTGGCCCCTCGGAGCACATTCGGTTCTGGTTAAGATATGCATTGAAGCACCCAAAGAGGAGAATTACAAGTGCAATAGCTGCTCATAATAGAAGCAGTGTTCTTGCATTTGGACAGGGATAATTTACTAAGAGCAAGAGAAGGCGGAGTAAACATGTTGCAAACAAGTGACTATTATATAACTAGAGATCATAAACGGTAGCATTCAAGCCTCAAAACCTTGGTACCTTCCATTTTATATTCTAGGCAAGTGAAGCGTCAAATCCTCGCCAAACACCTTTGCCAAAACGGCCATAACAGAGTACCTTAGTGGTCTTGAACTTTGCATCATGTCATGCTCCATTGAAAGAAATCTTGCTCATATCTACGGCCGCTACAAACTGGCGACTAATTTCGTGTAGAGAGTATAGACTCTAAAAACCCTAGGGAGCAATGAAAAGTCCCTGCCAGACAACAAAAAAACCTTCATTCAAAAAACCAGAAACCTTCATTGCAAACCCCTATGATCTTGAAGGAACCATATGACTCAAAGCTTCGGATCTTCAAGCACCCCTACCGTATGAAGCTGGTGAGGAGTTCCCGCCCACAGCACCCCTAAACGACCATGTCCGAAAATGTGGTGGTGAACCCGTATTTTTTTCAGACCGTATACTAACGTGTGAGGCAAAAAAAAAACCCCTAACCAGTCACGCACATGTTTGGTACGGAATGTTAGAGGTGAAATCCCCGGGATTTGAGCATTGGCCCATATTAGACGTTGTTGTTCCAATCATCACATGTTAGTTCCTTCGATGTTTTCATAAATGTGTTTGGTCTATTTCTTGTATTCTTGGCCATTAGAGTTTGGATGCATGGGTCTTTTGATTCTTAGTGGTGGAGTCATGCTCCGTCTCTATTGTGGCAATGGATTATGATAATGTTGAGAATCATTTTTTATGATGGGCGTGTTTGATTTGATGGTCACATTTGTTCGTTTTTGTTAAAGTTACATGTTAGAGTTTTAGGGTGTTTTATCAGGTGATCATGTCATACTTCAAGTGTCGTGACAGTGACGAGCCCATCTTAGCATGGTAAAGACATGATGCTGGTCTTCTGGACGTATTTTTCTTTTCTTTCATTTATATATCTATTTCTCTATTTTCTCCATTTATATTGATCAAGTCTGGTCTTATACGTTTCACCTAACTTCTCTTAGTCCTTTTTGCTCTCGATATCCTCTCATTTAAGTGGCTTGCTCTATACTCTTCTCATTCTTGGTGGCTCCATTTGACTTATGTTGATGTCCAGTCGGGTCGGCATCATTCTTGTTTCTTTCTCTGGTGGCTAGTTTCTATTGACAGATATTAGTTCGCACTCCTTTTCATTCTTGTTGGTGCTTTATTCCATTAGTTCCATCGGCTTCCTCTCATCATTATGAATCCCAGAATATCCATTGTTGATGTAGTACTCTTTAGCTTAGTCCTTTTCTGTCGATTGTTCTTTGACTACTCTAGCTTACTCCACTTTGTTGCTTGATGTCATCATTCCAGTTAATTTGGATTTCTGTGAATTTGTTTGTTATATTGTCCATCCGCTCACCTCTGTTTTATTAATCTTAGATTGGTTTTAGCGTCCTTTAGTCGACTTTTCCCATGTTTCCTGTTTTCCCAAGTTCTTTGGGCCTTTACTTTTCGTTGCTCATCGATAGAACCCTTTTTTGCTCTATGATCTTGCTAGTCTTTTTTGGCATCTTCGTTTCTTTTGAACCACTTGCTTTGCTGTATTGCTACATTGCTCCATGTTGTTTCCTCATTCTATGCTTTCAAATGCGAGTTTGCTTCTTAGCTTTTTCGTACCCTTGGTCATTTCACCTATATCTATGCTTCATCCTTTTTTGAGTTGCTACTTTGCCACGGTCCCCTTTTTTGTCACAGAAAGTTCGTCCTTTGGTCTCAGTCACTCCATTATTTCCTATTAGCTCCGTTTATTCTCTTATTTTTTGTCATTTCATTTGCTCCATTTGCACTTTCATCTTGCCTTCTTTGTACCATTGCCTTAAGCTAGCCCTTCAAACTCCGTCGCCTTCATTTGACTCTTTACCATGTTTTATGTACTCTCCTTAGATTTTTGGTACCGTGGGTTTCAATTTTCCATTTTCCTGCCTAGTTCTCTTCTTGCATTTGCTAACCCTATGCTTTTGTTACATTTCCAACCCATTGTCCCGATGACCTGAATTTGACCTAGTTGCTCAAATTTTTCCAGATTTTCCAATTTTCAAGTACTTTATGCCTTCATTTCCAGTTGTTCAAATTTGTCTTTAGGTTTTTTTGTTTTTAGGCATTTTTACTTTTGTCATTTAGGTACTCCTTTGCCCCCTTTTATCCAGTTTTTATGTTTTTGTGTTTTTCGCTTTGACCCTTTGTTGCCTCCATTTTTAGATTTGTTCCGCTTGCTCCATATGTCCTATTAGCCTCATCTTGCATTCTGTTTCATTTTGTTTCAATGATTCTTGTGGACTCCTTTCTCCTTGTCTTTATTCCACATTTTCAATCTATTCTATTAGAGTCGACTTGCTTCATTATAGGTGGTTGCGCTCCTTTTTGCCATATACTCCTTATTATCTCATCAGCTCCATTTGAGGGCATTTCTCTATTTGGTTGTGTATGCACTGTTTCCTTCATTGATTTCCTTTGGCTTGTTGTTTTATTTCACATTACTCCTTTAGTTGCACCTTATAGAAATCTAGCTGCATACTGTTGCAGATGGCCATTTGTTTATAGTGCTGGGTTACACATATCTTCCACCTCAGTTAGACAGATGCCATAGACTATTAGATCGTTTTGCCTTAGAAAAAACAAGAGGTTGTAAGGAATTTTGTTAACGTTAAAAATGAAAGAAGCACGAAAATGTGCATCTTTGTTAGTGTATTATGTAATTGGTGCATTAGTCATTTGCCATGGCTCTGTTTGCTGTTGTTCCATGAATTCCTTTCCTCCTCTCTTACTGCACTTTTCCATCTTCTCCTTCATTTTTATGCCTCTCTTCCATCTTTCACGACATTGTTCCATTGTGTCTTCCTTCTTTTCTCCTTTGTCTGGGTTCATCCTCGATGTACCCTCAGGCTTTGCGGCCCTTCCTCTTTTGCCATGTTTTCCATCAGCCTTATTGGTGCATTCTATTTCTTTTTATTCCAGTGATCCTTATAGTCTCATTTCTACTTTCCTTCCGGACAATTTTCATTTTGGCTTCTTTTCTTTCTTTGTCCATGTTGAGATTTGTTTCTCTTCTACCGGCCGACATATATATTATCATAGGACCCATCCTAGGAATGCCACAGTTCTATTGCGATAGCAATAGAACCGACATTCCTTGGATGGGGACGCCCCTTTTTCGCACTCTCTATTTGTTCAGCCTCTTTTCATTTTTTTGTCATCGGCATTCTCTTGAGCTAGTTTTCTCCTTCTTCTCTATTCTACCAGTTTCCGTCACCCTCCCTCCCTTGATGGATTATCTGCATCTGATCTTATCCTTCGTTTTCTCTTTACCCTTTCCATTCCATGACCATCTCTGTCTATGTTTCCATATTTTTCGGGTCACTCTGCAGCCTCTAGATCCTCTATGGCTTCCTTTCAATGTTTTAAGTTTCGCGGTGTGGCACTTTAGCCTCTGAGGCCTACTCATTATCTCGTTCTTCTTGGAGTCTGTCAAATCTTCTGTACTTTTCAGATCACCCGGCAGCCCTCGATATCCTCTGTGCTTTCGGTATGGCTCTGTAGCCTTCACGACTTCTTACCATTTCATTCTTTCTCGGCGTGATTGTAGCCTCCGTGACTTTATTTCTTGTTCATTTTTTCTCGGATATTGTTTATTATTCATTTTCACAGGCGTGTGGTTCCCTCTATGTTGTGGCTTTGTGGTCGTCAGCTTTTTCTGCATAGTTTCTTTTTCTCAACATGGCGCTATCTGGGGCAGCACTAATCGGATATTCTTTCACGAGATGGTACGCAGATGGTTCCCGATTGGTGGGCTATTGTTTGTTCCTTGGTGTGGCCCTGGAGCCTCCAAGTGCTATTATATTTTCGATATTTTGGGCTTTGGCACGTGCCTTTGCCTTCTGACTTTCTAATGGGTCATTCTCTTTTTTAGACTTTGCATTGCAGGTCAGTTTCTCGCAGTTCTCTCAGTTGACCGTCTCTCATTAGGGTTTTCCTCGAAAACCTGAAAGGGCGGGGTTTTTCATCCCGATGAGAAGCGTTCACCAGTTTTCTCAACTTTGCATAGACCAAGCGGCAGATAAATCATCTTTTATCTTGTATTCCCTAGTTTCCTCGTGCTCTCGATGACTGCCTAGTTTTGGAGCACTCAAATTTCAAGTTTTTCAAAAATTCTACTCCAGTAGAGGTATCAATTTTGTACTCAACGATTTTACAAAGCTCAATGAGAACACCACTTCACGGGCCGACATATATATTGTCATAGGACCCATCCTAGGAATAATCTTGTAGAGCACATTGGTAAGAGAGATTGGCCTGTAGTCAGAGAAGGAATTGGGCTCCTCTATCTTTGGAATAAGAGTGATGAAGCTTGTGTTTATCCTGGAATCCAAAGTTCTAGAGAGAAGAAACTCATTACAGATGTTAGTAATGGTAGAGACAATAATCCCCCAAGTCTTTTTGAAAAATTCAACAGGCAAACCATCAGGTCCAGGAGTTTTACCATTTTCCATACCAAAGCTCATCTTGAGTGAAGGGAGCAGCCATGCTGTCATCCTGTTGATTGTCAATCTGGGGCTAGATTTTGATAAAATCTAGCATTTGAGCTTCAGAAGCATTTGGAGCAGTACCCATAATCCTAGTGAAATGAGTGGTGGCAGCCTTCTTAAGTTCCTGATCTTCAGAAATAGTAGAGCCATCCATTAAAATATTATAAATATGATTCCTTTTCTGTTTACCCTTGGCTTTGATGAAGAAATATTTTGAATTAGCACGCTCATCATCCTTAAGCTCCTTAATTTTGGGGTTAAGCTTCTAGCCATTGGCAATTTTGATTTCTTCCCTTTCAATCTGAATCTTGATTTCATTCTGCTGGTCAGGAAGGGCTTGCTGGAGTTGAAGCCTCAGATTCTCTAGATATCTCATCTCCTGATAATGAACCTGTTTACCCCAAGTCTTGAGCCAGTTCTTGATATTTTTGGCAGATCTGACCCACTAATCCATCCAACCATACTGAGATGTAGGTTTAGGAATCCTGTTCCAAAACCTTCAAAACCATCCAAAAAATTTGAAAAAAGAGTTTCTCTTAGAGATATTTGGGTTGCCTCTTATCTTGATAAGCTGGGGGAAATGATCAGAGAGAGTGAAACCACTGAGATTAGAGACTCTATTGGCAACATTCCAAAGATTCTCACTTATATAAAATCTGTCATGAAGACATTAAATGGGATCATCTTACCTCCTATTAAACCAACTGAATTGGTTAGGTTGAGATCTAGCAACCTTTAGATTATGACTGGAAATGAGGTGCGACCAAGAGTTCTGCTCTTGATTAGATAAAGGTCTGAAATTGGTACTCTTCATATAGTTATGGGTAAACATATTAAAGTCACCAGCCATGATACATTCATCATATGGGACACAACTAAGACTATTTCTGATAGTATTCCAAAAAGGAAATCATATATGTTAAGAAATGCAAACCTGGTTACCAATGTCTCCATGAAGGATCTGCCATCTACCACCATTGTCATGCTTTCCCTCTAGGCAAGAGAGATCCCTACAGAGCTGTTATTTGCTTTTATAGCCCACAACTTTAAATTAGGAGGGAGAACTTTAGAAATCAAAACATTAAAACCATCATCATGAAGTTTGTGCTCTTGGAAGAAGATAATATCACAATTAATGGAGGAGAGACAAACCTTTAGTCGATCTCTTTTGGCATTGGAGTTAATGCCATGGAGATTCCATAGAGGCATCTAATGTTAATATCCATAAGAAACAATTTTTTTATGGGCCCTAGAGCTTTTTCTAGCTGATTGAGGGTCGTTATGCTTACCTTACTTTTTAGAGACATCTTTCCAATTTTCATTGTCTTTAGAATCCAGGATTTCATCATACTCGATATATTTGGGACTGGATCTATTGGAAGTGTCACTCTCATAGTTCCAAAACTCCTCATCAGTCATTAGTAATTTCATAATTTGAGTCATTAGTACTGAGGGGGGCAATGGTGAGAGGCCGAATATTATTATCTGGATCCTCATCAATTAATGTATCCCCCTGACCTCCATCATCCTTGCTAATTTCCTTGTTCTTTGGAACCTTCTCAAATGATGCACTGCATTCCCCCTGGCCACCATCATCCTTGTTAATTTCCTTGATTTCCATAATAGGCTCTTTATTTTAAGTGGTCTTCTTGACCCAAATCTGCTTAACCTGTTTGCAGCAGGGGCTTTCATAGGATTCTTTTCTTTGTCAAAATCAGTTTTGGAATTATCCTAATTATTCCCTTTATTAGAGGCAGTTTTAGAATTATCCTGGTTATTTTGCTTTCTGGCTGGGGTTTTAGAATAAGTTATAAAGACATCCAGGAAGGTGTCTTGATCAATCTTAGTCTCAATGTACTGATCCCAAGCAGAATTAATTTTCTTGATTATGCAAATGGAAGGAAAATCAGTTTGAGGAATGGAGACTTGGATGACTTCCCTAAGTAACTGCTAATAGCACTAAGGTGACTTTGAGTCTAGTAGATAGGGGGAAGGTTGGGGCAAGAAATCCATGTGGAGGTGGCAATCCTGTCACGATTATTGGGAATAAAAAGAGGGTGCCACTTCATAATGTAGGCCTTGCAACCAGCAATGTTAGAAATTTTTCTGGTAAGAAGCATGTTCCTATGGAGGGCATTTCTGCTGTCCAGCTTGAGAATGGAAAGAATGGGGATATGGATCACTCTGTTGAGCCATTGCTTGACACTATCAATATCAGGGCAAGCTAAGGGAAAGTGAATAAGAATATACCATTGTTAGCATATTTATTTTCAGTAGCCCTGTCAACAATATTAAACAAATCAAGCATATGACCCTTTTTGTTAATATTATATTCATTTTCCTTAGCAGGGACCCCACCATCATGCAATGAAGAATTTAGAAGAACATTCTTAAAAGACAAAGTACCGTTTAGTTTGTCATATTTGCCCAAAGTTGGAACTCTGGAGCTCAGCTGCAAGCTGGAGGCCTTTGTCATATTCTTGTCCATGTTTTGGCTGGCCAACTTAGTGCAGTTGTGGTAGGGGCAATTTGTGACATCTCGGCAGTTGAAGTAACCATTCAAATCGCTGATAATACAAAACTTGCACTACCTCCGGCTCCGTGATTTCCAGCACTGGCCCTGCTGGGCGGTAATGCCGCATGTGCACCCTCAGGGTTGTAGAGCTGCTGTAGGTATTGCCCCCACTGGTCCGGAGTGATGTTTCCTGTGGGCGGCACTAGTCTCCTGAGCACTCTTTGCCAGAAGGTCCTGGGATGATGTTCCAGGAGGAAGAACTTTTCATGTTGATGGACCGCAATGTATCTGGCCTTTCTAGCCTTAAGGAAAGTGCGGTATTACTTGACTGCATCCGAGCGTATAGCAGAATCTGTGACTTGGCGGAGGCAGCGTTTGCGTTCTTTGCACTCGGCATTGAACGACTGGTTACGCGAGAAGGTCGTAGCTCTGGAGGTTTGTCAAGGGCAACTTCTCCCAAAACATCTCTCTACGCAGCCCCGAGGACGTCAATGAGCCTCCCTGCTTGCTGCTCCAGTGTTGAGCACTCTGAGATGCTTGTCGGGTCCTCCATAAGCATCTGGGAGTAAGTATGAGTGCGCTCATAGTCCAGTTTGAGCTAGGGCATACAAGGAGGTGTTGGACATGCGTCTGGAGCAACCTGCCAAGCCAGCTGCAAGTGGAACGGTAGGTGGTCTGAGTCTACCTCCTCATCCCTACCATCTATTCCCACTCGAAAATGTTTGACGAGATGCATATCCTACTCAGCCATCAAAACATAGTCTACCACGCTGGATCCACCTCCCTAGTTCTCCTGCCTGCAAGTGTGCTAGCTGGAGGACAACCACTGTATTAGTCCATTGCAAATCACCAGGTCAAAGATACTGTAGGGCATCAACATCTGCCTTCCATAGCGCGAGACCTGAATGTCAGGTGATGTCTGTGGCCAAGCTCCTTCTGAAGGGCTCAGTTGCAATACATCATCCATCAGAGGGTCAAATCTCATCGGTTGTTCTGTGCCAGTGTGGGCATTAAAGTCTCCAACGAGCATGACACTACCCTCCTGCCTTGCGTTGGTGTATGTCATCGTATAGATCGACATAGGGCTCCAGCCTAACCACATTCGGATGGATATGATAGAAGTTGCTCTCGGCATGTAGGAAATAGCAGGCCGCCACAAAGAGAGGGCTACCACTGCAATTCTGCACGCGCACTCACAGGTACCTGTTATGTTTGTCTGTCTTGCATAGGAAAACTGACTGTGCTATGGCTGTCCAATAGTAGCAGGCGACCCCTCCGTGCCTCCGCTTTCTTGTGCATTCATTGAAGACAGAGTAGCGGTGGTATCCTGGCAAGTCGGGTAGTCTATGTCCAACATCTCCCATGTTTCCATGAGGAAGATGAGGTCCATATCGACTACAACCGAGTTGAGACTGTCTCCCTTCTGCCACGGGAAGCCCCGACAATTCCAAGAGACCATGCAGAGGCACAATCCTTATTCGATGGCGATACCTGCAGCAGTAGGTGTGGTTGTGGCAGCACAAGGGGTGGTGGTGGGGTTGGAGGCGGCATGTGGCAGGTGAGGCCATTGTAGCAGGATGTGCAATGGGGATTGCAACAGAAGAGCCGCAGCAGCCAGCACGAGCCCGACCACCTCAAAGTTCCAGGACCGAAGACGCAGGAGCCACAATGTGGTGGTGCGCGGCTTGACGGAGGAGGCAGGAGAACACCTCATCAACCGACTCCAGACATAGATCCTGGCCCAGATGACGTTCCACACGCCCGTACACATTGTTAGGGCGATACGCCATGGAGCCCAATGCCTTGACCGTCCCCGGGTAGTCACCTTCACAGTCAGGGACGCGCAAGAGCGAGAAGCCATTCTGCGCCAGGGCAGGCAGTTGAAGCAGACTGCCCTGTACATGGACCGGGATCTGACTTTGACACAGCAAGAGGACCGCAGGCATGAGTTGGAGAAAGTCAAGGGTATCCGAAAACAGGGAGGGGCAGCAGGGCTGGTCCGGGGAAGGATGCAGCCACCAAATGCTGATGTAGGCACCTCAAAATCTCGATATAAGAAGCTAAAAGAATGTATGTAATATAAACAAGAATACTATAACCGAATCTTAATACCTGACCGAGCTTTCTTGCATGGCAGACTTGCTTGATTGCTAATTCCATGTATTTAGAAATCGTCCTTCTCTCATCCATACTAAATTCCATCCACTCCAGTCTTAAAATGCATATATGTTAATGCAAAGATGTAGTCAATGAGATGCAATCTGCCTTCTACAGTTAATACCGAAGAAGAAAGCTGTCAGTTAGTTTTAGTTTATCTTGGAACTTTAACTGGTATTTATCCACCTCATCGTACTCTTCTACGAGTTTGAGGTCTACATTTGAAGTTCCTTAAGGATATTCCCAAATCTTTTGTCTTCATGAGCCAACAAATATCAGGTCTTATTTAAAGCACTACTCTCAGTTTCAAAGACAATGGTGTGCAAAGCACACAAATCTAATCATAATAAGCATGCAGAGATTCCGTAATAAGATCATTTTTCCATTCATAAAACCAAAAGTTCATCCCCTCCCCTCCCCCGATATGCATCTACTTAAGGCTTAAGATGTACTTAAGGTCCCCTGATATGCATCTATGACACTAGGCTTTCTGATCGAGGAAGACTTAAAGATCTAGACAACACTAGCCCAAAAATTAGTTCAATTTAGGGAAGCGAAATTTATAGATGGACCAGAAAGAGGGGTCTTTGGCAAACTCTTGACCAGGTTATGCGAAGCCAAAAAGTGGATTTAAGCCCAGTATATAAAGAATTAGTATCCAAGTGACAAGTCTGAAGAATTGAGAATATACCAGAAATAAAAAATAATACTATATAAGACTACCAATAATGGACAAATACCTCATTTGTGTTAGAAACCACACCTGTTGGGATGAAAAGCTGTAGGCCATAATCTGCATTGTTCTATCCATTCATCTTTACTAGACGCTGGCTGCCTTGGGAGCTGCAAAAAAAATGGCTCAACAATATTTATCTACAAGCCAATCCTAATTCAACATAATGCTCAACATGTAACATGATCCCATGTTGACATCAATTATTCTCTACTAGAGACAGTTTGAAGATCCCACCACCCGTCAAACCTTCTTCCTGATAATATACTGTATTTCTATATGTTTTCTACGTGCATGAAAGGATTCTGAGCAAGCTGAGACATTTGATTATCACATCTGAGACGGTGTGAAAGCCACTGTGAAGCTTAGCCTTGAAAGAAAAACAAGATTTGTGCTTCTACATTGTAAGCTTGTTGTACTGCACTGTGAATCAATGCAGCCCGCATGATCAGAAAGCCATTAACAAAAGCCCCAGGCAGGCGACGCAACATAGACTTACCAACAAAAAATCTACATGTAGCAACCTTATTATCATCTAGCAGCATGAGACTTACTCACCCTTTATACATGCCTAAGGGACCTCGTCTTCAGAATACCACAACATCATATTACCCTCCAGCAATTAAAGAGAGCATATACAGGCTCAAGGGTTTGATATCTAAGAGAAGAGTCAATGCATCTGGCTACCTCCAAGGATATCAACAACCAAGTAGACAAATATCTGAAGCTAGAAGAATGTCCTTCGTGACTACGAAAAACCCAAAAACAGGACCAAAAGCAGTCTTGGCATTAATCTAGGGCACTGCCATAACATATTGTTTCGCTGCAGTTGCATCAGATTGGTTGCTAGTTACCCGGTTGGAATATTGGCGATCCAAAATGCACGAGGCCGTCAGTTTACAGGGAACAATAGGTTTGGAGCAGTCACCAGCATATCCTAGGTATATTCCAGCATATACCTAGGACATGCCACAAACCCACATAAGCGAGGGTTTGCCCCTAGGGGCAACCCAAAAATTTGGCGGTGAACAGTAAGTTACAAAATATTTAATACAGTATATCTTAATCTTAATGAGGTAAGCCTTACTTATATGACTTTATGTTTCGACAAAAAAATTTTAAGTTTGTATGCCGCTAGTTAAGGAGGTTATGGGGAGTTTTGCATAAACATCCTACTCCAACTTCCTAGAGACATTATTGCTTTTATGGTTTTTTGGAAGTATTGTAGCTATTATTGGTAGAGGATAGAGTGTTGTTTTGGAGGTATATTGCAGCCATAAAAATTTGTACATGTGATGCTGGTTCTACTCTAAAGAAACCAATGCGAGAAAAATGTCCCTGAAATAAAAAAATTGCATATTATTCAAGACATTGCTGCTTATTTATATGCCAGTACAAAGTAGTAGCAGTTAGCCATTGCCAATTACTCAGCATTTGGCAACGCAATATTCAGGTTCGATGTTTTAGGGCACATCTTTGTGCAACCACCCATTTTTCTCGCAGCAATAGTGAGGAATAATGGGAAAGATCAAAACAATCTGCATAATCATACAACTTCCTAGTGTCGTTATATCTGTTAAACAAGTCAAATGTGTAAACCAAAGGGACTAAGGATATGGAGATGGAGTAGAATAATTCCGAGGTATACGAGCAAGCCACTATTGATGTATTAAGATGATGCCCAACACTTCAACACATTCTCTACATGTAATTCAATTCCTCTTTCCTTCTAATTATTTATGCTATATTTCATTATATTATGCATTTAATAAACCATAATTAGTGTTGTGTTATTATATTGGACGCAGATAAAATTGCTGAGAGCAAATCAAATGAAGCTTGGATGCCTACCTTAATAAAATGTTGGAAGTGCCAACCATTTGTTGCATTTGCATTTGCATATTTCTTCAGGAACTATATTATGCATGTAGATAAAGGTGGATCTTCTGAGTTGGATCCTTATTATCCAAATAACAGGATGACTGCTACTATTTTTAAGCATGCCACTTAAT
Organism: Isoetes taiwanensis; assembly: GCA_021234155.1. Lineage (NCBI taxonomy): Eukaryota > Viridiplantae > Streptophyta > Lycopodiopsida > Isoetales > Isoetaceae > Isoetes > Isoetes taiwanensis. The sequence continues at coordinate 2,917,014 of JAJEKV010000072.1, forward strand.
GTGGCAAGTTCACCTCGAGCATCCCTGAAATAAAAAAATGTTTCATTTACAACAATTCAAATGTAATGGCACATCAATCATATCCAAACAGAGAATCTTCAAAAGGTAGCATCGCACTGAATCTACCTTGTCTTTGTGTGCCATAACTCTATTCTTCTTTATTACAAAGAGCTTTTCATAAAAGGAAGCATATTTATGTAGATGAGGATAGACACATAGAGCATAATGTGCGAGGACCTTCTAAGGCTCTTTAGCACATTCAATATAAAGACATCCAAGCGTAACGGTTGGTAACAACAATTGATTACAAGAAGCTTTGAAGGACTCTATGCCGATGGTTGTGAATTATACAAAATTAGCTCTTATTCGCTCCAATAACACATTGTGTAAACGACATCTTTCTAGAGTTGGGACTATTCTTTGAAGAATTCAAACACTAAAAGTTCATACCTGAAGTAAGATCAAAGATATTAAAGCATAGATCCAACTCTAGAAGAACATGAAAACAGATCTGGACGAAAGAGAGCATAGCTTATAGGACATAACTTGATATTAGAAACCATTGCCCAAAATGAAATTAGCATAGCTTATAGGACAGAAGAGAGCAGGATTTAACTTGATATGAGAGAAGCATATGATCATCTGCTTGATGTTTATAACAAAGCAAGATTGAATTCAAGTGAGAAGCATAAATGAAACTGTGAGATGGGCATTAGAGCAATAGTCAAATTCTTTATTTGTAGAAGCTTCTACTTAACATCATATCCAAAAGCATTGTTGCTTTCATGGTTTTGGAAGTATTGTAGTTGTTATTGGTAGAGGATAAAATGTTGTTTTGGTGTAGATAATGCCCTGGCCTGAGGGCATTATCGAAAAGTAATGTCCATTAGGCTTAAATTACGGCATTATTCCCTTCAAATTATAGCACGTAACTGTGCTCCGGGTTTTGCGGAGTGGCGCCGCTTGCTCTGTTCTAGCATGTCAAGTTCTTTCTTGCATAGTGCAAGCTATGGAGTGCACTTCCGGCGGCCAGGTGAGCTGAGATGGCGACAGGTTATTCTTTTGCTAGGATGTCGGATTTGCAGGAGTTGGGGCACAGATCTCCATTCTCAGCCTCAAAATCAAAACCTAAGAGTTTCGTGTCAACCTGCTTTTGGTGAAGGCTGGATAAAAATCTTTGAAGTTTGGTAGAAAGCCATCGAATCCCCTGCCTCATGAATACAATATTCAACTCGAGGCTTTACAGTTGTAAGGGCCTTGACGGCGCCACCAAACTCGGTGCTGCGAGTGTGCCACCGCGTTTGGTGGAGCCGCCAAGGCCTTTACAATGCGTAAAGCGAGCGTCTTATTTAACAACCACCGTCATGTTTGAACCAGCATGAAATTAAAAAAACTCCGTGTATTTTTTCTCTCAATGTGGTTTTAACATGACACTCACTAAAACATTCAAGTCTACAAAAACCTCGTGTATTTTTTGTATCACGGGAATGTCGGTGGAAACAAATTAGGCCTAGAAAATTGGCGTAGCGGATGCTTTGCGGAGGCCAATTTTCCTGGCCTAATTTGGCGACACAGCGACATTGGTGTAACGTGAAAATTGGGTGTCCCATTTTCTGCTGACGTGGCATTCTTTTCTTGCTTCCTTTCTGTTTGCTTCGAGCACCGGCTATGGCGTCGTGTTGGCGCCAGGCAACTTGGTTATGGCGGTTGTGTCGTTCCTGAGCTCTTCTGAGGTTCCTGATCATTTTGACGTAGCTTTTAGGTGGAGCGCCACTGTTTTTGGAGGTCCTTGGACTTTCTTTCTTTTTTCTGTTTGCCTAGAGCTCCAGTTATAGCATCGTGATGGCGCCAGGGAGCTTGATAACACCGATTTCGTTGTTCTTGAGATTTTCTGAGGCGCCATGGGCGAGATATCATTTTGGTGTAGGTTTTAGGTGGAGCGCCACTGTATTATGATTTCTTGGTTAGATTTTATGATTTTTTTCTTTGTTTGCTTGTATTCTTTGCATTTAATGGTCTGTTGTTCCTTTTATGCGGTCAGGGAGATGTTCAGGGGGATGTGAGGCGGCTTGGAGGCGATAGGTTGGACTTCCTTGCTTTTTAGTTGGAAATCTTGGCTTTCCTTCACTCTTTTTGTAGCAGAGTTAGTTTTGGGCTCTTCACAACTTGTAACTGTTGCTGAGTAGCTTAACAAGATGCATATAGAGACCAAGAACAAGACAGTCGTATGTTTTATGAAGCTTGGACAGGATTTCGAGGAGTTTTTGTACTCTAATCTAGAATTTTGAAGCATCCCCTGTCTTTATTTTCTATGAAACTCAGTTACATGGAAGAAGGAAATGGTCAAATTTCTTTGCCAAGGTTCTAGTACCTTTTTCTTTGCAGCCAAGCAGATAGCTGCGGCACTTGTTTAAAGGATCTTCTATGAATGCAAAAGTCTATGATTATGTGAACTCATCTGTGTAAATGTAAATCTGTAATTCATATCTATGATGAAACAAGTCTGATGAATATAAATGTGAATGAATATCGTGTAATGTTCTCGATTTTTTTGTCCGATCATGAAAGTTCTTTGCAAAAAACACACACTTAGAAATTTTTTGAGAATAAGCGATTCTGTGAAAATGGAGCTCAGAATTGATTGATTCCTGGAAAGAATGTCTGCCACGTGGCAGACACCCATAGGCGGATAGGGCAGAAAATGGGACACCCAATTTTTACGGTTCAAACATGACAGTGGTCGTTAAATACGGTGCCTTCTTTGGCTCCCGAAATCGGGGTCTCGCGCGGACGAAAATCGCTTAAGCGATTTAGGGAAAATCGCTTAAGCGATTTTCGGAAACTGGCGAAAATCGCTTAAGCGATTTTCAAAGGGGAAGGTGAAAATCGCTTAAGCGATTTTCGTTTTCCGTTACCGGAAAAACTCGGCTCACCTCCAGGTGGTTTTAAATAAAATCGAAAATCGCTTAAGCGATTTTCTGCTGTCAGCGTCCGTCAGCGATCGATCCGTCAGATCAGCTATCGAAAATCGCTTAAGCGATTTTAGGGTGTCAGCGTCCGTCAACGATCGGTCCGTCAGCCCAGGTGAAAAAAAAAATTCACAAATCGCTTAAGCGATTTTCGGCCTTGTCAGCGCCGAAAGTAAGCGCCGAAAGCAAGCGCCGAAAGCAAGCGCCGAAAGTAAGAGGAAAGCAATTTGAAAATCGCTTAAGCGATTTTCGCGTGTCAGTGTCGCCAGCGAAAAAAAAAAAAATATGAAAATCGCTTAAGCGATTTTCAAATTTATTATAAAAAAGAGCTTGCCATATGCGTCAAGTCAAAGCGCGCCTCTAATCCGAGTTCGAATCTCCCTGCCTATCTTGTTGAAATGGTCCGACAGTTAAAGACCACGTGGGCACGATATGTCCCTTCTACCAGTAATCCGCCTCCTCCTCCTCCTCCTCCGAGGGACATCATCAGCAGTCCCCCTGCTCCTCCTCCAAGGGACAGGAACCCCCCTGCCTCTGCCGCTCCTTTCACCATCGTCGCAAGAATGAGTGAAAGGGAGCTTGTCACTGCTTTAACGTCGGGCGTTCCGTGCAGCGAAGGACTGGTAGAATGGCTCAACGAGCCAAACAAAGATGAAACGATGTTAAATGTGCAGATAATGATGCAAATGGTTGCGTTAAATTGTCACGTCCTGGGGATGGACAAAGACAATGTGTAATTTGCTTTTATGAATGGGAAAAAAAAAACGAAGAAAAAAAAAAAAATTGAAAAAAAAAAAAAAAAAAAAATGAAAATTGCTTAAGCGATTTTCAAGTGTCATCATCAACAATCACCTTCAAAAAATTGAAAATCGCTTAAGTGATTTTCAATTCAATATAAAATAAGCATGCGTGTTTCGTGAAAGGAGTGCTTAAGCGATTCGCGATAGGGTAAGAATATAGGGTTTTTGCTCCTCGTTTTTGCAGCTTGTTTGATAGGGTAAGATTATAGGGTTTTTGCTCCTCGTGCTCTCTTACATTCTTTTCAGAACACTCAAAATGGCCGAAACAAGGCGCAGACGGGGACACACCATCGGTGAAATCTGAGTCTCATATTAGTGGGCCAATCTTAGCCCATGCGAATCAGTTGCAGCTGGAGGTACAAAACGAGATGAGCCAGATCCGAACGAGAGAAGTTAGCGCCCAATTCACGAAGCTCCTCCAAGGTGATGGGTTCATAAGGAATGGCGACGAGGAACAACTCAGTAGGGGGGAGCTGGAGGAGTGCCTCATATCTTTTAAACGCCTTATTTACAGGGCAAAGGGCGAAAAGGCTCTGAAGATGGAGGAGGTTTGGATGCACAATACGTTAGGCACTGTGTTAAGAAGCTTTACAAGAAGCAAAAAAGACTATCTTGGGGCTATGGTAAACAAGCTCATCGTCGGTGATGGTCATTCTATCAAGAATTTGGATGATTGGGCGGATCTGCGATCGAAGACATATTGATGAGTTCGATATGGAGGATCTCATCGATTTGAAGTGGGCATAGAGTGAAGCTTTGGTGTTTTCTATTATACGTTGTGTATTATGTGGTATGTTTGTTTGAATTAGCCATGTCTTGTGAGACCTATGTATTTTCTTCATGTGAAAGAATACGAAACATTTGAGAGTAGCACCAAAAATGTTTGACATCTATGTAATTTCGTGGTCAGTGCACATAAGTGTTTTCACTCAATTTCATTATAAAAGCATATGCAGTGCCTAAAGCAAGAGGAAAAAAAAAAAAAAAAAAAAATTGAAAATCGCTTAAGCGATTTCGAAATCGCTTAAGCGATTTTCGAAGATAAGGTCTGTCAGCGCCGAAAGACGAAATCGCTTAAGCGATTTTCGAAGATAAGGTCTGTCAGCGCCGAAAGTAGGAGGGAAAAAAAATAAAAAATTTGAAAATCGCTTAAGCGATTTTGCATTCAATATAAAACAAGCCTTCGGGGCTACCATATGCGTGAAAGGAGCGCTTAAGCGATCCGCCTTCGTAGTTCCCGAGTTCTCCCCGGCATAGTGCAGCTTGTTTGATAGGCTTTGTTAGAATGTCGGATTCAGATTATGAGGATGAGGGTTCCTTGAGCGAGCTTTCAGATGATGGCAATAGCGACTATTGGGAGGATTCATCTGACCATTCAGATGCCGATTGCTCTACACCGTCCGTTGCCACAAGTGCACCTCGTGGCCCCGGTGGTTCCAATGTTGTGCAGGAGGTGGTTCAGATGTATCCCGATCCGTGCGACTGGCTTAGGCAGCAACGGGCCCGAGGAGTTCCTGTGCATGGGTATGTGTTCTTGAAAGCAACATATGATCTTATGATTGCTTCCGTCAACGAAGGTAGACCCCCGTATCCGTGCGACATCAGGATCGCAGACCCAGATTTTCCTCCCCTTCCACAGAGACCAGACAGGCATGTTCTTTCCGAGTGGCATAGATATGAGGGACGGTGGGAGCAATACCGTGAGGGGCTATACGTGGGAGTCGTCGGTCATGTTTCCTATTTGCATAGGGTGGGATCGCATCCAGAAAAGTGTGTGCCTTGGGTAGAGGATTGGAACAATCTAGTGGCGCAGTGCCACATTGCCAATGGCCGACTTGTCAAGACGCCTTGAACCCTAGAAGAAATAAGATCACAATGGGGAGCGGGCATAGCGAGGCACGGGATCCCGCTGGAATACGTGACCCAGTGCCTGCGTGTGTGCAGTTGCAAGGTTCGCATGTACATGAAGGATAATGACTTCCCTCAACATGAGACTAGCACTGTCAGCCAGACTGACATCAGAGTGGGAGAGGTGCAGGTGCGAGACCGTGTCCGTCTTGTGCACATCCACACGCGCATCAGGACCGGGGGTGGCGGTCGGCAGATGAGGGTGGATGATTTTGCCTGCCACCGGTGGAGGAATCCCAGGCGCAGGCCCACAACCGGCGGCGAGGTCCGGGAGGAGTCCTGAGGCGATGGTCGCGTACGTATAGGCGCCGCATGCGGCGAATGGTCATGCGCGGACAAAGATGGCGGACACGGATATTTTGCGGCGCCCGGTGCATTGCAGGCGCGATCCATCTGGAGCGCCAGAGGTATGGTCTCTACAGTTCACCCTAACTCGATAGAAAGAGGCATGCGGTTAATGAGAAAGCGTGAAACGGCACAAAGGTGTGTGGGACATGGAAGGCGGTGGGTCCCATGCTCGGGGAGGAGACCACGGCGGTCGAAATGGCGTCACATATCGGTTTGACATGAGCGGGGAGGATGTGTGGCGTCCCGCAACAAGTATCGAATGTTTGGTGGCGAATGTCATGTCTAATTAGGCTTGTAATTGTCTGCGCACTCACTTGCCTTGGCTCGAACGTGACTATGTTTCAGGCGGTGGCGCAATGGCCGACTGGGACAGCCTTGAGGAGAACATAGAGGGCTGGGCACATGCAGGAAAGGTCCTCTACCACCAGCCATTCGCGGCTCACGCTGCGGATCCGGAACGCCGCCCATGGATCCTAGTTCTGCAAGATGACACTATGCGTAGGGCGGCGATCTGATCTGAAAAAACTTCGGGGTGGGCCCTCGACTTCGACATTCGGCACCAACATGTGGCGGATACCGCTCACGCAGCCGTGGTTCGGTTGCAAGCGGGGTTGGATATCGGTCTTCTACATCTTTGTGTACACATAAGAAGGGGTCGCGGCAGACAAAAGAATGCATTACGAAAAGCGCTTACACCGGTGTTTGAGCGGATGGGGCATGTAAGGCCAAGGTCCATCACCATTGACATGGATGGAGAGGAGAGTGGCCATAGAAGAGGCGGTTGCCAGCGACCCATCTTTGTTTTCAGCGAGCACGGCGAAAGCAGGTAAAGAACTTTGCCTGTCACTATTTGCGTTTTCCTAGATGTAATGCCGATGCGGATCGCGGCCGTGTCATATCTTGTTGGTTCCATTGCAAGCGAGCATGGGTGACAACCTCATGCCGAGGATACAAGACCCGCTCATACGCCAAGATGTCGGCAAAGGCTATCTAATCTCATGTTGGAGCCCGACACGGGCCGGTATGAGCACTTGGAAAATCACTTCTACAATGCCTATGGTAATGATCGTCGGAGATCTTCGAGTAAGTGTCTTTGTCGAGCTATTGATTAGAAATATCGTTTTCGTAGTTGGCGTGCGACAATACACCGGCATCCCGACTATCTTGCCCACAACGGATTTGTGGGGCGATAATGGGAAGGGAAATGGCAGCGACACCAGAGGTTGTGGCCCCATGGATACATGGACACTACCAACTACGTGGAGGCCCATTGGAGGGTGTTGAAGGTGCAAACTTTGGGTTGCAAGGTTAACCTGCGGATGTACACTCTAATTTGTTCGCTAGTAGGATATCCAAATGGTGATGATCCCCCGGGAGGCACAATTTTGACGCGGTGCAGGGAGCGTTGGAGCCTAGGTATGTCTCTAGCAAAGCACATAGTTAAGAATGCTCCTCCATTCTAATCACGTTCCCTTCCCTTTGCTTCAGCTGACTTCGGCCGGTACAGCCCGCGATCCTATCGCAAACGACGTGCAGGTGCACAAGATCTGCTGCAACGGTTTGAGGGAGATGCAAACACAATCACAGTAGTGGACGACGAGACCGTTGAACTGTCCATCGCATCCGGGGCAGATGATGGGGTCCGCTATACGGTTTTGATGATGCAGCACTATTGCACCTGTCCCGCTGATGTCCCAGTGTGCAAGCACCTCATAGCAGGAGATATGTTTCTCTTTAGGTACCGTCCCCAACTCTTCGAAGTGCTATATCGGGGCCGAAGCGGAGCTCCAAAGACATCGGCGGCCACCACTGTGGTGGACGGCGACACGTTGAGAGTGGTGGTTAGTGAGTGGATTTGCGGGCAATGGGCGAGGAAATGCAACATCGCGCATCGGAGGTAATGAACCAAGAACACATAGACGAGGAAGACATGGCTCCATTGCTTAGTGAGGTGCGACGTCGCTAAGGGCGTTAAGGTGATCTTGGCGGCACCGAAACGTCCCAATGCGAGGGGGCTATGCAACTCAGCAAAGCGGAGCACGGTGCGTAACTTTTCAACGCAAGAACGCCCGTAGCCTCTGCGGTAACGCTTGAAAACGCCGCCGCGGCCGTGGGAGGAGAGGGTCGACTGGGCGCGCCGATTTGATCGACTTTCGGTGATGATGTGGATGGTACATGGCATTTAAATCAATGACAATGTTTCTATTGCATAGTAAAAAAGTACACTAGGGGCGAGACGCCTCATTATTTGGTAGTTGAACCAATATGCCTTCGGCGTCTGTGCAAGCAATGTGTAAAGAAGTTTCGCTGAAAGCCGCGCCACATCCTCGATGGGGTAGTTATGCATGTTCGGGCACTGCAAGGTGAAAGGCTTCGGATGTCATGCGGGGCATATATAACCGATTAATGAGGTGGTGGGGAGGGATAGAGTCCAACCCGCAAGTCTATGTACATCTCTCGCCATAGGAAAGCCTTCATGACATGCCGGATGTTTAGGCGGACATGGGCACCACAAGACCAATCTTTGGTTTGTCTTTGGGATCGGCGCCCAGCCGCAGCTCAACCGATTTTCAAACGCCGCGGCCGGTGGTCCAGGGGCATGAGTGTGGTACTGTACCGGCTGCAATACCCCGGGCCCCAACACGGTAAGGACCTGTTGCACGCATTGAAGACAACTAAAATTAAGGAAGTCGGCCAGGCAAAGAACTCACCGTTTCTACGTCCGCCGGGTTGCACTCGCATTTGAGTCCCCAGATGGCCCACCACCGCCGCGGGGAATCCATGCACCAAAAGCCCTCGAAACGCCTGGGCCACCCGAGTCTCTCCCGTACTATAGGGTCTGCAATATGCACCAGAACGTACCAGTGTCCCCTGCAACCAGCTCACACTGCATGAGTACCTATGGAGACAAGAGAGGGGATAGGGACTATGCCACGTACCCATGACAGATGGGCCAAATGATAGCTCGCAAGCTCTCCCATCGTATCTGGTACTGTGGGAGCAGGTCCAGGGCCATGATCTCGTGATCTTCGAACCAGCGAGGGTCCACCATTGCAAATGTGGATCTATCATCTGGTTGGAACTGATGCATGCAGGCACTGCACATGCGTGCTACATGGTCAGCGAAAAAGGTTGACAACACATGAATGAAATCGTGCTAGGACACGTACCTGATAATTACCCTGACATGATCTGCCTCCCACTCTTCACTGATTCGCAACGATTGCCTTCTGTCTGCTCTCGCATCCAACGCCGCAAGGAAGCTGGCCCCAACAATGACATTCTGCGTTCTGACCGAGTCGACAAGATCTCTATGGGTACGTGGGGGTGGTGTGCTATCAACCGCTCGCCATACCTCGCGGCATATCTCCGTGCGGTATGCGAGTCCCCAAAAATATAAACCTCCTCCCGAAATAGAGAGGCAAACATCAAACCCGGATGTAGCACAATGTTTCGCGTGCATATCGTGCCTCTCGCCACCACCTCCCACCACCCCCAAGAACGGCTGCAGCAAATAGTAGGCATAAAGCTGTGCCCTGCCCCAAACTCCATCCCAGTACAGAAAGAACCCTCTAGCCCTGTCCCTATGCCACCGGTATCGGTCATGTGCATCTGCAGCCGGAGGAAAAGGTGAAACCAATGATGCCAAGCTAGGGGAACGAACCATCTCCTCCTGTATAATCTGAGCGTATGTGCTGCGACCGCTCTCCCGCAGCTCATCAAAGATCGGCCTCGAAGCACGAGGCTCTATCACATGCAGTGGAGGTGGCGTGTGAATGAGCAGTCGCCCTGGTATGTCCTCAATAGCTGCGGGACGCAATGCGTGCGGCGGCGCGAAGAATGGCCCTGTCGGTCGGTGCTGCTATGCCGTGAGGGCGACATGCCACTGAAATGCAAATCACAATGTGCGAAAGCTATAGCGCTGGATTCGGCTGCTCTCCATAGTGTGGGTTGAGCAATTGCCGTCGGCAGACGATGGATGCTCTGCATTGTGGCTACTCTCCGCACCATGGCTGCTCTCATGACGATAATGCCCCTTCTTTGCTCCTCTTCACGCACCCAGCCTTGTTGCATACTCCATGATCTCCTCGGGTGTAGGCGGGAGGGCTCTGGACATCCTACGGCTCATCCACTCATGCGGTACCGTTCATCCCGAGATCCTCCCTCGGTGGGCTGCGTCACGATGATCATAGCGTGCCGCCTTATCCTCTGCCCGGTATAGAGGGTGCACCACCTCCGCGGTATGCCCTGCTGATTGGGGGCTTGACGTCAATGCCTCATCACGCCCGGCGGTAATGTCGCTGCAGACTAGCAAATACGAGGCATGGAGCCACATACGGACGGTCGTCCCTCGTCAATGCATGCATCTCGCGCACGCCGCCGCCAGTTACATTAAGCTCTTGCCCGCTCCATTGTCCCTCGTCCGCCCCGGTTCATTGAGGCTCCCTCTCCTCATCGTGAGAGGGATGGTCGCGAAGGTCATTCCCGGGACGACCCACGTTCCCTCGATGGCCACCACATATCTACGTGATATGCATTATGGTGCCCAATGGCACCGAATCCCTCGTCGAACCGCCTACGCAGACGATTCACCCGCACCTTGTCCATTTGTATGGGGACCCGGGTGCGTCAGCGATACCGATAAGTGCCCAAACTATGTGTGCCACGGGCCGTTGGGGCCCGTGACGCTGACGGTCCCGACCATATGCCTCGATATTCCACATCCAAGCGCAAAGTACAAATGAAAATAACTCTAGAGACATAAATACAACCTGCAAGTACAAATGAAAAAACTCTAGAGACACAACTATGCAAGCTATCTAATGGGGGTCTGACGGTACTTACCAAAAAGTGATGTACCCAACCTTGCCCGGCTGTCCGCGGTTGACGTAATTCGGGAGCCCACTCTCGTCCATCCCTATCGGGCGGCTCTCCTAGCAGAAGATCTACGCCCCCATCGGTCCACTGTTGCCATTTTGTAATGCCCGCTTGGGGAATATGCCGAATGTGTTGTTAGTAAAGTAAATCTAATTATCATAAACAACATATGAAGGTAGGGTGTATAAAGAAGGAAGTCAGAATATGTTCAACTTACTCAAGACCATGGTTATAATGGCAATGGTTCAAAAGGCCCATGGTTTTAGAATACAACAAAGGCATATCAAGACAAATCTAGGCATATCAAGACAAAACTGAATACAAAATTTAGAATACAAAATCTAGAATACAAAATGGGTGCACATATTAAAGAATACAAAATCTAGGCATAAAATCTACAATACAAATACAAATGGGCACATATTAAATACCTTATGGAAAACGTGGAAAATCGCTTTAAGCCCGGAAACTCAAATATGAGCGATTCTCGAACCCCGAAAATCGCTTCAACCCCGAAACCTCAAATATGAGCGATTCTAAAACATGAAAATCGCTTAAAGCGATTTTTTGAAAATCGCTGTTTATTTTCTCTCGGTACCAAGGCCACAAGGGTTAGGCGGTCGGACGAGTTGAAAATCGCTTGCTTATTTTTACATTCAATTTCTATGTCAGGTCGGGGCCGTCTTGACGGCGCTGCCTCGTCTTGACGGGGCCGTCTTGCACGGCGCCGCCTCCGGGCCTGGGCGAACGGGCTCAAGACCGGGGCCAGCTTAATAGCCGAAAATCGCTAAGCGATTTCTGCTTTTTATTTTTTCCCCTTATGGTGATTTTCGGTAGCCGATTTGGTGCGGAAAATCGCTTCCTTTCCTAAAAATCGCGATTTACGCACTGAGGGACCCGATTTTCGAGCCAAAAGACCAGCGTTAAATACCCTGCATCGCTCGAGGTCCGGAAGATCGTTCGAGGGCTCAAGGCCGTATCTATCGCCTTTAACACTCTCGGTTCTAGGTTTACTTTGCCATGCCATGGCGGTGATTCGCTAAAAAAGAGAGTTTTTTAATTCAAAGTTTTGGTTTTGTTAGGTCGGCAAGGGAGGGGCCGGTTTGCTTTGATCCAAAGATTTGCGCCCGGAACGAGCCTTTCTTTGCAAAATCGAATCAATCGCTTCAACATGGTCGGCACTTACATTTTTTCCTTCTCGTCTCTAGAATTTTTCTTAGTAAGAATTTTTCGTGAAATCTTGTGCCAATGATGATCATAGTGCAGAAATTTGCACAGCCCCGTCCCCAGGATTTACCATAGAGAAGAAAAGCATGCCGGAATCAGCATGGGCTCAAAAATTACAGATTGGGATGAACTGAGAGCAGAATAGATGATCCGTGGGTTTTGTCCGAAGCTTTCCCGATCGGGGAGGTGATGGAGGTATATTGCAGCCATAAAATTTGTGCATGTGATGCTGATTCTACTCTATAGGTGCCGTAAAAACGTTAAACCAAAGAAAAGAGAGAAACATTGCATATTATTGGAGACATTGTTTGGTTATTTATATGCCAGCACAAAGTAGTAGCAGCATGACCATTGCCAATCACTCAAAGATTTGGCAGAGCAATATTCAGGTTTGATGTTTTAGGGCACATCTTTGTGCAACCATATCCATTTTTCTCGCAGCAATAGTGTTCAATACCTTTTGGCACATGTAAATGCATCCATAGCCATTCTTGATACAACATACATACTCAGGTCCGATGGGCATAGTGGGCTGGCAGCCATAACCGTTCTTGATGCAACAAAAGTATTGAACTCCGAGTCACATTCCCGGAGGCAAGTGCCGGCCGTTCTTCTTTGGCGTGATAAGTATCTCCCACTATATTACATACATTCCAGGTATACGCAGTTAATATCAGAAAGCGAATAGAATAAAAAGCTTCAACGCCCGGAATAAATAATAGAACAGAATAGAGATAGAAGAAATTCCAAGGCAGCAAGAGAAAGCAAAAACCCACATTTGTTGGAAGGAGGATGGTACTCAAGCACAGTGGTGGACTCGTCCATGTCTGCATTTACATTTCGTGAGTACGCAAATTGGACAACAGAGAGGAGGCAGAACAACACAAGGAGCATTCCAGATGAAGCCATTGCTTATGATGCTTGCTACGAAGCTCAAGCTCGTCTTTTATATGTGGAACATCTTTATCTTATCTCATGAGACAGACGTGTCCTTCTGCAGGAGATGCCATTTGACGCCATAGACAAACTGTAGAGACCATAACTTGAACAACAGACCTTCCCTTCATACTAGCCTAATGGGTTTGACGGCTCAGATTTAGGCACTCTACTGTAGATTAGGGGGCGGCCATACCTTGAATTACAGCAGACATCTCAGATTTAGGCACTACTGTAGATTAGGGGGCAGCCTTACCTTGAATTACAGCCATACTGGACGTCTGTTTCGATCAGACACTAATTTCAGCCGATAGACATAGACGATAGACATAGACGTGTTCTCTGGTAAGCCACAGAACGTGCTCTCTGGTAAGCCATCAATTCTTTGTATATTTAAGGATCACCATGCACTATGCGCCTTGCCATCATATAGGTCTTACAAAATTTATATTCTCCAAAACGGTCTGAACAGCAAAGCTTGGCTAAAATATCCTACATATTTTATGGTGAAATTAGCTTCCCTATTTTTATCACCCCTTACTTGATGGTGAATAGCTGCCTATTTATCTTTTCATGGTATTCAACTGGCAATAATAATGCATTATCTCATGCAATTTGCATAACAATGTATGTTAATTATTTGCCATATATAGATGTTAATTATTTGTCATAGAGGAAGTTTTTTCATGCTTCATCTTTTGCACAAAGTGAACAATAAGTATTTTGCTCAAAAATGAGATGCACAGTTTTGAAACCATAATACAAAGTAACCTGTTCTGAAACCATAATACAAAGTAACCTGTTCGTAACAACACTTTAACTTTTTCATTTAAATTATTACTTAAATCAAATGAAACCTAATGGAGCTAGAGGGTTTTCCCATTGAAGATTTTGGGGCAATTTGCCTATCCTCAACAGTTCCATGCATACAAGAATCAAAATACAACATCGGGCTCGCCTGCGTCAAACTGAGAAATTCATTTAATCCACTAGATAAACATTGTCTTGCTCATCTCTACTCTGCTATAGTAAGGATGCCAGGCCTACCTTTGAGTGTCTTTGTGTAGACTTTTGGTCTAAACTTTTAGGCATATCATGTGATGTTATTACTCGAATTTCCTTATCATTCAGTATCTCTAAGGACTTCGGGTGCTGCATTCCCACAACCATACTCAAAGTGAATAGTAGTATTTTGCTCAAAAAAGAGATGCACAGTTCTGAAACCATAATACAAAGTAACCCATTCGTAACAACACTTTATCTTTTTTCATTTAAATTGGTACTAATCAAATGAAACCTAATGAAGCCAGAGGGTTTTGCAATTAAAGATCTTGGGGTACCTTCATACTAGCCTAATGGGTTTGACGTCTCAGATTTAGGCACTCTACTGTAGATTAGGGGGCAGCCATACCTTGAATTACAGCAGACATCTCAGATTTAGGTACTCTACTATAGATTAGGCACTCTACTGTAGATTAGGGGGCAACCATACTTGAATTACAGAAGACATCTCAGATTTAGGCACTACTGTAGATTAGGGGGCAATCATACCTTGAATTACAGCAGACGTCTCAGATTTAGGCACCGTACCTTGAATTACAGCCATACTGGACGTCTGTTTCGATTAGACAATAATTTACCCGATAGACTTAGACGTGTTCTCTGGTAAGCCACAGAATGTGTTCTCTGGTAAGCCATTAATTCCTTGTATATTTAAGAATCACCATGCACTATGCACCTTGCCATCATATACGTTTTAAAAATTTTATATTCTCCGAAAATGGTCTGAATAGCAAAGCTTGGCTAAATATCTTATTATGGTGAAATTAGCTTTCCTAATTATCTTTCCACATATTTTTATCACTCCTTACTTGATGATGAATAGCTGCTATTTATCTTTCCTTATCTTGTTCTATGGTATTCAATCGGCAATAATAACGCAACAAGAAAATTATCTCATGCAATTTGCATGACACCGAATGTTAATTATTTGCCATATATAGATGTTAATTATTTATCAAAGAGGAAGTGTGACATTCCAGGGAAATATACGCCATAAATATGTATATTTTCGGGTCCGCCACTATACAAGTCTACTTCGTAGCCTTGTATACCTTAGGAAGTGCCATGGGTGCATATCTAAGTTAAGTATATAACTTAGATAACCTTAGGATAAGGCCCATTTTCAACATGGCCTTATCCTATTGGGCAACTGCCACGCGGCCTTGCCCCATTGGTGCCACGTGGCATCCCATGTGGACCCTAACCTATATTAACCTAAACCCTAACCCTATACCTCTTTCCTGGCCCTAACACCCTGGGAACCTTCTTCGCACTCGAAACTCCGTTTTGAGCGTCGTTTGCTATGGCATAGCCTAGTGCAGCAGCCCCCAGAGTGCGTGTATGATCTTGGAGTGAGCGCGGCTTCCACCATTTCGAGGACCATGGAAACGCCAGGAATGGGAGGGAGCGCTTCGGGAGCAGGTATTTGGAGTAGTGCTCTTAGTAGTTCATTCGAAAGTTAGCACTCCAGATGAGTTAGTATTTCGTATCTAGAGTAGAGCCATCCTAGAACCCTTATTCAACATCTTGAACCCTAATCAAGGAACCCTAACTGTAAGTTAGATATGTATGATTAGGTTAGATGTTATTCTGATGATTATCATGATATGATGTTATGTGATGTCAGTTGATCATGTTTGCTCCTCTTGTATTGGGAAGGGGGGTAGAGACCTAGTAGCCATTACTTAGCGATGCTCCTAGTTTAGACCCTTTAGTTCCTATTATTATGCGGCTTGTGCATAGGAACCCGCCGGGCTACGGGGGCTATGATGTGACTCATCACTACACAACGGGGCTAGAGGAGATACGGAGGGAGGGTCCCTGCTGAGCGTGGCTACTGGGGACCCCATAGCGGGCTAGGCTTATGGCCGGTCACTTCGTGTGGGCCGGGCATGGGCCGGGCAAATTGGACAACAGAGAGAAGGCAGAACAACACAAGGAGCATTCCAGATGAAGCCATTGCTTATGATGCTTGCTACAAAGCTCAAGCTCGTCTTTTATATGTGGAACATCTTTATCTTATCTCAGACGTGTCCTTTGCAGAACTTAGGTCAAAGATGTCATACTACCATAGACAAAACAGACAGCCATAACTTGAATTATAGCCTTCCCTTCATACTAGCCTAATGGGTTTGACGGCTCAGATTTAGGCACTCTACTGTAGATTAGGGGACAGCCATACCTTGAATTACGGCAGACATCTCAGATTTAGGCATTACTGTAGATTAGGGGGCAGCCATACCTTAAATTACAGCAGACATCTCGGATTTAGGCACTACTGTAGATTAGGGGCTAGTTTACCTTGAATTACAGCCAATATGGACGCCCTGCTTTCGATCGGACACTAATTTCAGCCGATAGACATAGCTTTTATTTTCCGGTAATTAATTTAATCGTGCTCTCTGGTAAGCCATCAAGATAGATAGGCTTGTCATTCATCACAGCAGCAGTATACAATGTTTTGAAGAATAGAGACCATAGGAACAATATCGGACTACCCCACAAACAGAAAATGCGCATAGGCAATATAGAAGGGTAATGGCGACAACTTCTCATCGAGATAAAAAACCCCGCCCTTTCGGGTTTTCGAGGAAACCCCTAATGAGAAATGGTCGCCAATAGCCTTGAATGTGTTGATCGAGAACGGGAGGAGATGGGTTGATGGCTAATTCAAATCTAGCGGGGACCCCAAAAGAACAATTAACCTCAAATGTGTACATGGAGAAGTGAAGGAAATGGGCTGATGGCGAAGCAAAAATAGAACAGACCCAAGACGGCGGAATCCTCGCAAGCAACACAAAAGAACCCCTAAAAACTTTTGAATGGTTAGAGAAAAGCAACATGCACAACATGGAGGAAACACACCGTGATCAAAAATTCCCAAATATGAGCTACGTAAACGGATGAAAAAGAATTGCTTTTAAAAAATAGCGTCACCTATAAGGTGGAAAAGCATCACCCAACGGGTGGAAAACCATCATGTGAAAATATGCATCACCCTCGAGGTGGAAATAAACAGCATCACCCACAGGTGGAAAATAATGCGGCATGATGCCGATGAAAAGAAAACATGATAATAGCAACACCCAAAGGTGGAGAACAACAAAGAGTGCATGAACAAAAAATATAGATGAAAAAGACGCATACCCCCACATAGGCACTGGGAAGGGAGGGAAGCCAACCTTGAATAGAAGAAGAGTCATATTGGAGAAGACGCTTATAACCGAAATAAAAGAGGAAAAAGCCTTATATAGGAGCTCGTCCCTTCCCAGAATGGCGATCCGATGGCTCGGATCGATGCTATTCTTTGTATATTTAAGGATCACCATACACTATGCGCCTTGCCATCATATAGGTCTTACAAAATTTATATTCTCCGAAATGGTCTGAACAGCAAAGCTTGGCTAAAATATCCTACATATTTTATGGTGAAATTAGCTTCCCTATTTATCTTTCCATATATTTTTATCACTCCTTACTTGATGGTGAATAACTGCCTATTTATCTTTCCATGGTATTCAACCGGCAATAATAATGCAATAAGAAAATTATCCCATGCAATTTGCATAACACCAAATATTAATTATTTGCCATATATATTATAGATGTTAATTATTTGTCATAGAGGAAGTTTTTTCATGCTTCATCCTTATGCACAAAGTGAACAGTAAGTATTTTGCTCAAAAAAGAGATGCACAATTTTGAAACCATAATACAAAGTAACCTGTTCGTAATAACACTTTTAACTTTTTCACTGAAATTGGTACTTAAATCAAATGAAACCTAATGGAGCCAGAGGGTTTTCCCATTGAAGATTTTGGGGCAATTTGCCTATCCTCAACAGTTCCATGCATACAAGAATCAAAATACAGCATCGGGCTCGCCTGCTTCAAACTGAGAAATTCATTTAATCCAATAGATAAACATTGTCTTGCTCATCTCTGCTCTGCTATAGTAAGGATGCCAGGCCTACCTTTGAGTGTCTTTGTGTAGACTTTTGGTCTAAACTTTTAGGCATATCATGTGATCGTATTACTCGAATTTCCCTATCATTCAATATCTCTAAGGACTTCGGGTGCTGCATTCCCACAACCTTGGGACATACCAACATCTACATGAATGACTGTTATCTCAGGCAGCATTAATTCCCCATGGCACCTGAATAGTATGTCCTACAACCATCCTATCTGCCTCCATGATGAACCCCAAAGTGCGATCTAAAAATTCAGAGTTGCATAAATGCTCCCCTGGCCAAGAATATTGACGGAACCATACAACTGCATCAGGTCCTCGAATGTGTGGAGGTGCCCAGCGCCCATTATGTCCTAAAATCCAACTTCTAACTTCAGCATTTATCTGATCAAGTCCATAGTCAACATGAGCAGGAAGAAGGCCTCCATGTGCAAACACTGTACTTCCAACAACTAGAGCAATTGTATCTTCTGCAAAAAAAATGAGTTGATACAGGGCCTCTAGGCTTTAAAGAAGCCATTCTAGGTCGAACAACACCAGCAAATTTCGCAGGAATTTAGGCCAAGATGGTTCCACCGTCCCCAATTCTTAAAGTCTTCAATGCCTTCCTTCGTAGCAAACCTAAAGTCACCGTCCATGTTCATAACCTCATGATAGCCATTCATAATATAAATAACTTATCACCTCCTTGTCGCTGTGCTTGTCCTTTTAATCTCTAACAAATAAATGACCTTCAATTCCTACCAGCCAAGATCAAGCAGATCTCCTACATCACATCACATTAAATCGCTCATCCATCACATTGGTAAGTTTTAAAGCTACCCTTGTTTTCTCCAAGTCTCCATGAACATCCCCAATGAACATCTGTCCATTGCTGGAAGTTTTGTTACTAGCTTATTTTATCTGGGTAATTGTCATTTAATTTTTCTGCAACATCATCTTTGAAACAATATCTATAAAGGATGAGACTAAAGAAGGCACCTTAATGCAGATGTCCGTGGTGTTAGCATTCCAACCATTCCCTACATTTCCCATGATCGAAGGCATCACTCAGCCTTAATCTAAGATAGAAGCCCGACCCCATCTAACACATGAAGGAAAATAGATCTACGCTTCAGAGATTTCAGTTGTGAAACTACTGGGCCATAAAGATTCTCCAAAATAAAATTGGAGAAGCGCCGCATTGCCGATTAAATCTTTAGGAATTGGATGCCTACAAGATGGATCTGCAGGTAGTTGAACACTAACGAAAATTTCACAAGATTTCAGCTTTAGGTTATTTTTGGGTGATTTCAACAACTGGGTGTATGCCTGACATTTATAAATACACTCAATGTTGTTTTTGTAAAACTCGACATTTTGAAAGTGCTTTAGAAATGCTTGATGAAATGGATAATGTTGAGTGCAAAGATGACATTGTTACCTACAACACGTTGATTGATGCAATCTGGAAATCGAAGATAGCAGGAGATCCTCCTTTTTAGTAAAGAAGATGGTGAAAGCTACTTAAAGGGTAGTTGTAAGATGGACAAGGTAGACTATCCTTGTAAGATGAACAAGGTAGACCTGGCTAGTGAATTTCTAGGAAAAATGAAGCAAGAATGTTGCAGTCCAAATGTTATTACTTCCACCACTTTGATTCCTGGGCTTTGTAGGGCAAAAAAGATGGACTATGCATCTTTATTGTTTCAGATATGGTAAAAAGTAGATGCTACCCAAATATTATGACCTACAACATATTGATTGTTAATCATTGTGAGGCACGTGATCTTAAGCTAGCACATAAGTTGCTAGATGATATGATAGAGTGATGGCAAGCATTACATTTGCACTTCAGTTAAATAA
The DNA here is from genome assembly GCA_021234155.1 of Isoetes taiwanensis. Classification (NCBI taxonomy): domain Eukaryota; kingdom Viridiplantae; phylum Streptophyta; class Lycopodiopsida; order Isoetales; family Isoetaceae; genus Isoetes; species Isoetes taiwanensis. The sequence continues at coordinate 2,936,959 of JAJEKV010000072.1, forward strand.
GGAATTTGTGCAGTTAGAATCCCGTCTCACTGTAGCATACTGCCTATTTGATACTCATGATGCTAGTTTATCACAGCAAGATCCATGTTGTCTGCAACTTGAGCAAGCTTTTAGTTCCAGTAATAGCATCAATAAAGCTCCTAAGAAATTGATTATAGAGAAGCACACTCAGCATTCAACTTCAGCTAATGTCCACAATACTTGAATAATTGCTTCCATAAATGTACATAGAAGCGACAAGTTTGGCAGTTGAGTCATTGCAACGCATTATTTGCATGCATAAATAGCACCACTAAAGCTTCTAAGAAATTGATTGTGGAGAAGCATGCTATGCTTTCAACTTTAGCTAATGTCCAAATCTTGAACAATTACTTCCACAAATGTACATTGAAGCGGCAAGATTTGCAGTTGATTCACTACAAAGCATTGTTCGCATGTCTAAAACTAAAATGGCATTATTCGCATGCCTAGAACGGTAGCCAAGTTGCGTTTCAATTTAGTTTTGGCTGTCTAATAACCTTTTCTGATATAGTTTCAGTATGTGCACAACTTCATATCTACAAATCAATACCTTGATTGCAAAAGGAAGTCCAATTTTGACCAGTGTATTTAAGTTCGATACATTTGAATAATATTTTACAAGTGAGATTGCCAAAATTTATATGAGCTTTTGCTTTCCATGAGTTCCCAGCAAAATAACAATGCTCACCTTTTGAATTACTACATTATCTTTTTGCTCTTCATCTTTGTTTTTTCTGAGGATAACTCCATAATGGCCAGTATATAAAAATTTATCAATGTGTGGTCCATAGTAATTTTGAAAGGTGACAGCATCGATCCGAGCCCTCAGATCGCCATTCTGGGCAGGGACGAGCCATTATATAAGTGCACTCCATATTCGAGGTCGGTTATTGACGTCTTCTCACAGTAGCATTTCTCTCATTGCCCATTGCTTCTCTCCCTTCCCGCCCTGATTTGCTTGGCCACTTGTTTATTGTTTTTCACGCGTGTTTCTGTTCTTATTGTTGTCCATCCCCCGGGTATTGCTATAATCATAGTTTTACACATGCATGGTGCTGCCTTGTTCTCCACCTATGGGTAATGCTGTTTATTTCCACCCTGAGGGTGACACAACTTTTTTTTTTTATCATGTTCTTTCTTCCACCCGCTGGGTGATGCTTTTTCTCTCCACCCTCCAGGTGATGCTATCTTCTCTTCTTCCATGTATTGTTGATTTTCTCCTCCTTACTAATCACTCACATCAGTTTTTTGGGTGCTTGTTGTTGTGCAGCTTGCCGCTTCGTCGTCATGCATGTTCTTGTTCTCCTTAACTGTTAATGGGCGCCTTCTATGTGTTCCATTTCTTTTGCAGGTGTTATGCCGTCTCGCAGGTTCATTCCCTCTTATGTATGCCATCCACCCATTTCCTTTGATTCTCCAGGCAACCATCCAAGGTTGTTGGCGACCATTTCTCATTAGGGTTTTCCTCGAAAACCCGAAAGGGCGGGGTTTTTCATCCGATGAGAAGTTGTCGCCATTACCCTTCTATACTGCCTATGCACACTTTCTTCCTGATGGGGTAGCTCGACATTGTTCCTATGGTCATCTCCCCATCTATATTATTCAAACATTGTATACTGCTGTTGTGATGAATGACAAGCCTATTGGCCGGTTTTTGTCTTCCTTGTGAGTCCCTTACCAGAATTGAGCATTTTATATACAATCACAATCATAAGCAATTACACTTCATGCCAATATCATAGTTTAAAATACAAGAAATTTATCGCGGCGGCCAAGGCCACCGCGAACATTTCTCTTCGTCAACTCACTCATGCAGGGGAAATTTGTGTAACTTTGGAATGGTGCAAAAGTTCTTAAAATGTGATACTTGATGTTTCTATAATATGAGAAGTCATTGCACGAGTAGATTATGGGGTATCCAACCTAAGAGCATGCATGTGGATCTACAAAAAATAACGAAATTGCAAAAATAACGAAAACAATTCTAACGAGACTCCATCAGTAATGGCTCCAGGGAAAATTTGGCTCTAGTTGCACTTAACACGATAAAGGGAGCTCGGATCATCTAGGATAGTATGACCTATTAAGCAGACCTATTAAGAACTTCTTTAAGTATTTCGTGTCGCTTTATTTATTATGCCACTAGGTTATGAAGAGAGACATCACATGAAAGTAATAATCGAGTCCCAATGATTTATTTCATATCATATAATCCAACTCTTTCTCAAAAAGGCTTTCTTTCTTTCTTTCTAAATAATCCAACTCTGTTGTACCGTACAACTAACAAAGTATATGTGGTGTCCCCAAAATGAATCAAATTAGAATCCACAAGTAGAAGGAATAGAACTTCGCTACATCCTAGCCATCCAAATATGGCATATACCCAAGCACATGCCATACCCCAAAAGCACAGCCGTCCAACCCAAGTCAAGATGGGGTCAAAACCCCATTTCCACGTCAGCCTAAGGTTCATGAGGAAGTATTCAATTGAAGTCAAGTCCATACATACACACAAGTAATAACTATACAAGCCTGTGTCACATACAGTTACATCAGCATGGCTGCCCTGAAGCAACGATGTGCACACCTGTGTTACTTCCAAAGGAAATTAGAGAAGGACGTACCCAAATGAAGGGCGAAACTAACCTTGTTCATAAACTGCAGAGCAAATTGCTGCACCTGCTACAGCAGCTCCACAACACAATAAACAAAGAAATAAAATAATGAAGCACGGGGAGTTGAACCCCGCCGACCGAAACCGGTACCCTGATGGTTCACCAACCATAATGAGGCTCCCCAAAGGGCTCCCCATTATGGCAGGGGGCTAATCCCATGCAAATGATCAAGCATGCAAATGCATATGCAAATAACTTCAAAACAGAAACCGAGAAATACATTTTTAAGCTTTCATAATGCAATGTTCATGCTCCAAGCACACCATGCAATGCAACTACATCAAAGAAACAACACCAACAAATAGTTCGAACTTCCACAACAAATCAGTTCACATCAGTTGCTTGTAATGTTTAGTGCCTCCGCGTGCCTCCTCGCAAGCCTGTCCTATGCCTGTGCATCTGTTCAGAACATGATAAAGGAATTGTAACATGCTAACAAAGTACCTATCAATATGCCTGAGTTCTCGTAGCAGAAGTGCCCGTGCCAAATTCATATGACTTCTGAGAGCCTGCCTCTCTCTTGTAGAAACAGCCACCTCGTCCCACTCCATGGTGCCAATTGTCTCTTCAAGTTCATGAAAGAGACGTCCCAATTGCATCCTAAGCAAACGCATAGAGGCTGCCACAGTTTCAGCAAGTGTGTTAATGTTGACGACGCTAGTGAGCAATTCCGATGCAACATGGGCATGCTCAGCATCTGGAGATGCTATACTAGGATGTGGCAAGCCATTGGAAATTAGAGTTTCCATAGTGGAAGGTTGAACAGCAGGAGCTTGTGGCAATGCTGGCTGAGGAGGCCTATCAGGGGGTGCAGGCAAATCAGCCACTTCTTGGTGGCCATTTTCCATCTCAGCATCAGAAGACAAAGGCATGGGCATCTGCCTGCAAGCATCACAGGTCAGTACTGTATGAGTGCATGAACACAAAATGTCGTACACAACATAAAGAATGAAACGTGCGAAACAATAGAAGAAAATTAAAAACAAAATCACACACAAACTGCAGAATCAATTAACAGCCAATGTATAATCAGCACAATCCAAAGAAATGTAATTTGGTTGCTCAGAGGTCTCCTCCATTCCAGGCCTGAATTCGTCATCCGCAATGTCCACGAAGCCCTCATCCCCATCTCCAGGACTTGGGACATCATCATAATACCTCTTACTTGCCTTGCCTATGCGCTCCACAGGTTGCATACCTGCAGGGATATTGAAAATTACACATCGTACATCACTAGGCATAGCCTGCGATGGATTAAGAGTTATCCTCCATGCTGCCTTCAACCTATGTTCTAAAATAAAAGCACAATTAGTAGGCAAAATCCGTTGACTACTAGCAAAATGAACTTGCCAGTCCTAAGCATCCGGCAAACAGTATAGACTAGAGAAGCAGATAGCTGCTTCCTGCCATGGTATTTGACAAAGTGATGGGCCCTGTGCAACAAATTTCTGTTATCCAATACAACCACACTTTTGAGGTCACCTGCACCGTGAAGCAGGTAGAGATCCTTCCCCATCTCGATTTGTCTCTCAGAGACATTGTGCAAGCACACTTTGAAGTGCACTTTACCAAGATCCTTCAAGCACTATCCCACTAAGCCCTCAAAACAATGCATCCTCGTGTTTTTGAGAGCTTTACATATGAGAAGGATGCCAGCAGGCCTTTGGGCACCCCACCCAAAGAACCTCTTAATGGCGGCATTGACAGCACGAGGGGTCTTCAACGTGCTCCTCAAGACCCCCTGGCAGTGCAGATGGTCAAGCTCTGATCCCCTTTCAAGAGCTACAGCACCAGCAACGGTCTGGGTCTTTAGGAAATCCACAAGCTTGTCAAACATGGCAACGGGAACATCAGTCCCAGCATAACCCAAAGTAAGGCTCACATCCAAAAGGCCAGTTCCCTCATCCTCAGCCTCTACTCTACCCCTGCCCTTGGACGTGCCCTCCCCATCCCCCACAGAGAAGGCATCCTCAACACAAGGAAATTTAGCCTCAGAACCAAAGGTCTGTTTTCTACATCTAGCCGCCCTCTTCAACATGTTACCTGAGTTGCAGAGTAGCACAGCCGGAACAAGGAACAACACCACAATTAGAAGATGCAGCTATAAACAGGCGGACGATGAAGGCAAAAACTCCCGGAAGAGCAGCTCATACAGAGCATATATGTAACCGGAACTGCAACACCACATGGAGAAAAACAAGGAGCAGACTCACCTGGTACTCCATGACGACTGCAAGCCCCTAGCCGAAACTGGCTCTGCCCTTCTGCATCCGCTCCACGCGCACAGCAAGCCATCGCCACGACTCCAGTTGTAAAAATTAGGCCTTCCCCAAAAAAACCAATACAACCTATTCGACCATTGCCAAACCAAACCCAAATTTGTGAGTCGGCAAAATACCATTTTTAGATACGAATACATGCCTTAACCTTGCAAAATCTTATGTTACACGACCCCCCAACAACATTTTGGGAACCTAATAGAAGAAAAGAAGATGAAGCCTAAATTATTGCCAATGGTTATGGAACCTACAATCCTGGTGTTGAAGGATAACCATAACCTGTATGATGCAAAACTGAACCATTTTCTACATATAGGCCCCGCAAATATATGTGTATGTGTTGAGTAATCAGAAGATTTCCCAAATTTTACGCCAACATATTGCTGTGAATATCCAGAAAAGAAACCAACCAAATTGCACCAAAGAAAATTTCTAATTTGTACCCATAACAATTTCCACAACTCAACTGATACCTAAAACAATTTCCACAACCCATATAAACTGTAGCAGAAGAGCAAAATGTTTGTACATTATGTAAGCCATCAAATAATGCCGTTGTCGAATACCAAATGGTGATGATATGGCAATAGGAGGCCATGTAGTCAAAGTACAATCAAAAGTATTTGTATCTTATCAATTTAAAAAAGGAAATAAACATGGTCAAGAAATATCCAGAGCTTGAATTGAGTACACGAATAGGTAATATACATATTGAATTATGGAACTACATGGAGAGCTGGAACTGCACATAGAGAAATAGAGCATTAGAAGGGAGGTAGATAGATACATACATTTTCCAATAAAGATGTAACTTATTTGCCCAAATCCAACGAAAAAAATTCGGAGAAAAGGCTTTGTCAATGAAAAAATTTCGAGACACGCTTCATACGAAAAATCCCTCCTATTTATGCGGCCAGCCACGTTTTGTCGCCATATCGCTCATGATTCTGCTCATAATTCAGTCCTGGAAGGATCGCATTATACACGTCAAGGATTTCTACATCTAATGAAAAGCTTTGCATTTCCCATTGACGTTATCTTGTGATGTGCAAAGCTTTGGTATCAACCCACACCCTAATTATAAAAGGAGCAACTCACAGGCAACCGCATTCAAATCAGATGTAAAAAAACAAATTAAAAAGAGCCGTTGGACCCACTATCAACTTCCAACCTGTTAATGCAATGCCTACTCCAATCAGATGTAAAAAAATAAATTAAAAAGAGCCATTGAATCCACTATCAATGTCCAACCTGTTAATGCAATGCCTACTGAGTTATGGATTTATATTTATTCACAACGGTGTGAGACACAATTTGTGTTAAAAATAACCGTCAATTCCTTGAAAGTGCACTATAGCAGATTGCATATAGTAAGCAGAATCGTGGAGCTGTAAACAATATTACTTGAGTTGTACAAACATGTTTACTTTTCTCCTTTATTGTGCTTTTGGAATAACTTCATAATTTCCTGGATGTGTGAAGCATTCACTTATGAAAGGGCTTCTTTAAACAATGAGATTGCCAACACATGGCAGATATCTTCTTCTTCTTTTTCGATGCCTACTATAACCAGTCATATAGCACAATTTGAAAGCCTTCTCAAATGATAACCTCCATGCTTTACCACTTTAGGTAGACACGCATATATACAAAACACAGTGTCAATTAAAGGCAGCTCAACTATCTATCAATTTTAATAATATGCACTCAAAGCCTCCTAAGGTTATCAAGATGTGCTTGGAGATCACTATCATCTCCAGAGGCACCTGTCGCTTGTGGCACCCTGGCGCTTGTTAACTCTGCTGGATTTGCAGGGGTATGGATGAGCTGCATAGATTGATATAATAAAAAAATTATACTCTCAATTAAAACTTTATAAAATATACCTGTTGATCAAGGTCAATCCCAATTTCATCTAGAACTTGGTTGAACAGCTCGTTAGTTTCTTCCTCTTTCTTCATCACCTTCCAAAGCATCATCAATAGCATCTTCCATTACCCCCATTGTCATTTCCATTCTCTCGTTCTGCTTTACAAACGCTTGCATAATTTCCTGCGGTGCTAGACTTAACTAACTTCTGCACTCTTTGTTCTTCCCAAATCTACCTTTATGGCATCTGAAATAAGAATCAATACCTGAATATGCAATGACACTCCTTGCAATTGGGATTCCAGTCCATAAAACTTTGTAATTTGATGGCAGGTTCGAATAAGATCTTTTGCCATCACTCTAACAACACCCTAAAATAAACCAGATGAAAATTATTGGTATGAAGGGAATGATATTAAAAAAATTGAAGAATAGAATACTGTAGTAAAAGCTACTTCTCCTATGTTTAGTTATTGAATATACAGTGTGCCTATTTCTGATCCTCAGACTCCAATAGCTGGGGAAGGAATCTCAGGGGCAACAAAATCGATTTCATAGAAACTAAAGTATTCTTCTCAAAGTTGCATTAAACCATGTTGCCCATTGCATCCCATAATGAAAAAGTGAATTCAACCACTAAATGAACCTTCAACGTGATGTTAAGTGATGTTCATGATATTGCACTCTATAGGAGATTCTTAGTATCAACCAGTCAAGAACACTGTTAAAGAAGGCAAAATTATGATGCAGCTAAAATATAATGAAAAGATGGGGGCACAGGAGTTGTGCATTTGTGCATTTGCACACAGCAGTTTTTAATACCAAGCTCAACAAGCTTACTAGCTAGCAAGAAAAACTTATCCAACCCTGTTGTGGATCTTCAAATTGGTGGGAGACATCACTTGGAATGCTGTGTTGAAGGTGCAGATGGGAGCGATAGAAATAGCGATGATGATGCATAGTAGGTCTATTCTCCAGTTTTGTAAATTGTCAACTGCCCACATAATACTCCAAATTACATATCCAAAGCATTCAATGTAAGCAAAGTATTAAAGAAAGTGGCTTCGATAATTTAATTGCACAATGGATATCTGGAACATAAGCATCATTTGCAATTTCTCCAAGCCAAAACATATATCATGGATTCTAAATTTGAATTACGATCCATTTGCTAGTTTAATCACACTGGCGGATCATGCTATGCTATTAATGCCTACGTAGGTAATAATCTTATAAAAAAAATCATCATGAACAGTGTCAAACTCCTAGACATACCTTATATTTGTATGAAGCAGCTTACAGTTCAGTGATTTGACAAACCAGTAAATTAAGAACTATCTCCCTCTTATCCAGGCTAACACCAGGTTGCATGCTACATCCACATTTACCTTGTTAGATGTCAGCTAAGGACCCAAATCATTGATTTGCATCTTGTTTGCATCAAGAATAGGCCTACAATGATTCTTACCTTGCTACCAGTACCCTGAGCCCAAATTCGAATCTACTGGCCTTGCACAGAGGCCAAGTTTCGACCCAGTTCTTTCCCAGCAAACTGCCATGCCGTTTTGATGAAAAAGAAAAGCAGGAGATGGTTATAAGGGCCGCGGTTTCCAGTTTTGGAGAAGCCGGAATAGAGTAGCTGGAACAGAGTAAAGTGGGCAAAAATATTAGGGCTTTGGATGCATTGCCCCAAATTGTGTCTGCATGCTGCAATACAGAGTCAAGCAAATAGGTAAGGCTTTGCCGTTGCAACAAAAAATCAAGCAACAAATGGACCCAATGGCATTCCAAAACAATGCCTATGCGCACCACATCAGGGCCCAAGCATCGGGCAAATTCATCCCCATGCCAGGATAATCAGAACTCCAAAAGCGAAAAATCAGGCTGAGAAATCCCAGAGCTCTATCCACGACGAAGGATGCTACAATGGGTTTGGTTCGATCAGTGGACCTTGGGATTCTTCAAATCCCACCCACGCAGCGGTGCCTTCTGGGCCAAGTAAACAGGCGACCATGAATGCTCTAGATGGAGTTCAAAAAATCCAAAGCATATTTCCCTTAAAAATTTTTGCACATACGTGTCAGCACCATCACTGAGTTATATTCTGCAGGTCAGGGGCTGGCAAGAATGCCTGACCCCTTCCCGTTCCACATCACAACGCGTAAAGCCTCTCCTCCAAATTACCTAGTACAAAAATTCGAGGGCCAATGGCCTAAATGGCTCGGGCCATGGCCCGAGAATTTTTTTCATTGAACGCCCGAAGGCCAGGGCGTTATCGCCCTTTAACACTCCTGGTTCTAGGGTTTACACTGGCCATGGCTATGGAAGATCTGCAGGTGGTGTTTGGAAGATCTGCAGGTGGTGTTTGGATCTTGCGGCTGTCTGCTAAAACAGAGTTTTTTCTTTCAAAGTTTTGGTTTCTAGCCATCTCAGAATAGGGTTCTTTTGTTAGGTCGTCTTAACTCCATTCGAATCTGCTGTAGATGGCAAGGGAGGGGCCGATTTGCTTTGATCCAGCATGCCTTTCTTGCAGCGAATCAACTGCTTCGACATGGTCGGCAGTTACATTTTTTCCTTCTGTCTCTAGAATATTCTCTTAGTAAGAATTTTTCAGGAAATCTTGTGCCAAAAATGATGATCCTAGTGCAGAAATTTGCACAGCCCGGTCCCAGGATTTACCATAGAGAAGAAAAGCATGCCGGAATAAGCCTGGTCTCAAAAAATTACAGATTGGGATGAACTGAGAGCAGAATAGATGATCCGTGGGTTTTTGTCCGAAGCTTTCCTGATCAGGGAGGTGATGGAGGTATATTGCAGCCATAAAAATTTGTGCATGTGATGCTGATTCTACTCTATAGGTGCCAGAAAAACGTTAAACCAGCAAAGAGAGAAACATTGCATATTATTGGAGACATTGCTGGTTATTTATATGCCAGTACAAAGTAGTAGCAGACAGCCATTGCCAATCACTCAGCATTTGGCAGAGCAATATTCAGGTTTGATGTTTTAGGGCACATCTTTGTGCAACCATATCCATTTTTCTCGCAGCAATAGTGTTCAATACCTTTTTGGCACATGTAAATGCATCCATAGCCATTCTTGATACAACATACATACTCAGGTCCTGATGGGCATAGCTGCTGGCAGCCATAACCGTTCTTGATGCAACAAAAGTATTGAACTCCAGAGTCACATTCCTGGAGGCAAGTGCCGAAGCCGTTCTTGCGGCAGCAGTAAGTATCTCCCACTATATTACATACATTCCAGGGCGCACAGTTAATATCAGCAAACAGAATAGAATAAAAAGCTTCAACGTCCAGAATAAATAATAGAACAGAATAGAGATAGAAGAAATTCCAAGGCAGCAAGAGAAAGCAAAAACCCACATTTGTTGGAAGGAGGATGGTACTCAAGCACAGTGGTGGACTCGTCCATGTCTGCATTTACATTTCGTGAGTACGCAAATTGGACAACAGAGAGGAGGCAGAACAACACAAGGAGCATTCCAGATGAAGCCATTGCTTATGATGCTTGCTACAAAGCTCAAGCTCGTCTTTTATATGTGGAACATCTTTATCTTATCTCATGAGACAGACGTGTCCTCTGCAGAACTTAGGTCAGAGATGCCATACTGCCATAGACAAAACAGACAGCCATAACTTGAATTACAGCCTTCCCTTCATGCTAGCCTAATGGGTTTGACGGCTCAGATTTAGGCACTCTACTGTAGATTAGGGGGCGGCCATACCTTGAATTACAGCAGACATCTCAGATTTAGGCACTACTGTAGATTAGGGGGAAGACGTCTCGGATTTAGGCACTACTGTAGATTAGGGGGCAGCCTTACCTTGAATTACAGCCATACTGGACGTCTGTTTCGATCAAACACTAATTTCAGCCGATAGACATAGACGTGTTCTCTGGTAAGCCACAGAACGTGGTCTATAGTAAGCCATCAATTCTTTGTATATTTAAGGATCACCATGCACTATGGGCCTTGCCATCATATAGGTCTTACAAAATTTATATTCTCCGAAATGGTCTGAACAGCAAGCTTGGCTAAAATATCCTACATATTTTATGGTGAATAGCTTCCCTATTTATCTTTCCATATATTTTTATCACTCCTTACTTATGGTGAATAGTTGCCTAATATCTGGCCATCATTATTCACGCTTCTTTCCTTGAACATCTATCATTATAGCCCTTCCTTTCAATGTCTACCAATACTTAGCAATAAAAAACTCGCCCTCCTCCCTTATATCTACTGCCTAAAATCTACTGCCTAAGGTTTAAAATCTCACCCTTTCTTTAATGTCTACAATCCTTTAAACTTCAAATTTTAATAACCCTTCCTTTCAATATCTATCTACCATTATGCTAATGCTAGATATTAGTATTAGAAGCTTGTGTTACTCATATTATTTTTACCATTACGTATTACATATTGCTACACGTTTCACATGTTTTACATGTTTTTACGTATGTTTGTTTTTTTTAGGGCCCGAAGGGCCCAAATTTTTTTTTAGTACAAGAACCAACACATAACTACCATTACCATTAATTAACACAACCATTGGCTCCAACACATTTAAATTAAAATCCCCCTTAAACCCCCTTTGGTTTGGGTGCATATTCACACGGGGGGTGACTCCGGGCAACGAGAGCTGTTGGATAGGCATATTCACCCCTTATTCCTTAATCTACACCGTACGTAAAGTTCCTCGTTTGTGGGGTATGCATGTACAAAATTTGCTATACTGTATAACAAGATTTGCAAAATACTATAAGGTTTCAAGCAAAATACTATATAGTGTTGATTTTGTACGTGCAAAATATAATTATAAGGGCTCTCGCTGCCCTACGTCACCCCCCGTGTGAATATGCACCCAAACCAAAGGGGGTTTAAGGGGGATTTTAATTTAAATGTGTTGGAGCCAATGGTTGTGTTAATTAATGGTAATGGTAGTTATGTGTTGGTTCTTGTAAAAAAATTTGACAACAGGGCCCTAAAAAAAAAACAAACATCGTGAAAAACATGTAAAACATGTGAAACGTGTAGCAATATGTAATACGTAATGGTAAAAATAATATGAGTAACACAAGCTTCTAATACTAATATCTAGCATTAGCATAATGGTAGATAGATATTGAAAGGAAGGGTTATTAAAATTTGAAGTTTAAAGGACAGTAGATATAAGGGAGGAGGGCGAGTTTTTTATTGCTAAGTATTGGTAGACATTGAAAGGAAGGGCTATAATGATAGATGTTCAAGGAAAGAAGCGGGAATAATGATGGCGATATTAGGGTCGCTACTTTAGGGTTTCCACGATTCGGACGGAATCGCGCCGGGCGCCATGTGCTCGAAGCGTAAAATTCTATGTTTTCGCCATCATCATCATCATGCGCCTTTTGCTTCCGATTCTCGATTGCCATGTCTTCGCCATCTCCATGCCATGTTCTCAAGCCTCAACAAGAAAGGCATTGCCTCGCTCTAAGATTAACCGCAAGATATTTAAGGATGAAGCAGTGAAATGGCCTCTACCATCACCGCTTTGTGTTCTTGCCGCCGAGATTTGCAAGCGCCCATCCGGGCTTCAAGCCGCCGCCATCGCCAAGTTTGCCATAGCTCTGGCAGTAAAATGAAGGGACAAAGTAGAGACACAGAAAGAGGCAAGAAGGAAATCAAAACCACCAAAAGCTTGTTATATGCATGCAAGAAATCTCCCTGCCATTGCCATAGCTTGGAGACAACGACCTGCACAAGAAGTGGAAGAAGAAGAAAGAAAAATTGTTGCCATAGCGGGACCTGCAGAAATGAATGGAAAGGAGAAGATCATGGGAGAAGATCATGGGTTTCAAAGTTCGTGTGGAATTTGGCTTGTGGGTTTCAATCGATAAAGATCTGTCTCTCCATCTCGGCCTTTGCATGCTAAATATCAACACACTAGCCGGGACTTTCGGAAAATGAATGGAAAGGAGAAGATCATGGAGAAGATCATGGGTTTCAAAGATTCGAACATGCAACTTACAAAAACCCACGGATCTTGTGGGTTTCATCGCAAGATCTGTCTCGTCCATCTCGCCTTTGCATCTGCTAAATATCAACACACCATAGCGGACTGCAGAAATGAATGGAAAGGAGAAGATCATGGGAGAAGATCATGGGTTTCAAAGATTCGAACATGCGACTTACAAAAATGGATGCAAAACCCCATTGGATTGAGCCGAATCTAACTCAAGACCACAGGTTCGAGGAGGGTTTTTCAGGGAATTTCGGCTTGTGGGTTTCACTGCAAGATCTGTCTCTCCATCTCGGCCTTTGCATGCTAAATATCAACACACTGAAAATAAGAATATCAACACTATGTTGCCTTGAAACCCACCAGACCATGCCATGGAAACTTTGAATATGTAGCACAAACTGCTGAACTTAGCATCGGCCGCATCATCCTCTGCAAATGCACTCCAAATCTGTTTCCACTCTGATCACAAAGAACATTAATTTTTTGGAAGAATGCCCTGAAATGCTATCACGAGACTTGCATGTTCAGCTCCTAAAATAAAAAGAGGGCTTTTGTTGTGAGCCCTTGGATGTTGGACCATTGAAAAAAAAAAAACTAAATCAACGGCTAAGAAATGGTGCACTCTAGATGTATGCATTAGTACATCCATTCGAATACGCCATGAAATCTTAGGAAAACCTTTGTGAAAAGCGTACAAAAACACAAAAAAAACCCCCTGTTATTATGCTACATATTCAACCGGCAATAATAATGCAATAAGAAAATTATCTCATGCAATTTGCATAACACCGAATGTTAATTATTTGCCATATATAGATGTTAATTTTTTGTCATAGAGGAAGTTTTTTCATGCTTCATCCTTTGCACAAAGTGAACACTAAGTATTTTGCTCAAAAAAGAAATGCACAATTTTGAAACCATAATACAAAGTAACCTGTTCGTAACAACACTTTTAACTTCTTCACTTAAATTGGTACTTAAATCAAATGAAACCTAATGGAGCCAGAGGGTTTTCCCATTGAAGATTTTGGGGCAATTTGCCTATCCTCAACAGTTCCACGCATACAAGAATCAAAATACAGCATCAAAATACAGCATCGGGCTCGCCTGCTTCAAACTGAGAAATTCATTTAATCCAATAGATAAACATTGTCTTGCTCATCTCTGCTCTGCTATAGTAAGGATGCCAGGCCTACCTTTGAGTGTCTTTGTGTAGACTTTTGGTCTAAACTTTTAGGCATATCATGTGATCTTATTACTCGAATTTCACTATCATTCAATATCTCTAAGGACTTCGGGTGCTGCATTCCCACAACCTTGGGACATACCAACATCTACATGAATGACTTTGTTATCTCAGGCAGCATTAATTCCCCATGGCACCTGAATAGTATGTCCTACAACCATCCTATCTGCCTCCATGATGAACCCCAAAGTGCGATCTAAAAAATCACAGTTGCATAAATGCTCCCCTGACCAAGAATATTGACGGAACCATACAACTGCATCAGGTCCTCGAATGTATGGAGGTGCCCAGCGCCCATTATGTCCTAAAATCCAACTTCTAACTTCAGCATTTATCTGATCAAGTCCATAGTCAACATGAGCAGGAAGAAGGCCTCCATGTGCAAACACTGTACTTCCAACAACTAGAGCAATTGTGTCTTATGCAAAAAAATGAGTTGATACAGGGCCTCTAGGCTTTAAAGAAGCCATTCTAGGTCGAACACCACCAGCAAATTTCGCAGGAATTTAGGCCAAGATGGTTCCACCGTCCCCAATTCTTAAAGTCTTCAATGCCTTCCTTCGTAGCAAACCTAAAGTCACCGTCCATGTTCATAACCTCATGATAGCCATTCATAATATAAATAACTTATCACCTCCTTGTCGCTGTGCTTGTCCTTTTAATCTCTAACAAATAAATGACCTTCAATTTCTACCAGCCAAGATCAAGCAGATCCCCTACATCACATCACATTAAATCTCTCATCCATCACATTGGTAAGTTTTAAAGCTACCCTTGTTTTCTCCAAGTCCCCATGAACATCCCCAATGAACATCTGTCCATTGCTAGAAGTTTTGTTACTAGCTTTTTTTAATCTGGGTAATTGTCATTTAATTTTTCTGCAACATCATCTTTGCAACAGTATCTATAAAGGATGAGACTAAAGAAGGCACCTTAATCCAGACGTCCGTGTTGTTGTTAGCATTCCAACCATTCCCTACATTTCCCATGATCGAAGGCATCACTCAGCCTTAATCTAAGATACAAGTCCGATCCCATCTAACACATGAAGGAAAATAGATCTACGCTTCAGAGATTTCAGTTGCGAAACTACTGGGCCTTAACGATTCTCCAAAATGAAATTGGAGAAGTGCCGCATTGCCGGTTAAATCTTTAGGAATTGGATGCCTACAAGACGGATCTGCAGGTAGCTGAACACTAACGAAAATTTCACAAGATTTCAGCTTTAGGTTATTTTTGGGTGATTTCAACAACTGGGTATATGCCTGACATTTATAAATACACTCAATGCTGTTTTTGTAAAACTCGGCATTTTGGAAGTGCTTTAGAAATGCTTGATGAAATGGATAATGTTGAGTGCAAAGATGACACTGTTACCTACAACACGTCGATTGATGCAATCTGGAAATCGAAGACAGTAGGAGATCCTCCTTTTTAGTAAAGAAGATGGTGAAAGCTACTTAAAGGGTAGTTGTAAGATGGACAAGGTAGACTATCCTCGTAAGATGAACAAGGTAGACCTGGCTAGTGAATTTCTAGAAAAAATGAAGCAAGAATGTTGCAGTCCAAATGTTATTACTTCCACCACTTTGATTCCTGGGCTTTGTAGGGCAAAAAAGATGGACCATGCATCTTTATTGTTTCAGATATGGTAAAAAGTAGATGCTATCCAAATATTATGACCTACAACATATTGATTGTTAATCATTGTGAGGCACGTGATTTTAAGCTGGCACATAAGTTGCTAGATGATATGATAGAGTGATGGCAAGCATTACATTTGCACTTCAGTTAAATAAGGAATTTGTGCAGTTAGAATCCCGTCTCACTGTAGCATACTGCCTATTTGATACTCATGATGCTAGTTTATCTATCAACACAGCAAGATCCATGTTGTCTGCAACTTGAACAAGCTGCCTTGTTCTCCACCTGTGGGTAATGCTGTTTATTTCCACCCTGAGGGTGACACAACTTTCTTTTTTATCATGTTCTTTCTTCCACCCGCTGGGTGATGCTTTTTCTCTCCACCCTCCGGGTGATGCTATCTTCTCTTCTTCCATGTATTGTTGATTTTCTCCTCCTTACTAATCACTCACATCAGTTTTTTGGGTGCTTGTTGTTGTGCAGCTTGCCGCTTCGTCGTCATGCATGTTCTTGTTCTCCTTAACTGTTAATGGGTGCCTTCTATATGTTCTATTTCTTTTGCAGGTGTTATGCCGTCTCGCAGGTTCATTCCCTCTTATGTATGCCATCCACCCATTTCCTTCGATTCTCCAGGCAACCATCCAAGGTTGTTGGCGACCATTTCTCATTAGGGTTTTCCTCGAAAACCCGAAAGGGCGGGGTTTTTCATCCCGATGAGAAGTTGTCGCCACTACCCTTCTATACTGCCTATGCACACTTTCTTCCTGATGGGGTAGCTCGACATTGTTCCTATGGTCATCTCCCCATCTATATTATTCAAACATTGTATACTGCTGTTGTGATGAATGACAAGCCTATTGGGCGGTTTTTGTCTTCCTTGTTACCAGAATTGAGCATTTTATATACAATCACAATCATAAGCGATTACACTTCATGCCAATATCATAGTTAAAAATACAAGAAATTTATCGCGGGAACATTTCTCTTCGTCAACTCACTCATGCAGGGGAAATTTGTGTAACTTTGGAATGGTGCAAAAGTTCTTAAAATGTGATACTTGATGTTTTTCTATAATATGAGAAGTCATTGCACGAGTAGACTATGGGGTATCCAACCTAAGAGCATGCATGTGGATCTACCAAAAATAACGAAATTGCAAAAATAACGAAAACAATTCTAACGAGACTCCATCAGTAATGGCTCCAGGGAAAATTTGGCTCTAGTTGCACTTAACACGATAAAGGGAGCTCGGATCATCTAGGATAGTATGACCTATTAAGCAGACCTATTAAGAACTTCTTTAAGTATTTCGTGTCGCTTTATTTATTATGCCACTAGGTTATGAAGAGAGACATCACATGAAAGTAATCATCGAGTCCCAATGATTTATTTCATATCATGTAATCCAACTCTTTCTCAAAAAGGCTTTCTTTCTTTCTTTCTAAATAATCCAACTCTGTTGTACCGTACAGCTAACAAAGCATATGTGGTGTCCCCAAAATGAATCAAATTAGAATCCACAAGTAGAAGGGAAAAGCAGATGAAGCCTAAATTATTGCCAATGGTTATGGAACCTACAATCCTGGTGTTGAAGGATAACCATAACCTGTATGATGCAAAACTAAACCATTTTCTATATAGGCCTTGCAAATATATGTGTATATGTTGAGTAATCAGAAGATTTCCCAAATTTTACGCCAACATATTGCTGTGAATATCCAGAAAAGAAACCAACCAAATTGCACCAAAGAAACTTTCTAATTTGTACCCATAACAATTTCCACAACTCAACTGATACCTATAACAATTTCCACAACCCATATAAACTGTAGCAGAAGAGCAAAATGTTTGTACATTATGTAAGCCATCAAATAATGTCGTTGTCGAATTCCAAATGGTGATGATATGGCAATAGGAGGCCATGTAGTCAAAGTACAGTCAAAAGTATTTGTATCTTATCAATTTAAAAAAGGAAATAAACATGGTCAAGAAATATCCAGAGCTTGAATTGAGTACACGAATAGGTAATATACATATTGAATTATGGAACTACATGGAGAGCTGGAACTGCACATAGAGAAATAGAGCATTAGAAGGGAGGTAGATAGATACATACATTTTCCAATAAAGATGTAACATTTGCCACAGTCAACAAAAAAATTCAGAGAAAAGGCTTTGTCAATGAAAAAAATTCTGAGACCTGCTTCACTTCTGAAAAATCCCCTCCTATTTATGCACAGTTTTCAGCCATGTTTGCTGCTACTGCTCATGATTCTGCTCATAATTCAGTCCTGGAAGGATCGCATTATACACGTCAAGGATTTCTACATCTAATGGAAAGCTTTGCATTTCCCATTGACGTTATCTTGTTGATGTGCAAAGTTTTAGTATCAACCCACACCCTAATTATAAAAGGAGCAACTCACAGGCAACCGCATTCCAATCAGATGTAAAAAAACAAATTAAAAAGAGCCGTTGGACCCACTATCAACTTCCAACCTGTTAATGCAATGCCTACTCCAATCAGATGTAAAAAAACAAATTAAAAAGAGCCGTTGAATCCACTATCAATGTCCAACCTGTTAATGCAATGCCTACTGAGTTATGGATTTATATTTGTTCACAACCGTGTGAGACACAATTTGTGTTAAAAATAACCGTCAATTCCTTGAAAGTGCACTATAGCAGATTGCATATAGTAAGTAGAATTGTGGAGCTGTAAAGAATATTGCTTGAGTTGTACAAACATGTTTACTTTTCTCCTTTATTGTGCTTTTAGAATAACTTCGTAATTTCCTGGACATGTGAAGCATTCACTTATAAAAGGGCTTCTTTAAACAATGAGATTGCCAACACATGGCAGATATCTTCTTCTTCTTTTTCGATGCCTACTATAACTAGTCATATACCACAATTTGAAAGCCTTCTCAAATGATAACCTCCATGCATTACCACTTTAGGTAGACACGCATATATACAAAACACAGTGTCAATTAAAGGTAGCTCAACTATCTATCAATTTTAATAATATGCACTCAAAGCCTCCTAAGGTTATCAAGACGTGCTTGGAGATCACTATCATCTCCAGAGGCACCTGTCGCTTGTGGCACCCTGGCGCTTGTTAACTCTGCTGGATTTGCAGGGGTATGGATGAGCTGCATAGATTGATGTAATAAAACAATTATACTCTCAATTAAAACTTTACAAAATATACCTGTTGATCAAGGTCAATCCCAATTTCATCTAGAACTTGGTTGAACAGCTCGTTAGTTTCTTCCTCTTTCTTCATCACCTTCCAAAGCATCATCAATAGCATCTTCCATTACCTCCATTGTCATTTCCATTCTCTCGTTCTGCTTTACAAACGCTTGCATAATTTCTTGCAGTGCTGCTAGAATTAACTAACTTCTGCACTCTTTGTTCTTCCCAAATCTACCTTTATGGCACCTGAAATAAGAATCAATACCTGAATACGCAATGACACTCCTTGCAGTTGGGATTCCAGTCCATAAAACTTTGTAATTTGATGGCAGGTTCGAATAAGATCTTTTGCCATCACTCTAACAACACCCTAAAATAAACCAGATGAAAATTATTGTTGGTATGAAGGGAATGATATTAAACAAGGTGCTGCGCACGGAGGGTTGCCCTCCGTGACCCGAGAATGAAATGGCTTAAATCACACTTCAAAGTCATGTTTTCGAGCATATACTGACATATACTTGGAATATGCCACAAACCCACATGGATGAGGGTTTTCCCCTTAGGGGCAACCCAAAAAACTGGACGTTAACATATCAGTGGAATGCTGTCGGATGGGCATATTTGCCCTTTATTCCTTGATCTGGACCGTACATAGCGATCCTCGTTTGTGGGGTATGCATGTACAAGTTTTTGTATACTGTATATTAAGATTTGCAAAATACTATAAGGTTTGAGAGAATGTACTTAATGGTATTAATTTTATACATGTATTGTTAATATATTTTAGAGGCTCTCGCTGCCCTACGTAACCCCCCGTGTGAATATGCATCCAAACCAAAGGGGGTTTAAGGGGGATTTTAATTTAAATGTGTCAAATGCAATGGTTTATGTTAATAATGTTAATGGTAGTTGTGTGTTGATTGTTATATTAAAAAAATTTTGGGCCCTTCGGGCCCTAACTAAAGCAGAAAGAAAATGGGAAAATCTTCCATCTAACATTGAGAAATGAAGAAACATCCATTCAGCACTATTACAAGTTCAAACACCATATATATAAATTCTTGCTCAATGCCTTCATGGAGTTTTTTTTTTTTTTTAAGCAAATCATATACTTATTATTCATAACCTTCACAAGGAATCACAAAGAACATAATGTTGTGATCACCGGAATAAAGTCAATCTCAAAGGTCAAATTTCAGCTGACGACACTACACGAGATTGACGATTATGTCTTGCAAGCTTAACAAAAACACTAGAGAAACAAGATGGTGCCCACCAAGGAGTCCTTACTTCTTACTCTCCTTTCAGACATGCAACTTTAATATTCCGAAGCTCCCTACAAAGGGTGATGAAATCCCCCCACTTCATGTGGCAGCGCCTTATGAAACGAAGAATCTGCTCTGTGGAAAATGTTGACAAACTATTCAAGTATTCACCATTTACACCATTTTGTTTGAAAGTCTCCTTATAGCTTTCAAGACCAATTTTCTCAAGCCAAACACCAACATCCTCTGGAGTCCAGATAAAGAAGTCCAGGGGTTCTGGAGTTGACATAATAAAGATTTGCCTCCAACAACAAAAGGCCCCAAGCAGAACCACGGTACTCACAGAGAGTCACCACTATCCGATGCCATCACTTTAATCTAACAGTCTATAAAAGCTGCCAGAGAAGCATCCTCTATCATGAAAACCTTATAGCAATTCAATAAACTTCGAGTTCTAGAAATTTAGAATAGTCCAAAGACTTTGCCTCTACAAAATAATTTACAGAGAACGGATAAAAGTAAAAATAAAAGAGCCTAACTCGGCTTGGAATCCGGCGATCATAAAATGCCGAGGATTTGGGAACTTGGAGAGTAAATTCAGGCAAAGTATGCACATATATAGAATACGGTTGCTCATGCCCTTTGAAGAATGCCCCAGAGGCGACAAAGGCAATGGGCCTTTAGTTAAGAACATGAATGCTATCTTAGAATCCCGCTAATAGGGGTGCCTAATCTTCTCAAGCATTACCATAGAGGCCATCCATAGAAGCTCTTCATCGGTCATATTATGAAGATAAGGGAAGTTTTCCCCATAAGAACTCGGACCCGATGTCTGCCCATTTTGTTTTACACATGGCAATGGAGAACTCGAAAAAATCCAGCCTTTGCTCCACCAATATACCTAGACATGTGAAAACTACCAACAACACCAACAAGCAGCCCTATTCCAAGCACCACGTAAAATAACAGCGACTTACCAAGCCCGCATGGGCCAATCCTCTTCATCGACCCTCCTCGTGTTCGGATGTTGCCCCATCCCTTATTTTGGAGTATACCTGATTCCTCAACCTCTCAATTGTTTCTAAACTCGCCAAAGATTTTTCAACGCGGAAAGATCCGTGATTGAGCTTGTTTTGAGGGAAATGGATCTCCCATACCATGAGATTCCTCACCTAGAGCAGATTTCTGGAACTGAAATATGCGCCACCATGCAACCATCCATTATTTCCACATACTTAGATATGAAAACCCAACAGTATCGCGACCTTCTTTCACCAAATCCCTCATGCTTTTTCAAACTACGCCAACTACACATGAATAAATGGGATTAAACCGCTCTGCAACCCCAAACCTGGGCCAAAGGTCGACTTCAACTGCGCTTATACACCATAAATTGCTTCAAATTAACAGCCCAAAATTTTTCTTTTCAAAAGCTAAGACGACCCAATCGGCTAGGCCATGGCAAGGAAAGTGGGACCGAACAAGACTACAAAAGAGACGGCTTTGCAACTTTAACAAAGGATCAAGAAAGGAATCCGGAAAACAGCCTCCGTAATAAAATAAAGTGGAGGATATTGGTAAATTGCTTAAATGAGCCTTCTGCCCTCTGATCTGGCGAACATGGCTCGTATCGACTTCATAGCAGGGGGTATAAACCCTCCGCATGTTTTGCAGCTTGCTTTCAATATTCCTGTTGACCTCGTTGCCAAGCTCCAGGCCAATTTCACCACTTAAAATTTGCTCACATGTAAATAAACCAGACCATGCCATGGAAACTTTGAATATGTAGCTCAAACTGCTGAAGCAAGCATCCGGCCGGATCATCCTCTGCCACTACAAATCTGTTTCCACTCTGATCACAAGAACATTAATTTTTTGCAAGAATGCCCTGAAATGCTATCCAGGAGGCTTGCATGTTCAGCCCCTAAAATAAAAAGAGGACTTTTGTTGTGAGCCCTTGGATGTTGGACCATTGAAAAAAAAAAGAGCTAAATCAACGACTAAGAAATGATGCACTCTAGATGTACGCATTAGTACATCCATTCGAATACGCCATGAAATCTTAGGAAAACCTTTGTGAAAAGCGTATAAAAACACAAAAAAACCCCCTGTTATTATGCTACATATTCATAATTCATAAGGCAAGGCATTCAAATATGCTAATAACTCACAAATTGAATGTTGCAAATAGGAAAAAGAAACACAATCCATTGGTTCCATTCAAACCTTGAACATATCAAAAGACGAGAAGCAAAAATGATGATTTCGTTGGTGTTTTAGTTTTCATTGTATGGATTATTATTGATTAGCTCAAATATTATTGGAAAACCAGAGTTTACAGTCAATATGTGGAGATCAGATTGTTGTGAATGGGTTGTACAAAGACATCTAGATTATTGTGAGTGGGTTGTACAAAGACATCTAGCTGCAGAACATATAGGAACCTTAAGCTGGGAGATTGTGCTTTGATGGCAGAGTTACTTTGGACCTTTATCATGCTTGTGGGTCTGTTTGCTATCAAATACATATGTTTGCACAGGATGGAGGAGCTTTAGAAACATGTGGTGACATGGAAACAACATGCAATGGCATTGACAAGGAGATAAAAGTTATTCATGAGTTGTTTAAAGATTCAAATCAAACACAATACACCACCATGTTTGAACTTAATATCCTGGGAAATGCCAGATAGGAACAAGGAAAAATCTCTTGCTATACACCTGAGGACACCTTAAGGGACAATGCCAGAGCGAGCAAATATCTTTAGGCCACAATGTGGCTAAGTTACGTAGAACATTGAACTTAGAAAATTGTGGATTGGGTTCATTCATGCTTGTGGTGATATATATTGATTAGCTCGAATCACCAAAGATTGTTATCTAGAGACCAGTTTATGGGAATGTGGTATTTTAACAAGAAGAACAAAGCGTCTTTTAAAGAGAGTTTTCATAGTATGCTATTCAAAACGATTCTCTTTAGTTGTATAGATTTCCTCACATTCTGATCTTGGGCCATTACTAGCAGTGGGCTATCCTTCGTCCAGCAAAGGAAGTACGCCGGAAACGATACTAAATATAAGTTGCCCATTCGTTCTCTATGTCTCAGCCTTGTGGTGGCAATGCTTTAGGTAATGAATAAGCGCTATGCTAGGCCTATAGATATCGTAAAGAAATTGAGACATACTTTCCCCAAGGGGTGCATAGAGTACAGAAGAGATCATTAGACAAGTTGACTGATTATCAAAGAGGGGCAGATTTTTTAACATACAACTCATGTTCCATGAGTGAATCGCAATAAGAGAAGTGAATTTAGATACTGCCATGTTATACACTGATCTGCCGAATAGTTACCAATGAATCGCAATAAGAGAAGTGAATTTAGATACTGCCATGTTATACACTGATCTGCCGAATAGTTACCAAATGCCAACATAAGATCCTTTAAGGCCATAAGGAAGGGGACCTCCTACAGCCAGCAACACGGTACCAGTTATGTCATAGGCATGGCTATACACGACTTGAGGTGCTCCCCCTCTATAGTGTGAAACAATAGCTTCTTGATTCTCGTGCTGCCAATAAATGTTAGTTCAATTTTGTTTTGCTGAATGCAAATCAAACGAAATGATGCATTATTAAAAATCCTTTCCCAGTGCTAAGATAATACTGATCCCTCAAATATCGGGTTGTTTTATCCGGAACTATAAATGCTATTAGATTGCAAACAGCCGCATCCAACGCATGTATGTGGATGGTGATAAGACTTACAAAGCATTATGTATTGCTCTGCCCTGATATCGAAGAATGATGTTCTGCCTTTGCCACCACCAATTGTAAGAATGGGTCCTTGCAAACTTAGAGACCTGACTCCTGTTCTCCCATAGCACAATAATAACATACATACCAAATCCATCATCAAGTGATTCCACGTGATTTATAATGTGCCCACAACGGGTGTCTATGAAAGAGATGAACCTTTGAGATCCCACAACAATATAGGGATACTCAAAAACAAGGCAAGCAATTTCTCTTTTGTGAGCAAGTGAGATCCCCACAACGTGTTATTTCAAAAATTAGTCCAGGACTTGCAACTCAATCAGAAAAGAAATGACTCACCACTTCCATTACATGTGGATCCCACACTTTACAAGTTTCATCTGGACTGACGGTTGCAAATAGCTGCTCTTGGGTCAAAGGAACCATCAAGTTCATGCACACATACATATTTTACTCTAGCAAGGGCTGTACCCCTACCTCGCATCGCGCACAATACTTAAGATCCCGCACCTTATTCAAGTGTTCTCTTTTATCAGCAATTGGTTTTTCATTTATAAACTCCTTGCCATCCATCACAGACCATAGCTTCACAGTGGAATCACGAGAACCCTCTGATATCTAGTTAATACAAATTTTCAAATAGGGCTTACGTGGTTAGGAATACTGTGGACGAGCATAGTTTGAAGAACCCAAGAACTTGAGAATATCCAATCATTGTGTTTACGTATGCGTTGAGAATGACAACTAGGTATAGACGCGTTCTCTGTTCTAGGAAGGTTATTAAAAATAAAGCTAAATAACATCGGATGTATGGGACTTGTAAATCATGCAACATTGCACGAGCTTTCTCCTCGGGTTTATGCCATGACTTTGAGAATGTTAATATATGAAATATATATCACACCAAAAAAAGAATAACAAGTCTCTGTTTCTTTCATGATTCAAGCAGTTGCTTAGAAAGAGACATTATTTACAACATTTGATCTAGGTATTAGTAAGCTGTAAAATTAATTTGGGTGAGTTATTTCAGCCTTTCTTTTCTTTTGAAGGTCACTATAATGATTAACTTATCCCAAGGCTCGGAGCGTTAAGGCAATGAAATCTTATGAGGACTAATCGTTTACGGTTCATAAAAAGGTTTAAATTTTCCTTTAATAGTCGAATTGGTTCAAAAGATGGAAGTGTCAAAAATCGCTACATCATTAGGGGTGGTCCGCTCCGGTCGCCATGAAGCGTCCTAGAAGAATTTATACTTCAACAGCTAAAGATCGAGACAATTCACGAGCTAGATCTTTGCGAAACTTCATATAATAAAAGGATACATTTTGTGGATTCCGCAACTTCTCGCGCTATTATGAGAGGGACCATTTCTGCCGGGCAAAGGAATGTCACAAAACTTATCTTTATGTGAATCGATGACCAAAAGCTTGTTGTCCTTTGTTCCAAGAACCACATTCGCACTATCAAGCCAAGCTGTTGCAAAAACCTTGTCATGACATCTTGTTGCTGTCAGCTCCCTCTCTTTCAAAGCACTAGGTATTTTATCAGCAATTTCTTGGCATAGCTTCTCTTCTGAGCTGCATCATTTATCAATCGTCAGAAAGCTAAAATCAGCAAGGCTTTCTGGTTTTGCATACAAAATCATAGATCGTATTAAAGTCTAAGCTGTATCAAACAACAAATGAAAATGAATGGAGCAAAATCGAAAAGAAAATAACTACCATGCTCTTGGAAGCCAGAGGAAAATGCTTGGAAGAAGAAGAAGGGTCGAGCTGCGCCATAGCCACGGTTGCGAAGGAATGGGGCTGGATGACCGAGAGTTTACAGGCAGCAGCCAGTTTGGAGCAGTCACCAGCATATGCTAGGCATATGCCGGCATATACTTGGATATGCCCACATACCCACATAAACGAGGGTTTGCCCCCCTAGGGGCAACCCAAAAAATTGAAGAATAGAACACTGTAGTAAAAGCTACTTCTCCTATGTTTAGTCATTGAATATACAGTGTGCCTATTTCTGATCCTCAAACTCCAATAGCTGGGGAAGGAATCTCAGGGGCAACAAAATCGATTTCATAGAAACTAAAGTATTCTTCTCAAAGTTGCATTAAACCATGTTGCCCATTGCATCCCATAATAAAAAAGTGAATTCAACCACTAAATGAACCTTCAACGTGATGTTAAGTGATGTTCATGATATTGCACTCTATAGAAGATTCTTAGTATCAACCAGTCAAGAACACTGTTAAAGAAGGCAAAATTGTGACGCAACTAAAATATAATGAAAAGATGGGGGCACAGGAGTTGTGCATTTGCACACAGCAGTTTTTAATACCAATCTCAACAAGCTTACTAGCTAGCAAGAAAAACTTATCCAACCCTGTTGTGGATCTTCAAATTGGTGGGAGACATCACTTGGAATGCTGTGTTGAAGGTGCAGATGGGAGCGATAGAAATACCGATGATGATGCATAGTAGGTCTATTCTCCAGTTTTGTAAATTGTCAACTGCCCACATAATACTCCAAATTACATATCCAAAGCATTCAATGTAAGCAACACAAGGAGCATTCCAGAGAGAGGCAACAACAGAGAGGAGGCAGAACAACACAAGGAGCATTCCAGATGAAGCCATTGCTTATGATGCTTGCTACGAAGCTCAAGCTCGTCTTTTATATGTGGAACATCTTTATCTTATCTCAGACGTGTCCTTCAGAGATGCCATACTGCCATAGACAAAACAGACAGCCATAACTTGAATTACAACCTTCCCTTCATACTAGCCTAATGGGTTTGACGGCTCAGATTTAGGCACTCTCATCAGAGATTAGGGGTGGCCATACCTTGAATTACGGAGACATCTCAGATTTAGGCACCATTGTAGATTAGGGGAAGACGTCTCGGATTTAGGCACTCATCAGAGATTAGGGGCAGCCTTACCTTGAATTACACCATACTTTGGATGTCCTGTTTCGATCGGACACTAATTTCAGGTGATAGACATAGGCGATAGACATAGACGTGTTCTCTGCGGTAAGCCACGGGGCACTCTTGTAGATTAGGGGCAGCCTTACCTTGAATTCTGACCATCTTTGGACGCCCTGTTTTCGATCAGACACTAATTTCAGCCGATAGACATAGACGTGTTCTGACGTGTTCTCTGGTAAGCCACAGAACATGCTCTCTGGTAAGCCATCAATTCTTTGTATATTTAAGGATCACCATGCACTATGCGCCTTGCCATCATATAGGTCTTACAAAATTTATATTCTCCAAAATGGTCTGAACAGCAAAGCTTGGCTAAAATATCCTACATTACTTGATGGGATGTTTTCATTTTTCAATTGGGGCCGTCGATGGGAGGAATATTCCTCCTTTTATGCCAAGTCAAGGGCCCTCTGTCTTTTGCAGGCCGCGACCCATACAAATTTTAAAGGTGCAGAATTCAAATACATTACCACTGGCGTTAACCCACAGAAGGGAAAAAGGAAAAAAAAAAAGCAATAACCAATGGTGAGAATCAGGTCTTTGCGAAACCAGGCTGCTGCCGGGCTGCTGAATCCTCTTCCTCCAAGAATCCATCCTCTCTACTCCTACTAAAAGTAACACAACCAGGGTTGGAGGATTCGAACCTCCAGGCCAAGGCGGCGGCCTCACCAGACCCCTTCCAATTACATCTAACTACTGCCATCATCCAAGAAAGAAAGCAACAAAACAAGAACGTAGCATCTCTTCTTTTAAATTCTGTGGCTTAAGAATCTGTGCCAACAATCTACAGAAGAAATCCCACCAATCTACAGAAGAAACCATGCCTTGCAAAAACAAAAGCATGCAAAAACACGCCCTGCAAAAACAGAAGAAACCAAGCCCTGCAAAAACAAAAGCATGCAGGTTGTTCGAGCCATGGTAGGAACCCCTGTTTCAACCAGTTTCAGGTATTTGCTGCCTCTTGTACAAGGACGGCCGCCATTTGCTGCAAATCACTAGAGCGCTTCACAGGAAAAAACAGGAAAAGCAGGCTCGAAAACAAGGCTCCGGCGGAGTTTGGGCGCCGGATCTTCTCCGGAATAACCACGGATTACCTCCATTTTGTGGATCCATGCAAATCACTAACTTAGAGCCCCAGCTTGTTTCTCTTCAAAAACCTGATGTCCCGCATTCTCTGACACCAAACTAAACCGCCCTCTGCCCCAAGCAAACAATCAGAAGAAAATAACCTGTCTCACCGTCGCTGGGATCCGCTGCCGCCCTCTCCGCCTAAATGTCCTCTGCCAAAAAAAGAAGGGCGCATCCCTTCTCATCCACGCCCTAAAAAAACGCCTCCAATTTTTTTTAAACCATTGAGCTCACTTAAAAAATATAACACAAACACACCACTCAAATAGAAACTTGTCCCTCAGAACAAATAAGCAGCTCTCACATGCACAAACATACCATTTTCAATACAATACAATACCAGAATCTTAGTTCCCACCATTGCCAGAATACCCTACCCAAATACCAAACGAATTGGGCAAACTTAATTGATGGTGAATAGCTGCCTATTTATCTTTTCATGGTATTCAACTGGCAATAATAATGCAATAAGAAAATTATCTCATGCAATTTGCATAACACTGTATGTTAATTATTTGCCATATATAGATGTTAATTATTTGTCATAGAGGAAGTTTTTTCATGCTTCATCCTTTGCACAAAGTGAACAATAAGTATTTTGCTTAGATGCTATAGCAGCCACGGTCTCGCTCCACAAGGCTGACAGACTTAACCGCTACCTGTGGGTGAGAATACTGGAGCCTCAGCATCGTCCATTATTTATTGCATGCTGTTATATACCCCATGCAGCCTCTAAGTTCTACCAGGTCCAGGAGGCAGACACGGATGTACAAATGCCTTACAGAGATCTGTATGATGACATAGAGCAATATCGCCAGCAAGGGCATGTGCTCTTGTTAGGAGATTTCAATGCCCCCGACCGAGTGCGGTCGGTTACCTTCGAGGAGAGGCCGATTCGACCCACTGCGGAAACAGTGCACCCCAACATGCGGGCGGTCTCAAGATCTGATCACCAACGCCTTTGGAAGGGAGTTGGTTCAACTCTGTCAGGTCTTTGACATGGTAGTGTGCAATGGTATGATCAGATGGCCACAATCAGGGGGTTTTACTTGCAAGAGCGATAGACATGATGGTGGAGCTAGCGTGGTAGACTATCTCCTTGCTCCAGTGGTAGGACTTGACATGGCTAGCGTGGTAGACTATCTCCTTGCTCCAGTGGTAGGACTTGACATGATCAGCGAGCTCTCAATTGGCACACGAACAGGAGATGAGGAGGCTTTGTCGGACCACTATCCACTTTATGTCACTTTGGATTGGGAGCACTCAGTAGCGCAATCACAGAGTAGAAACCATCAGGGGTTGAGATACATCCCCGACTATCGAAAGCAAGCAGAATATGAGTCTGTGTTGGAACGTGAACTGCAGGGGATTGATGCCCTTTGCACGTTACATGATAGGTGGGAATGGCTTGTACATGCCTTACTCACAGCAGCTAGTGCATGCTTTGCAGCCAGCGATCGCTCGCGAATGGACACTGCGCAGTTCCCTCAGAATCCCTGGTTTGACGCTGAGTGCAAGGCTCTAAAGACCCAACTACGCCTCGTCTCAGATCCACAATTGCGGCAGCGAGCCATTTCAGGACTATAGAGCATTCTTGAAATCCAAAAGCATGCGCATTATTGCGCACCATCAGCCGCGATGTTTGATTTGTTGATGATCGAGCCGAAAGCCTTCGGGCGTAGGGTGTTGTACAAGAGGCATCAACCACCCCGCAATATTACCGTAGACCCGGTGGATGCATCGCTTGGAGGGTATGATCCCCGGGAGCAATTCTTTGGGGTTCCGTGATCGTAGGAGAATGCCGCACTCACGAGGAAGACATCCAACGGGGCCTTAGACACCGGCTAATGGCAAAGCGAAAGGACTTGGGGACTTCAAGCCGAAGTTATTGAAATGGGGTGGGCCAGCTTTCTTTGGGGGCCTCGGCGGCGATTATTAACTGGCCATAAGGGAGGGCCTCCCGGGAGAGTGGATGGTTAGCAAGGTCACCCCAATTCATAAGGCAGTAGGGAGGGATGACTCGGTGAACTACCGCATGATCATGGTGAGCCCATTACCGCAAAGCTTTTTAGCGGTGTGGTGGAGAAGAAGTTAACTTCGATTGGGTGAGGAAGCCGGAGGCGTTGTCTTGATTGGCGGGCAGGGTTTTCGCCTACGCCCACTCCCAATCGACCATATATTCACTCTCGGTAATCCTTATGGAAGCTACTACGCAATGCGCCGGCGTGACTGTACTCTGTTTTGTAGATTTCAAGGCGGCATATGATACGGTCCCTCGGGACTGTTGTGGCAAAGATTTGCGGTATTTGCATGCCCCACAGGACTTACAAAATGTCATCTATAGACTCTATGAT
This sequence comes from Isoetes taiwanensis, assembly GCA_021234155.1. Classification (NCBI taxonomy): domain Eukaryota; kingdom Viridiplantae; phylum Streptophyta; class Lycopodiopsida; order Isoetales; family Isoetaceae; genus Isoetes; species Isoetes taiwanensis. Next base: position 2,967,429 of record JAJEKV010000072.1, read on the forward strand.
GGGATATATGCTGCATTGCACGCATCGGATCGACCGAAGTTGCTAGCACCATAGGGGTTAAACAGGATGTCGGTTATCTCCAACGCTCTTTGGTCTCTACATTGACAAGTTGGAGACTTGGATGCAAGAACATGGGGGGTGGCCCACAACTACCGAGAGGCATAAGTATAAGGCAATTGCTCTATGCAGATGATGTAGACTTGCTATCCCATACGCCCGGAGTATGCAAAGCAAATTTGGACGCTCTTAGTGGGTTACGTGACACGCGGGAATGACGGTGAACCTGCGCAAAAACTAAGCTCCCGGCAGTCCTCTCCTCAAAGATGATATCCCGGATCTCTATTACGGAGGACGGAAGGTGGATGTTGTAAGGACCTTCAAGTATCACGGGAATCGACTTTTGCGCTTAGCATGTTATGGGATGATTGTGTGGGAAAGACGGGTCAGCGGGATGGAAAGCCCTCGTATGCTATGCGAATAATAGCCGCTCTGAGAATAGACCTATGTGGATTGGGCACGTAGAGCACACTGCTTGAGCACTCGTTGAACCGATTATTGTTGTATGGGGTAGAGGTCTGGGGTCCAAAGAATTAGCAAGAACACAGGATAAGCTAGAAAGGGTGCAAAAGGCCTTCTTAACATACAGTCTAGGTATCAAGGACACGGTGCCTTATCAGATTTTGCTATATGAGACTGGGTTCTGGCCCCTGCAACATTCCGCTATGCGCAGACATCTTGCATATTTCCACAAGGTCACCAGCATGGATGCACAACGTCTTCCCCCGAGGGCTTTGTTAATGGCACAAGAGCCACAACGATCGAAGAGGGTATGGCGGGGAGCTTGTCGCCGGGTGGTTCGCAACGCGTGGTCTATAGACTACCAGCAGATTGTGGCTATGCCTGATGCCCAGGGACAGGCTGCACACCTGAATGAGCGCTTTGCCACCACTCTGTGGGATGCAACCACTCGTGCAAAGCCTAAAACAGAGCACTACCACACGCAAGTTAATCCAACACTGGAACATGGCCCACACCAGTACTTGAAAGCGCATATATCTATGAAGAAACGGAGAGCTATTGCCTCCGTGAGGACGGGGTCCCATCATCTCAGAATTGAAACAGGTCGTTGGACTACAGATGGAGGGCAGAGAATCCCCCGGCATGAGAGAATATGCCAGTGTTGCCACATGCGACAAGTAGAGGATGAGCACCATGCTCGCAAGAGTGTCCGAAGCATATACGCATATCCGAAAGCAACACATGCTGATCTTAGATGCTCGAGGCACGGCGTTGCATCAATTCTTGGCATCGCCAATGGTTGCACGCCTCGTGATCCTACATTTTGCAAGTCTCTATCGTTAGAGAATCCCTTACAGGACAAGGGATCTGAGAGCCTACTACCAGGGTTTTTCCTCCCAAGTGGGGATTTTTTCATCCCAGTAGTAGGGACACATTGTATAGTAGCATTTGTCTTTTTGGTGTGGTTTTATCTGCTTTGTGTACTGCATGTACCGTCTCATAGGTCAAGTTTGGCCTCCGCGGACGTTAAAATATACTTCCTTCCTTCCTTCCTTCCTTAAAAAATAGATGCACCATTCTGAAACCATAATACAAAGTAACCTGTTCGTAACAACACTTTAACTTTTTCATTTAAATTGGTACTTAAATCAAATGAAACCTAATGGAGCCAGAGGGTTTTCCCATTGAAGATTTTGGGGCAATTTGCCTATCCTCAACAGTTCCACGCATACAAGAATCAAAATACAGCATCGGGCTCGCCTGCTTCAAACTGAGAAATTCATTTAATCCAATAGATAAACATTGTCTTGCTCATCTCTGCTCTGCTATAGTAAGGATGCCAGGCCTACCTTTGAGTGTCTTTGTGTAGACTTTTGGTCTAAACTTTTAGGCATATCATGTGATCTTATTACTCGAATTTCCCTATCATTCAATATCTCTAAGGACTTCGGGTGCTGCGTTCCCACAACCTTGGGACATACCAACATCTACATGAATGACTTTGTTATCTCAGGCAGCATTAATTCCCCATGGCACCTGAATAGTATGTCCTACAACCATCCTATCTGCCTCCATGATGAACCCCAAAGTGCGATCTAAAAAATCACAGTTGCATAAATGCTCCTTTGGCCAAGAATATTGACGGAACCATACAACTGCATCAGGTCCTCGAATGTATGGAGGTGCCCAGCGCCCATTATGTCCTAAAATCCAACTTCTAACTTCAGCATTTATCTGATCAAGTCCATAGTCAACATGAGCAGGAAGAAGGCCTCCATGTGCAAACACTGTACTTCCAACAACTAGAGCAATTGTGTTTTCCAGCAAAAAAATGAGTTGATACAGGGTCTCTAGGCTTTAAGGAAGCCATTCTAGGTCGAACACACCAGCAAATTTCGCAGGAATTTAGGCCAAGATGGTTCCACCTTCCCCAACTTAAAGTCTTCAATGCCTTCCTTCGTAGTAAACCTAAAGTCACCGTCCATGTTCATAACCTCATGATAGCCATTCATAATATAAATAACTTATCACCTCCTTGTCGCTGTGCTTGTCCTTTTAATCTCTAACAAATAAATGATCTTCAATTCCTACCAGCCAAGATCAAGCAGATCCCCTACATCACATCACATTGGATCTCTCATCCATCACATTGGCAAGTTTTAAAGCTACCCTTGTTTTCTCCAAGTCCCCATGAACATCCCCAATGAACATCTGTCCATTGCTGGAAGTTTTGTTACTAGCTTTTTTTTTATCTGGGTAATTGTCATTTAATTTTTCTGCAACATCATCTTTGCAACAGTATCTATAAAGGATGAGACTAAAGAAGGCACTTTAATGCAGACGTCCGTGTTGTCGTTAGCATTCCAACCATTCCCTACATTTCCCATGATCGAAGGCATCATTCGGCCTTAATCTAAGATACAAGTCCGATCCCATCTAAAACATGAAGGAAAATAAATCTACGCTTCAGAGATTTCAGTTGCGAAACTACTGGGCCATAACGATTCTCCAAAATCAAATTGGAGAAGCGCCGCATTGCCGATTAAATCTTTAGGAATTGGATGCCTACAAGACGGATCTGGAGGTAGCTGAACACTAACGAAAATTTCACAAGATTTTAGCTTTAGGTTATTTTTGGGTGATTTCAACAACTGGGTGTATGCCTGACATTTATAAATACACTCAATGATACCTGATTTTGTACAACTCGGCATTTTGAAAGTGCTTTAGAAATGCTTGATGAAATGGATAATGTTGAGTGCAAAGATGACAGCAGGAGATCCTCCTTTTTAGTAAAGAAGATGGTGAAAGCTACTTAAAGGGTAGTTGTAAGATGGACAAGGTAGACTATCCTTGTAAGATGAACAAGGTAGACCTGGCTAGTGAATTTCTAGGAAAAATGAAGCAAGAATGTTGCAGTCCAAATGTTGTTACTTCCACCACTTTGATTCCTGGGCTTTATAGGGCAAAGAAGATGGACCATGCATCTTTCAGATATGGTAAAAAGTAGATGCTACCCAAATATTATGACCTACAACATATTGATTATTAATCATTGTGAGGCACGTGATCTTAAGCTGGCACATAAGTTGCTAGATGATATGATTAAAAATGGTTTTGTTCCAGGTGTTATTACTTACAATATCTTGATTGATGGACTTCATAGAGTGATGGCAAGCATTACATTTGCACTTCAGTTAAATAAGGAATTTGTGCAGTTAGAATCCCGTCTCACTGTAGCATACTGGGAGCATACTGCCTATTTGATACTCATGATGCTAGTTTATCTATCAACACAGCAAGATCCATGTTGTCTGCAACTTGAGCAAGCTTTTAGTTCCAGTAATAGCATCAATAAAGCTTCTAAGAAATTGATTATAGAGAAGCACACTCAATATTCAACTTCAGCTAATGTCCACAATACTTGAAAAATTACTTCCATAAATGTACATAGAAGCGACAAGTTTGGCAGTTGAGTCATTGCAACGCATTATTTGCATACATAAATAGCACCACTAAAGCTTCTAAGAAATTGATTGTGGAGAAGCATGCTATGCTTTCAACTTTAGCTAATGTCCAAATCTTGAACAATTACTTCCACAAATGTACATTGAAGCGACAAGATTTGCAGTTGATTCACTAGAAAGCAGTGTTCGCATGTCTAAAACTAAAATAGCATTATTCGCATGCCTAGAACAGTAGCCAGGTTGCGTTTCAATTTAGTTTTGGCTGTCTAATAACATTTTCTGATATAGTTTCAGTATGTCCACAACTCAAACCAATACCTTGATTGCAAAAGGAAGTCCAATTTTGACTAGTGTATTTAAGTTCGATATATTTGAATAATATTTTACAAGTGAGATTGCCAAAATTTATATGAGCTTTTGCTTTCCATGAGTTCCCAGCAAAATAACAATGCTCACCTTTTGAATTACTTTTTTGCTCTTCATCTTTGTTTTTTCCGAGGATAACTCCATAATGGCCAGTATATAAAAATTTATCAATGTGTGGTCCATAGTAATTTTCAAAGGTGATAGCATCGATTCGAGCCCTCGGATGGCCATTCTGGGCAGGGACGAGTCATTATATAAGTGCACTCCATATTCGAGGTCAGTTATCGACGTCTTCTCACAGCACCACTTCTCTCATTGCCCATTGCTTCTCTCCCTTCCTCCCTTGATTTGCTTGGCCACTTGTTTATTGTTTTTCACGTGTGTTTCTGTTCTTATTGTTGTCCATCCCGCGGGTATTGCTATAATCATGGTTTTACACATGCATGGTGCTGCCTTGTTCTCCACCTGTGGGTAATGCTGTTTATTTCCACCTTGAGGGTGACACAACTTTCTTTTTTATCATGTTCTTTCTTCCACCCGCTGGGTGATGCTTTTTCTCTCCACCCTCCGGGTGATGCTATCTTCCTTCTTCCATGTGTTGTTGATTTTCTCCTCCTTACTAATCACTCACATCAATTTTTTGGGTGCTTGTTGTTGTGCAGCTTGCCGCTTCGTCGTCATGCATGTTCTTGTTCTCCTTAACTGTTAATGGGTGCCTTCTATGTGTTCCATTTCTTTTGCAGGTGTTATGCCGTCTCGCAGGTTCATTCTCTCTTGCGTATGCCATCCCCACACTTCCTTCGATTCTCCAGGCAACCATCCAAGGTTGTTGCCGACCATTTCTCATTAGGCTTTTCCTCGAAAACCAGAAAAGGCGGGGTTTTTCATCCCGATGAGAAGTTGTCGCCACTACCCTTCTATATTGCCTATGCACACTTTCTTCCTGATGGGGTAGCTCGACATTGTTCCTATGGTCAGCTCCCCATCTATATTAGTCAAACATTATATACTGCTATTGTGATGAATGACAAGCCTATTGGCCGGTTTTTGTGTTCCTTGTGAGTCCCTTACCAGAATTGAGCATTTTATATTACAATCACAATCATAAGCAATTACACTTCATGCCAATATCATAGTTAAAAATATAAAGTGCATATGATTGAGACTACAATCATAAACCATTACACATCATGCCAATACTACAATTGGAATATAATGTGTACATCATACACATCAAGGCCAATGCCATATATATTACACCAACACCCCCCAAATAATACCGTAATGTATACATCACACACATCAAGGCCAATGCAACATATATTAGATTTCAAGCCAATGTTCCATTTAATACTATATATGCTACAATCAACAAATGCACAAACACATCTACAATAAATTCCAAAGCAAATAACTACAGGCCACCGGTAGTGCACAAGCACCTTGTTTTGATAAACCCTTGAATTTTAACATTTGTGTATGTTTAAATTACACATCCCCAATTTTATGCAATATGGAATCAACTTATGATGCACCAACACCTAATTTATCAACGAAAGAAGCACACTGTTGTGGTGGCTATGAAGGTCCAATACAACCCCATGTAGGGCCAGCAATGAAAAATAAATATAAACAATCAACAAAACTTAAATTATTGCTCTACAGCACATCAGAAAAAATTCCAATTATACTCCTCGAATTATTTCCAAATTTATCCCTTAACTTTTCTTAATTCCAAAAATTCCCTTCTTAATCCAAGTTCTCTATCATAGACTACTTATAGTTAAGCCTGAAAAAGAATTTCAAAACCTAAATCATGATATCCTTTGCAACAGTAGATTTGGATATGTTTATATGGATTTGCTATAAAGCTCAAGCTCGTCTTTTATATGTGGAACAACTCTTTATCTTATCTCATGAGACAGACGTGTCCTCTGCAGAACTTAGGTCAGAGATGCCATACTGCCATAGATAAAACAGACAGCCATAACTTGAATTACAGCCTTCCCTTCATACTAGCCTAATGGGTTTGACGTCTCAGATTTAGGCACTCTACAGTAGATTAGGGGGCAGCCATGCCTTGAATTACAGCAGACATCTCAGATTTAGGCACTACTGTAGATTAGGGGGTAGCCATACCTTGAATTACAGCAGACGTCTCAGATTTAGGCACTACTGTGGATTAGGGAGCCATACTAGACGTCTGTCTCGATCAGACAATAATTTTAGCCGATAGACAGACGTGTTCTCTGGTAAGCCACGTGTTCTCTGGTAAGCCATCAATTCCTTGTATATTTAAGAATCACCATGCACTATTCACCTTGCCATCATATAGGTCTTAAAAAATTTATATTCTCCGAACTCTGAACAACAAAGCTTGGCTAAATATCTGGCTAAATATCTTACATATTTGATGGTGAAATTAGCTTCCCTGATTATCTTTCCATATATTTTTATCACTGAATAGCTGCCTATTTATCTTTCCTTATCTTGTTCCATGGTATTCAACTGGCAATAATAATGCAATAAGAAAACCATCTCATGCAAATTGCACCGAATGTTAATTATTTGCCATATACAGATAATTATTTGTCATAGGGAAAGTATTTTCATCCTTCATCCTTTGGACAAAGTGAATAGTAAGTATTCTGCTTAAAAACGAGATGCACGGTTCTGAAACTATAATACAAAGTAACCCATTCGTAACAACATTTTATCTTTTTTCATTTAAATTGGTACTTAAATAAAATGAAACCTAATGGAGCCAGAGGGTTTTGCCATTAAATATCTTGAAGCACCTTCATACTAGCCTAATGGGTTTGACGTCTCAGATTTAGGCGCTCTTCTGTAGATTAGGGGCCAGCCATACCTTCAGATCTAGGCACTCTACTATAGGTTAGGCACTCTACTGTAGATTTGGGGGCAGCCATACCTTGAATTACAGAAGACATCTATTTAGGCACTACTGTAGATTGGGGGGCAATCATACCTTGAATTACAACAGACGTCACAGATTTAGGCACCGTACCTTGAATTACAGCCATATTGGACGTTTGTTTCGATGAGACAATAATTTACCCGATAGACAGACGTGTTCTCTGGTAAGCCACAGAACGTGTTCTCTGGAAAGCCATTAATTCCTCGTATATTTAAGAATCACCATGCACTATGCGCCTTGCAATCATATACATCACCATTCTCCGAAAATGGTCTGAACAGCAAAGCTTGGCTAAATATCTTACATATTTTATGGTGAAATTATCTTCCCCAATTATCTTTCCATATATTTTTATCACTCCGTACTTGATGATGAATAGCTGCTATTTATCTTTCCTTATCTTGTTCCATGGTATTCAACCGGCAATAATAACGCGACAAGAAAATTATCTCGTGCAATTTGCATAACACCGAATGTTAATTATTTGCCATATATAGATATTAATTATTTGTCAAAGAGGAAGTATTCTCATCCTTCATCCTTTGGACAAAGTAAACAGTAAGTATTTTGCTCAAAAAGAGATGCACAATTTTGAAACCATAATAAAAAGTAACATGTTCGTAACAACGTACTTAAATCAAATGAAACCTAATGGAGCCAAAGGGTTTTGCCATTGAAGATCTTGGGGCAATTTGCCTATCCTCAACAGTTCCATGCATACAAGAATCAAAATACAGCATCTGGCTTGCCTTTGTCAAACTGAGAAATTCATTTAACCCAATAGTATATGTCTTGCTCAGCTATAGTAAGAATGCCAGGCCTACCTTTGAATGTCTTTGTGTAGACTTTTGGTCTAAACTTTTAGGCATATCATGTGATGTTATTACTCGAATTTCCTTATCATTCAGTATCTCTAGCACTTCAGGTGCTGCATTCCCACAACCTTGGGACATACCAACATCTACATGAATGACTTTGTTATGTCAGGCAACATTAATTCCCCATGGCACATGAATAGTATGTCTTACAACCATCCTATCTGCCTCCATGATGAACCCGAAGTGCGATCTAACAAATCACAGTTGCATAAATGCTCACCTGGCCAAGAATATTGACGCAACCATACAACTGCATCAGGTCCTCAAATGTATGGAGGTGCCCAGCGCCCATTATGTCCTAACATCCAACTTTTAACATCAGCGTTTATCTGATCGAGTCCATAGTTAACATGAGCTCCTAGAAGGCCTCCATGTGCAAACACTATACTTCCAACAACTAGAACAGTTGAGTCAGAAAAGCGAGTTGATGCAGGGCCTCCAGGCCTTAAAGAAGCCATTCTTGGTCGAATACCATTAGCACATTTCGCAGGAATTTAGGCCAAGATGGTACCTCCTTCCCCAATTCTTAAACTCTTCAATGCCTTCCTTTGTAGCAAACCTAAAATCACTGTCTATGTCCATAACCTCATGATAGCCATTCATAATATGAATAACTTATTCACCTCCTTGTCGCTGCTCTTGTCCTTTTAATCTCTAACAAATAAATGACCTTCAATTCCTGCCAGCCAAGATCAAGCAGATCCCCTACATCACATCACATTGGATCTGTCATCCATCACATTGGCAAGTTTTAAAGCTACCCTTGTTTTCTCCAAGTCTCCATGAACATCCCCAATGAACATCTGTCCACTGCTGGAAGTTTTGTTACTAGCTTTTTTTATCTGGGTAATTGTCATTTAATTTCTTCTGCAACAGCATCTTTGCAACAGTATCTATAAAGGATGAGACTAAAGAAGACACCTTAATGCAGATGTCTGTATTGTCATTAACACTCCAACCATTCCCTACATTTCCCATGATCGAAGGCATCATTCAGCCTTAATTTAAGATACAAGCCCGACCGCATCTAACACATGAAGAAAAATAAATCTACGCTTCATGTATTTCAGTTGCGAAACTACTGAGCCATAACGATGTCTCCAAAATCAAATTGGAGAAGCGCCGCCTTGCCGACTAAATCTTCAGGAATTGGATGCCTGTAGGAAAGATCTGCAGGTAGCTGAACACTAACGAAAATTTCACAAGATTTCAGCTTTAGGTTATTTTTGGGTGTTTTCAACAACTGGGTGTATGCCTGACGTTTATATCTACAATCAATGATATTCTATTTTTGGAAAACTGGGCATTTTGAAAGTCCTTTAGAAATGCTTGATGAAATGGATAATGTTGAGTTTAAAGATGACATTGTTACCTACAATACGTTGATTGATGCAATGTGGAAATCTAAGACAGTATGAGATCCTCCTTTTTAGTAAGGAAGATGATGAAAGCTACTTAAAGGGTAGTTGTAAGATGGGCAAGGTAGACTATCCTTGTAAGATAGACAAGGTAGACCTGGCTAGTGAATTTTTAGGAAAACTGAAGCAAGAATGTTGCAGTCCAAATGTTGTTACTTACAACACTTTGATTCATGGGTAATGTTCTACACCTTCATTCCCATGCCCTCGCACTCGCCCTCACCATCCATGGCCCGTCCATGCATCGCCATCACTAACTGCGGCTATTGCGACCTTGCAGAGGTCACTTTAATTTTTAGTCCATTTTTCACTTCCAGTTAAATTTTTTTTAACAATACTTTAACCTTCATTTTGGATGTGAAGAGAAAATATAGTTAGTGATTTCAGTTAACATAAAGCTAACAGCCCTTAACTACATAATACTAACTTAACTATTGGTATGAAGTTAATGGTTGCTGCGAATGGACCCTCACACTAGTATTGCTGCTACTGCCTATTTGATACTCATGATGCTGACTTGTCTGTCAACAAAGCAAGACCCATGTTGTCTGCAACTTGAGAAAGCTTTTAGCTCCAGTAATAGCATCAGTAAAGCTTCTAAGAAATTGATTATAGAGAAACACACTGGCCATGCGTACATGTCATCTTGACAAGTACTTGAGAATACAATAGAATAGAATAGTTTTTTTAACGTCCACGGAGACCAATAGGTCATGGGACCCATACAATGGGCTAGTACAATCATTACTACTAGGATTAAAAAACCCCTGCCTCGAAAGGTTTTCAAGGGAAAAACCTTTGCAGTAATGATGATACTAGACAAGCGGAGATAATGACTACTGAGGGCTCAGTAATTGCTGACGTTTATCTAGAACCTCAAGTATGTATAATGCCAAGTCATGCACAGATGGTGATCTGAGAAGTTGTGGAAGCGTGGAATGGAATGCTAATGTCAAAAAATGATTCCGGACTATCTCAAAAGCAGGGCAACTCAGAAGAGTATGGCTTTCATCTTCAATAACACATGAATCGCAACAGGCACATAGTCGCTTCTCCACGGCAATTCGCGGGCGCTCCCATCTACCTGTCTCAATCCGTAGCCTATGGGACCCCATGCGAATTGATGCAATAGCTACAAGCTTGTTCCTGGACAATGAAGCAAGCAAATAAGCTTGGGGCCCTGGTGCCAAGGTGGGATTTATGTGTGCATGGTAATGACCAGTTTTCACTTGGGCCAAAGTAACTGCGTCCCATATCTTCTGAGAAAAACAACCATTGAGATATTGTTGCAAAAGCTCAGGATCAGAACTGGCAAGCATCAGGCAGTGCTCTGGTTGCACAGCCCAACGGGCAAACCATGTAGTGCAATGCTCTTTCCAACATCGTTTCAAACGTTGAGGAGATTCAGCCATGGCAAGTGCAAGAACAGGATACCTAACATCATCCATGTGGTGCACCTTGCAGATATAGTGGAGATGGCGCTTCATGGCAGAATGTTGAAGAGGCCAAAAACTTGTCTCTTGTAAAAGAATAGCATAGGGCACCGTTGTTTTAACTCCGAGGCTGAGTGAGAAAGGACTTTTGCACCCGCTCCAAGCTCTCCCAAGCACTAGCACTAATGGCAGGCTCCCACACTTCAGAGCCATACAGTAAAACAGGCTCTACCAAAGCCCAAAACAAGTGGGCTTTCCGTGGCCAATCATGAATTTCTGCGCGAAAACAATTGTTTTGCATTGCATAGAGTGCTTGTTTTGCTTGAGCCATAAAGGGTTGCGCCTAGTGGACAACCTCGTATGTTTCATATGTATACTAAACATATGCAATTAAACCCCTTTGCCAAATGGCAAAGCCCCTAAGGTCATGTAAAAGGAACAAAAGGGGAAACCCTAAACCCTTTTCATTTTCGCATTTTGGCTTCCTTGGGTCATTCCGGCCAAGCCAAGCTGCTAGTCCCCATTACCAGGCACTGCCAAGCCACATTTGCACAACAGACCTCTCAGGAGCAACTGCATTTAGTCAGAATGAAGGCATGGATGCGATGCGAGGAACTAGAGCAAGCCAAGGATCAGGTAACCTGTGATTTCGTTGTGCAAACCTGACTTTTAGCCCAGCAATGAGCTAGGATAGTATAGTAGATCAGTCTTAGCAGCCTTATAGATCCTAAGATCACCAGTCTTAATGAATGAACCTAACCATGTATGTTTAGGTAGATAGATTAGATTCTATTCAGTATTTCAGTTCTTTGATGATGATGATGTTCCATTCTATGCTCTCCGGTGTATGTGGGAAGGGGGGTAGAGACCCTGAAACCTTCAGTAGCAGATGATTCTAGATAAACCTCATTAATTCCAAATTAATGGGGCCCATGTACAAGAGCCCGCCTGGTTGTGAGTGGCGAGGCTAGACCGGTGGTGGAACAAGGAGGACTTGTCCCATCACTGACTGATCCCTCTGGTGTGTAAAGCCTATCAGGGATCTACCCGGGCTAGGCTTAATGGCTTGCCACTGCGTGTAGGGAAGGCATGAGCTCGACACCTCTTGGGTGATGAGTCACCTTCAATGAGGTTCAAGTCGAAGAAGGGCAGTGGCCCTCTAGCCGCCTGTGATGGGCATGCTTGCCTCTGGAGGGGGTCATTCCCCTCCTGCCTCATCGGGATGAAACTTAGTAGTAGCCCCTTCTCCTACGTGCGCGGCAGGCTACGGTCCAGTCCCTAGACTCTTCAACCTACTCTGCAAAGTGTACACTGGGAGGGGCCGATGGAGCGGACTACCCACAGCCATGTTCCGATGCCAGACCACTCCACTCTTATGAACTCTGTCTGCACTGATCTCTGGAGACCCAAGCCGTCAGTCCATACCCTGAAGTCTGAGCCTTGGGTAATATCCCCCATTTGATGATGATATTGTTAATGTGTCTATACATGTATGCTATGGTATAGTCGTCCTTCGAGGTGACTCTGTTTGCAATTGATGTCATGTGCTTACGTTTATTCACGCTTCCGCAACTAGGATAGTCCCAAGGAAAGACGGGACAAATGACCTGTCCATTCTTCCTCATCGATCCAGTGATAGGATTGGTGTCAGGTGGACGGCCCCTGACAGTTTGGCTGTCCGGGGGATGAACTCCACCTTCCAATATGGTGGGAGCATCATAGAAGAAGTAGAGGACGTCACAATAGTGGTGTACAGCAAAATCATCCGATGATGTTTCTGGCAAATAAAATCGAAAAAAGAAAAATAAGAAAGAAAATGGCCAGAATTAAATGGTTGTGGTGCCCAGAAAACAAAAAAATTTGGGGATGAACAATAAGTTACAAAATGTTTAATACACTACAGGACGACAGTGCGGCACCACAGACACTGCATTTTTGTCATGTTTTCGGATTTGGTGAGAAACAAATGAGAGTGATCTTTATATATAGGGTGCTCGAAAGAACATATTTCAAATGTAAGCTCTAACTGGAGTTTCCCGCCAATATATTAGCATTAGAGATTTTTTGAGATCATAAATGGGCCTTCTAAGAACTATTGACTAAGCTATATAAACTACCAATCAGAAAACAGAACTGGTAATCCATTCAGCAAAACAGTTATAACTAACTCACTGGATCACATTTTCTAGCATAAGTGTTGATAGAAAGGTCCAAATGAGCTCTTGTTTGGTGCAATAGATAGATCTCATTGAGATCTTTCCAACCTTGGGTGGTTTGCATATCTTTTAGCCCCATAGGATAGTTGAAAATGGTAAAAACCATATTTTTTGGAGTTTTGACAATCATAAGTGGTTAAAATATGTGCAAAGCACCTAAGGTTGGAAAGATCTCAACGAGATCTATCTATTGCACTAAACGAGAGCTCATTTGGACTTTTCTATCAATAGTTATGCTAGAAAATATGATCCAGTGAGTTAGTTATAACAGTTTTGCTGACTGGACCCGTCAGGCTCTGATTTCTGATTGGTAGTTCATTTATCTTCATTTGGCTTAGTTGGCATGTTTTGAAGGCCCTTTTTTAATTTCAAAAAAACCATAATGGCAGAAGTATTTGTAGCACCGAAATAGTATCAGCATGTGGATGTGTACATACATGTTAGCGAGAAACGTTGCAAATGTTTTTTTTTTCCAAATTACTATAGAAACCTTCTCTAAAATTACTCTAGAAACCTTTTCTATCTTTAACAGCCTTGCTAGAGCTGATAGCTTCGTCTTAACAACCGCCTTAGCACAAGCCCCTGCACAAAATCGGCAAAGCTCTGCACAAGCAAACTCCACAAGATCAGGAAAGCCCTGAATCTGCCTATCCTATGCTATGCTTTTGCCCTCAACCGATAGAGGTTTGCACCATGCTCTATTTGTTATTGGAAGCTGCGAATTTATAGGTTGCAAGCTTTGGCACTCACTTTAGCGTGTGCAATTCCTGATTTTACCTTTATCATGGAATAAGAGTTTAGCTTCTCTCTTCTCGCACATGTAAGCAACCTAGTAGGTCTCCCCTCTATTTCTGTTTCCAGGCAGTTGTTTCTCTTGAAATTTTGTGTTTAAATGGGCTGAATTCAACAACTGGTGATGTTAATGGTAAGCACAAACTATGTAAGCCTCAATTAGCATATGGTAGTCGGCCATTTAGAGCTCATAATCATAGTCGTTCAGAGCTAAAGCCGCTAAACTTGCAGGGCAGACCCCTTTCTCTATCTTCCCAAACTCATTTTCTGCCGTTGATTGCATAGAAAAGATCAAAGATGAGCAGTTCAACGCCATTTTATTGAGTGATTATTCTCACCAACCATTGCTCGACCAGGCTACTTCAATCCAAGCACTAGCACACTATCTAATTGTAGCCAATAGACCTACCTGCACGCCGGAGCTGCATCCAGGAAGTAGGTGTACATGTGGCTTATTTTCACATGTCACCTGGATTTTTTGCTGCATTTTTAAGTGTGCCACCCGGACTTTTGATCAGTGTTGACCAGTCAAACCACCAACATAATTTTAATACATGTTAGAGATATCTTAATCTTAATGAGGTGAGCCTTACTTAAATGACTCCATGTTTAGACAAAAACTTTTAAAGTTTGTATGCCTGCTAGGAGGTCATGGGGACCAATAACAGCTACAATACTTCCAAAACCATAAAAGCAACAATGTCTCCACGAATTGGAGTAGGATGTTTATGCAAAAGAGGATAGAGTATTGTTTTGGAGGTAAATTGCAGCCATAAAAATTTGTGCATGTGACAATGATAAGGAAACCAGTGCCAGAAAAACGTTAAACCAACAAAGAGAGAAACATTGCATATTATTAGAGACATTGCTGCTTATTTATATGCCACTACCAAGTAATAGCAGACAACCATTGCCAATCACTCAGCATTTGGCAGAGCAATATTCAGGTTTGAATGTTTTAGGACACATCTTTGTGCAACCATATCCATTTTTCACGCAGCAATAGTGAGCAATACCTTTTTGACACATGTAAATGCATCTATAGCCATTGTTGATACAACATTCATACTCAAATCCTGATGGGCATAGCTGCTGGCAGCGATAACCGTTCTTGACGCAACAAAAGTATTGCCTTAAACATGGTCAAGTCTTAGCAGTTGTGAAAAGGGATGAATGTAACTTTATCTTTCAAATCAAATATTGAATTTAATGTGTTGAAAGGAAATGTTCAGAATGTGTGACACCATTACATGGGATCTTTTGTCATTAGGATCAACAGCTTTCTATCTATTGTTCAGTTGCTAGAATACAACATCGTAAAGTGGTTTCGTGTATGTTCAATATTGAAATGTAATTACACATGAAATGATTGAGATAAATAGAAAGAGTGGTTTGCTTCTCTAGATACAGGTTGTGGATAAAAAGAAATATTCGCAGCGGCCTTGGTCGCCGCAATAAATTTCTTTTAATCTTAATGAGGTAAGCCTTACTTATATGACTTTATGTTTAGACAAAAAAAAATTTAAGTTTGTATGCGGTTAAGGAGGTTATGGGGAGTTTTGTATAAACATCCTACTCCAACTTCCTAGAGACATTGTTGCTTTTATGGTTTTGGAAGCATTGTAGCTATTATTGGTAGAGGATAGAGTGTCGTTTTGGAGGTATAGATATGGGGCAGGCAAGGGGGAGAGATACACATTAAAAAGGCTAATGCGATTGTCATGAGAATGTTAGTTGTTAATGGTTCTCAAGAACATTTCTAAAGGGGACTTAGGAAGGCATTTCCACCAAACCATTACAAAGTTAATTAAGCTAAAACTGGGGGAGGGAAGCTTATCTAAATTATTATTTGGAGGGAGCAAAATTGGCACTGGAAAAAAAGACAAGGAGCGGATCAAAGGAACAAAAAGGGTCGAGCCCAGATCGTGTATCAGAAAAAAAGGGCCGGAATCAGAAAATAGGCTTGGTCTACTAAGAAGAGCGCAACAACCTTTTTGCTATATTATAGGCCAGTTGGTCTCCGTGGACGATAAAATCATATTCTATTCTATTCTTATCCTGCGCAAATAGAAAAAATGAATATAAATGGGACTGGAATCCGAATAGGGGAAAAAATGGGATTAGCCAAATGGCTTTTTTGGACATGAAAAGGGCTAAACTATAAAGGAGGAATTTTTGGGCGAGAATCCAAATATTTTCAAAGTTGACCTCCCTTACACCAAGGTTTAGCCAAATTCAGAAAGAAGGAGAGGAAAAATTCTTCCACTTTCCATCTGCATTTAAGGATAGATTAGCCCTCTAATGTAAAATATGAGAGATTCATGAGATTATGGAATAGAGGTTGCTTTACTCCCCAGTTTTTTGTTCTCCAACTAGTAGATTTCTATTATTAATATGGTACAATAAAAAGTTTGGCATAGCATAAATGTTTGGCTAAAGTTTATATACAGGTTCAAACAAAAATAGCCAAACTTCAAAATAATAAAGAAAATTTGAATAGCCAAACATTGAAAGTTTTCCTATGTATTTTGGGTCACATAGCCAAAGTTGTTCTAGCTAATCTAAAATATGACTTTTAGTAATTTTTTTCCCCCGGCGTGATCATCGTTGCTCCATCTCTTCCTCTAAGATCCTTGGAAAATGGCCCATAAGCTTATTCAAGCTTGGATCCGGATCAATCCTTCTTCTCTAAGGAAAATGGCCCTAAGTCGTTCCATATTTTCCATATTTTGTTGTGGAAACATTGTACTCTTGCTCATATGTTGAGCTGATATAAAGACTCCAAGATTATCTTTAAGCCTTGTTCCTTGCTTATACTGCTGTAACTCCAAGGAAATAGGCTTTGATTATTATTTTGCCCTTCATCTAGTCTTGTGTTGGATTGTTTTAAATAGAGCGAGAGATCTTCAATTCATACCTTGTCTAAGACTTATTGTTAGAAGGGCCTTGGGTAGTAAAATACCCCTTTAATCGTATCAAATGGTATCAGAGCGGAAGTTTGTGATTCTTCTGGGAATCTATGGGCTGTGGGAACATTACCGACATTTTGAATTTTTGCTTTTGATTGGAATCAAGAAGACGAAACTAGTGGTGGCATCCTACTCCAAGGCTGCGAAATAACAAGAATCTTGCAAGCTTGTGCTCCAAGTACGGATGGGTTTAACTTCGTCAAAGAAGTATTGAGGCGGTATAAGTTATGGGTAAACTGGCGAATCTCTGGAGCGTGGCGTCCAAAGTGGAGACTTAGAGTTCTGGAGCCCCAAGAATTTGTGTGACTTTTGGGATAAAGATTTGGTGCTTGAGGAAGAATCATATCGTTCCATTAAATGGGTATTGTAAATAAGGTGGATTTGGCGACTATTGCTGCAAGTGAAGCTGGAGCATCAGCAGCAGAGAAAAAAGAAAACTCGGTGCTTTCGTGGAGAATGCTCGAAGCATATGGGACCGACTTGTTGAGAACGAGTTCGGATGATTGGGGAAATTCATATGATCCTTTGGGGATTATGGAATAAGTAAGTGGTTGCTGAATTGTCGTAGAAAAAGCTTGTCTTGGAGACAAGTAATACTTACTGTATAACATTGAGCTCTGCTTTGTCATAATAGCCGAACTACTCGCCATAACCTCTTGCCACCTCTAGAAGTTCATCTTGGTCATCTGAGCCTGTAATAACTTCCAACATTTAAGCCTGAGTATGAGAACTGCAAAAGCATCTTGCTTGGGATTATAGAGTCAGATCGTGGTGATCTAAGAGGCTGGTTGGCTGTGGTATAAATATTTGACTTTGGAAGTCATTCATATTAACATTTGACCTTATTTGTAGGTTTGCTTAGTGATAAGCGTTGGGGAGGAACTTTACGTACCAGTTGTCAAGCATATGGACGCAGAAAAATTTGGATGCGGAATCTGAAATTGTTTCTTATGGGACAGACTTATGGGTAAAGTTCGTAAGTTGATTTTCTTTATGCGAAATAAAGAGTAAAATTTTATTTCTTGTGTGTACCCATGGTAGATTGGTAATTACGACTGCGACGTAATAGGCCTGAACATGGTGCACTAATTGTGAATGTCTCTTGGTAGATTAGTAATTGTGCTGCAGCGCAATAGGCTTGAACAAGAGTGCATGATGTATATTTTTGAAGAGTGGTAATTGTGGTTGCAACACAATAGGCCTGACAAAAACTGCATTTGTATCGCGGAGATACTGTATCGCTGAGATACAATTGTTTTGCAGAGAAAAGAAACATGGAGGTGTTAAAGACATATAGTACTGTGGAAGTACAATAACATATTTCTTGAGTTTGTAGGTCTAAGAAACTTCCAGGTTCTAAGAAACTTCCAGGTTCATGTTGATTGCGAGGCAATCACTTTGAGAAGGGATGGACCCAACTGAAGTGTATCTGAAAGATCGCGGACGATCTTCTTTAAGAAGGCATGGATTGATATGGGGCAGACACGGGAGAGAGATCCACATTAAAAAGGCTAAGGCAATTATCATGAGAACGTTAGTTGTTAATGGTTCTCAAAAACATTTCTAAAGGGGGACTTAGGAAGGCATTTCCACCAAACCATTACAAGGTTAGTTAAGCTTAAGAAGAAGGGGGGAGGGGGAAAGCTTATGTAAATTATTATTTGGAGGGAGCAAAATTGGCAACTGGCAAAAAGACAAGGAGCGGATCAAAGGAACAAAAAGGGGTCGAGCTCAGATTGTGTATCGAAAGAAAAGGGCCAGAATCAGAAAATAGGCTTGGTCTACTAAGAAGAGCGCAACAACCTTTTTGCTAAATTAACTTATACCTGCAAATAGAAAAAGGCCAGCACGAATATAAATGGGAATGGCCAGTTTACAGGGAAGAGAGAACTCTGTGGCAGAATCTGACTTCTACAGCCCCAGGTCTTCATCGTTGCTCCATCTCGGAGTGCCTCATCCAGATCCGATCTCCTTTGCTCCCCTGCTTGGACGATGAGACAAATTCGGATATTACTTGTTGTTGATACCTCGCAAGCTTATTCAAGCTTGAATCTGTTGTAATCGATGTGTCATATGCCGAAGGGAGATTAGCTGTGATCAATTCTTCTTCTCTAAATCCTTGGGAAATTGCCTTGAGATGTGGATCCGGTTGGGCGGATAACGGCTGCTCCATATTTTGTTGTGGAAACATTGTACTCTTGCTCATATCTTGAGCTAATATAAAGACTCCAAGATTACCTCTACGCCTTGTTCCTTGCTTATACTGCTGTAACTCCAGGGAAGTAGGCCTTGATTATTATTTTGCCCGCCATCTAGTGTGTTGGATTGTTTTAAATAGAGCGAGAGATCTTCAATTCATACCTTGTCTAAGACTTATTGTTAGAGGGGCCTTGAGGAGTAAAAGACCCCTTTAATCATATCATATATTGCAGCCGAAAAATTTGTACATGTGATGCTGATTCTATTCTAAAGAAATCAATGCGAGAAAACCGTGCCTGAAATAAAAAAAATTGCATATTATTCAGATATTGCTGCTTATTTATATGCCAATACAAAGTAGTAGTTGTCAGCCCTTGCCAATCACTCAGCATTTGGCTGAGAAATATTCAGGTTTGATGTTTTAGGGCACATCTTTGTGCAGTCATATCCATTGTTCTCGCAACAAAGGAATAGTGAGTAAGATCAAAACAATTTGCATAATCATACAACTTCCTGGGGTCATTATATCTGTTAAATAAGCAGTCAAATGTGTAAACCAAAGGGACTAAGGATATGGAGATGGAGTAGAATAATTTCGAGACTTGCATTTAATAAGCCATAATTAGTGTTGTGTTATTGTATTGGACACAGATAAAATTGCTGAGAGCAAATCAAATGAGGCTTGGATGCCTACCTTAATAAAATGCTGGAAGTGCCAACAATTTGTTGCATTAGCATTTGCATATTTCTTCGGGAACTATGTTATGCATGTAGATAAAGGTGGATCTTCTGAGTTGGATCCTTATTATCCAAATAACAGGATGGCTACTACTATTTTCATGTATGCCACTTAATGGGGCAAATTCACCTAGAGCGTCCCTGAAATCAAAAAATGTTTCATTTACAACAATTCAAATGTAATGGCACATCAATCACATACAAACAAAGAATCTTCAAAAGATAGCATTGCGCTGAATCTGCCTTGTCTTTGTGTGCCATAACTCTATTCTTCTTTATTACAAAGAGCTTTGCATAAAAGGAAGCAGATTTATGTAGATGGGGATAGACACATAGAGCATAATGTGCAAGGACCTTCTAAGGCTCTTTGAGCACATTCAATGTAAAGACATCCGAGCGTAATGGTCGGTAACAAGAATTGATTACAAGCAGCTTTGAAGGACTCTATGCCGATGGTTGTGAATTATGCAAAAGTAGCTCTTATTCACTCCTATAACACATTGTGTAAACTACTTCTTTCTAGAGTTGGGACTATTCTTCAAACAATTCAAGAAGTTCATACATGAAGTAAGATCAAAGATCTTAAAGCATAGATGCAACTCCAGAAGAACATGAAAACAGATTTGGATGGAAGAATATGAAAAGGATTTAGAAACCATTGCCCAAAATGAAATTAGCATAGCTTATAGTACAGAAGAGAGCATGACCTAACTTGATATTAGAGAAGCACATGATCATCCGCTTGATGTTTATAACGACATAAGATTGAATTCAAGTGAGAAGCATAAATGACACTGCAAGATGGGCATTAGAGCAATAGCCAAATTCCTTATTTGTAGAAGCTTCTACTTAACATCATATCTAGAAGCATTGTTGCTTTTATAGTTTTGGAAGTATTGTAGCTGTTATTGATAGAGGATAAAGTGTTGTTTTGGTGCTAGGGAACCCATGGGTAGGAGAGGGTTTCCCACCGGAAACCCTCGACTGCCCATGGGTTACAACACGTGATCCACCGGTAGGTGGAAGTTCCAGTCTTGGTCTTTTTTTTTTTTATTTTTTTTTCCTCTTTCTTCCGCAGTTTGCATCGATGCCTTGCAATTTGCATCGGTTTTGATTTATACTCTGTTTTTTGTGGATTGCCTCATTCATAGCTAGATCATTAGAGAAGCAAAACAAGAAACCTGCCCCTTGAATCTTCCATCAAAGTATGCATCCAACAAACGCAACAGAAGGAATTTTGAGGAGCTCAAATTTGTGTTCTTCACGTCTCAATGGTTTCTGATGCAGGATAATCTCCCTCGATTCTTTCATAGGAGGGCGCATGTCTATGCAAATGCTTGCACATCTACCACTTTAAAAACTTGTGTAAGAACTCTGATATAATTGATGTCTCCATAATTTATCTCCGACCGGGCTCCGACCTTTTGCTCTTCTTAAAGATATATTTTAAACCACCTTATTAGCCTTCCCCCTAGCACTTACCCCCTTAAATCCTATCTGGAGTAGATTATCATAGCAACAAGATACAAACAGATTTGTTGCCAAAGTATGCATCTAACAAATGCAACAGAAACCCAGAAAAGACAGTTTACAGATTCAAGAGCAGACCTAGCTGTCTTTAGATGAGCCGGTGATATAGACATCAGACGATGCAAATAATGCTAAAAGAGATGCTTGAAACCAGTTTTTAGCAACCGTTGTTGCAAAAAGATATGCTTGAAAAAGTATTGAATCAGACGCTTGAAACAGGTATTGAAGCAGACGCTTGAAACATGTGTTGAAACAGGAAAATAAATGAAAGAAAAGGCACATCAAACACATTTTGGAGCTGCACTGCCGCCATACCCACCAGCGCAGTTGATGCCAAATAGTTTCTTAGGCTCCGCTGCCACCATAGCCATCGGCCGCTGCTGTCATAGCCATAGAAATCAGATTGGATAATGGATATGCAAGAAAAAGGGCAAAATAATGGTGGTGCTATAGCGGCGCCGCCTGAAAATTAAGGAAGGAATATTACTGAAATAAATCTATAGGGTAATTTCGAGGAACTTTACGGCCCTTTAACACTCCAATTCGAGGGTTTACACTGGCCATGGCTATGGAAGATTTGCAGGCAGTGGCTATGCACAAGGCCCCCAAAAATTAACTTGCATTCATAATCATGATGGAAACCAGTATAAGAGTGGTTTTTACTACATGTAACTCAGAATGTCAAGAAAAACCATATGGCTTTCATAATCACTACTAGTATAATCATAGTTCTTATACTAACTTTATATCTAACAGTAGTTTCTTAAAATTATTACTAGTTTAGGAGGTGGTTCTTAAGCGTGCATTGTCAATATTACAATTTAAGATAATTTTACATATTAGTTATCACCATCATATATAGTTTTTGGGTTGCCCCTAAGGGGGCAAACCCTCGTTCATGTGGGTTTATGGCATGTTCTAAGTATATACCAGTATATGCCTAGAATATAACAATAACTGCTCCAAATCTATTGGCTGTAAACTGGCGGTGGCTTCTATTGATGGGCAGCCATCTCTAAACCGGCTAACTGGAGAGGCCTCCTCTGGGCAGACGACGAGTATTTTGAGTGTCTGGGCGGTCCTCCTTACGACGTTGTTTCATGACGGGTATTATGACACAAACATCTGATTTTAAGATTTTATTTATGTCTTTAGGATGGCGTTCAATTTACCGGAATGAGCTTAGCGTATACAGTTCGGGCCTTAGATTTGGGTCCAATACTTGCTAGTGAGAGGGTTGAAATCGACTCAGATGTTAAGGTATGGCATTGCGAGTTAAGCAAGAAACAATATTGATTTTTTTGGTGAACTGAGTCTAGGCTTCAGAGGGCAAGAAATATGTTCGTGACAGTGTTGATGCCATGAGATATTGCTTACTTCTTTTTGACTGTTCAAAACCCAACATGTTTGAGAATTGAGGGTCAGTTTTTTTCAGCCTATGCTGATGGATGCTATGTTCTTATCCCTTGCATCTCTAAGGCCTATTGCTCATATGGCTGGCCTGTGCAAACTTCTTTACCTTTTGTTGCAGACAACATAGTAGCTACAATTCTTAAGAAATTATTGTCCTTAGCATATCCTAACAATGGCTAGTCATTGTGTTACGGAGCTTGCAGGCTCTGGAGTTGAAATACTTTAATGTAAGTAATCAGCTTATTATAAGTCAGATACGAATCGTTGTATGATCTTGCAAGATTTCCACTAGCTGATTTATTGGAACTTGCTTTTGACCAAAATTAGCTAGCCATTTTAATGTTGCATGGCAATATTCGATTATGGCAGTACTAGTTGCTACAAACTTTTTACTTGTTTCTATATATGGATAGAACTTGCTTTGCATAAGGACTTGTGTACAATGTCTTCGGGTCTAGATTCTGATTATCCTATCTCTGGACTTGTGTACAATTGCTTTGGGTCTAGATTATGATTTTTCTATCTCTGGTTAATATGTTGGCAAAATCTCGGATATTTCTATACAATATTCGATTAGCTTTCTGCTTCTATCCATCTTACATAATACTAAAGCCAAAAGTTTGAAGTCAACTTTCATTTTGGACCGTTGGATCATGTGAACGCTTAGTTATCAAAGCCTACAAAGGTGTCATTTTCTGTAAAGATTTCTTATGCTATCTTTGTTGATGTTTTGTAGGTTTTGTATGCTATTCTCTTGATGTCAAGATGGTAGAATGGCCGCCTCTAAGTTAACATGTTTGTTTCAATGCAAGATGCCTCCAAAGCATAACAATGCGAAGCTTATTTACCTACAAGTTTTTATTGTTGTTCGGGTAAGAGAGGTCTTACCGCATTTCCATCACAAAGTGCAGCAAACCTATGGCCACATGGATTTGTAGAACATTTGGTTTATTTTTTGCACTTTTTCCTCGGCTAGACTTGCACCAATTTCTGCTGCATTTGGGCCGTTGATGGGCTAAGATGCAATCTCGTGTGCGATCTGTGGCACTGCATCAGTTATTACATGCCTTCAAGGCCCTGTCAGGTATATGCCATGGACTTTTCTGTTTATCAGAGGCGATGTTCACATATGGATATAATATGACGTGCATGCTTGAACAAGAAATTCATGTGCTTCTATGTATGTCTAGGATCTTGTCTCTGCGAATAGTTTTCTTCAGAAGGATTTTGTTGTCGAAGACATTTATGCCTTAGTTTTGTTTGCAGGATGTTGAAGAAGCTGAGGAATGGAGCCAAAGCATGGAACTGGTCTTTATATGCTAGGAGCAAAAGTGGTATGCAGAATGCAGCTATTGTTTTGTCAAACATTAGGGCGGATTTGGGGTCTCAAAGCAGCCTCCTATCAGCCATTCCACGTCATATTTCCGCTCCTTTTTCCCCATGCCACCTAGGATACCAAACTCTCATAATTACAGATTTACTTGGAATATTCTCCCGAAATAAGGGGGATCACACATTCATGGCGCCATATGTATTTAATTCTGTTGGTTGTCAGACAGACTGATGCAAACGTGGCGCTTCTAAAAAGCCACTTGCATTATAGCATACCGGCAACACATGACGGTGTCTCTTGGTTTGTCAGATACCAAGCGTGCGCGTCACCGATTCTTGTCTTGCGCTATTTTCATTTAGAGGCCATGCCCATACAAGCTTTCCGCCTTCTACATTTCAAAATTTAAATGTGTAGGTTGAAGCTTTGTATCAGACTTTCATTTTGAGGTGCTGCGACTGCGCCTTAAAAGTTCGTAAACCGGGATCTTTACTTCATCCTAATACAGGCTTCCTGCCCCCTACAATTCGAAATTTGAATTTGCTTAATGTATAAAAGCATGGATTGTAGGAGAATGGACTTTTCAATTTCCATATGCACGTTGCAAATTTCAAAAACAAGCACAAGGCACCCAAAGATTTAACTATCATAGATAACCACTACAAAACCACTATGATAGTGGTTTTCCATGCAAAAATAATTTTCCTTAATAAAATCCACCTATTATAGTGGTTTTTAGAATGGAACTATGGTTTTACATGCTAGTTTATACTCTTATGTGGTTAATTGAGACTGATGAAGGTTTTTATCCAGGTCTTTGCTACGAGTTTGGCATGTCATAGTGGTTAATTATGCAATTTGCAACATTGAGAGTAAGAAAATAATGCTTAATAGTTTTTTTATACATGTAGATGGTTTTGGGAGTGGTTTTAACTGGCAATACTTCAATGTTCATATATATGGTTTAACAAAGTCCTTTTATTTGTGATTTTTCATTTGGATTCTTTAAGCAAGCACGGCTTGCCAAAATGTTAGTGGTTTTGATTTGGAAATACTATAATGTTTCTAGACATAGTTTAACAATGTCTTTTTATTTGAGGTTTTTCATCGTAATTTTTTAGGCTAACATGAGTTGCCAAATTGTTAGTGGCTTTTAACATGGTTTGGTGGTTGACTTTTTCACTTTCCTGTTGAGAAAGAATGCTAGTTGTTTTTTGTTAAGGAAGACATGGTTAGTACATGGTTTTACATCTAATTTCCTAGGGTAATATGATTCTAAACTTCTTAATGGTTTTTTACATGGTTTTGTTGCTTGATCTTTGTAATGTAGTAGCTAACATGGTCTATGGTCGAGTTTTTTTTTATGGTATTTTATAGTGGTATTATCCAATCTTAATGAGCATATTTCGGAGGTATTAAGTACACCATCCATTCCCTACATACTAATATCAAGGATGTTGAGGGAAGAGAGTTATGAATCAACATGTTGTTCACATGTCATTTGTTGTAGTTGAATTCATTGCTAATAAGCATCACCTAAGTGAGCAGTGTGTGTGAATATCAACCACTGATTCAATAGTAAAAATGCATTTAGGTCTGGTTGTGTCTGACTATGAACCATTGATTCAACGATAATAATACATAGGTGCTCAATAATGTTTGACGTTCAGTCTGTCATTAAAAAGGTTTGAGATAATGATATACATTTTGCTCTGGAGGGGAAGGAAGCCATAAATAGTTTCTATGTGTGAAATAATTCAAACCAAATTTGCCCTTTTCAGCAAGACCATCATGTTGAAGTAGTTATGAAATACTTGTACTTCACTGAATGATCCACTTAGTTATGCCATAACACATTTATGGCCTTCGAGTCTAGGCATATTAAACAGCATATTCTCTCTCACACAATCTGGGCCAGAAAAATTTTTAAGAGACTGATGTGGAGGACTGAGTGCTAATTACCTTAACATTTAGCTATTTTCCCATTGAGTGTGGTGTTAGATTGATTTATTTTACCCTACAACATATGTACGCTGAGGGGCAAAAATTAAGTCTCAAAACCACATAGTCAGTGTGAAGACATCAAACTGATTTTGTAGTTGTGGATTTGCATTCATTATCTTTGGGTATTATTATTTTAAATATTAAAGTTTGTTTCTTCTAGATCATTTGTGATATTGAGAAAGAAATAAATGAAAGTAATTTGGGGTTAAATAATATTTTAATTCAATGATGTAGTTCATTCTTAAAAGCATGTGGTTTATGCACAATCACAGTTCTCTCGATGGCATACAACATGATTGGAAATAGTCTAGACAAACATAGTACGTGAAAATAGGCGAATAGAAAACTCAGTCATGGCATGTGAAAATAGGCGAATGACCTGAACCAGGCAAAAACATTCCGTGGCATATGAAAACAGGTGAATAAAAGAGTAACCTAAATCAGGCAACCGAAAAACATTCTTTTCTCCTTCTAGTGCATAGGCTTTCATCTTTGCCAAAATTTGCATTAAGAAGACTTGACAGTAGCATTTTAAAGTTGTTCCATGTGCCTATTGCCTTTGCCATTAATTGTGTTTCAAATTTTTCTTTTTTCTTTTTTTTTATTTTCTTGGTTCTCCGCCGCAATCTAAATGCAGCGGAGTGTGCCATGTGTAGCTATCCCAGCATCATCAATCATCAAGTCAATCATCAAGGGAAGTTCGAGGTCCGGAGCTAGATAGATTGCACCGCCATTGCCGGATTTGGGAAGCGACGTCAAATCTTTGCTCGGTTTCTTGTGTTGCGGCAGAGGAATAGCATCTCAGTAAGATCTCAGTAAGATGTCGAACACTTTTTTTTTGCCAATCTCAGCAGCCTGCTTCTAGAAGCCCTGTTGAAGGTTTTGTTTTGACGATTTTTACGAAGCTTGCTTGGCCCCAAATCTGCCCCAAATACTCCGCCCATGGCTATCTTTGTCTCCACACATCGAAAAAAGAATATTTTGAGAACCCATTGCTCTTGCCGAAGATCCCATTACGGCGGGAGACATTCCACTGTCCTGCATTCCCGAAACCCTCATTATGGGACGTGAATAGGCTAGTTTTTACGTATTTTCCGGGCTTTGCGTAATATTTTCTGAACACCCGAAATCTTTTTTGATCGAAAAATAGGTTTTGGGTCGGATTCGATCTTCCCAAACCATGGATCCCGAATTTGAATGACGAGCTTCTTCGCTTTGTTTATGGAGTTGCTCCCCGCACACGGAAAATGGGGCTTCTTAAACCGGAAAAATTCTCTCCAAACTTACGTTTTCTAGAACCATTCGATTACGCAATCTTTATATCTCCGTTTCTTTTCTCATATTGTCGTTCAAACCCGGGGAGATCCTATCCTTAAACATCCGTAGATTTTTGCGAGAAATGAGCTCACGATTTTGAGTTCTTGGGTTAAGCGTTTGGAGCTTTGAATCAGAAGCCGGATGTCATTCACAACGACCCCAATTGGTAAGCTTCTTTTTCTTATTTATCGATTCAATAGCTACAATGATCTCCCAAAGATATTGTGTGTGTTCCATATTTCATAGTCATTAGTTCCATGGTGTGTCCATAGCATGCACTCTTAGTTTCTGTCTCTGCAAACCCTCTTTAATACAAACAAATCAAATATTTTACAGTTTAGGGTTTGAGAAATATGCAGTGTTTAGAAATAGCAAGAAGACTATTGCCATACATGCATGTCGATCTTTGGATTCTTACCATATTTTTGCGGGGGATGTAACAACATCCACATGCGGTGATCTGATCCGCAAAATAAAGCTTTGAATCCCGCGATGCTCATCCGCGGCGTTTTGAACCCATTTGTTAGTAGCTTGTTATTAAACATCTTGGTCGCTTCATTATGTGCGACCCGGACATCCATTCGAATCATAGTCTTTAGCATTCTCGTGCCAAAATTGCTTAAAAAATTGGCGAGACATCCCAATCTTTGGAACTCCCGCTTAGCATCATTGTTCTTGCTCGTTGGAATGCGTGATTGTCACCATTAAACAAATCATATTATGCCCCGCTTCTCACAAATTAGTTGTTTTCTATTCCATCTTTGCTTTAAGTGCTTACAAATATTGCATTCGCAACCCTTTTCGGGTTAGAGTTTATTTATATTAATTCATCGTTTCTTTTAGATCTTGAGATACCTACTTGGTAATTATAGTGGTTCAATCGTTGAACGGATCATAACAGATGATTTGGTATCATTCTTGGAAATGCATTAGGCATACCCAAGGCTAGAATCCCACGGAGGAATATTGCTTTAGTTCAATCTAAAGTATCCTGAAATTGATATAAACCTATGAAGCAAAGATGGACGAAATTAATGCGTAGGGGAATATGGGATAAAGCCTATCGGCCAACTTTCCCTCTCACCCGGAGGGAAAGTCCTCTCCTCATTCATCACCAAGGAGTCCCCTTTGAGACATGGCCGCACAAAGCTTCGGGAGGATGGCGTGGGAAGTCCCACCTCCCCAAGGACCTTTATGCAAAGAGTTTTATGTCTAGTGTTGTCTCCATTGCTTAAACAACACAAAGTTCTTTTCCTCGCTCCAATCATATACATATCCGCATGTTATTGTACATGGGTGCTTGTTTCATTGGACTTGCCAAGAGAAAAAGCCCGATCCACCGGGGATCAGTCTCACCGAGTCCTGAAGTGTTCAAGAACCTATGGCCGGCAAAGAATGCAGATGGACCACAACTTTGTTCGGGTGGGTTATCTTTAAGGTGATGTGGTTTTACATAGGATTTGTAAATATTTTGTGCCTTCTGCATCTGTAATGTATTTGCTCTAAAGGGAGAATCAAACCGATGTTCTTAGCATCTAATGTTTATGTCCAAGATTGGTTACGCATATTTGGTAATTATTGGCGGTTGGAAGCAGACTTGGGAATACCCAAAAAGAAGGACAAGGTTGGATTCCCCTGTCTAAATGAAAGCGACAATCCTAATGGTAACCTCGGACTTTGCCAATGCGTTCCTCTATCCCCGAAATGAACGGCATTTTGTCGAAAAGGACATCGGGCTTAGCTATATCTATAAACATTAGGCTTAAGAAATTTATTAGCCAATTAGGTTATTCGAAAATGGTAAATCTTTTGTAGTTTTATGGGAGTTTTTTTGAATCCAAAATGCACTTGGCATTCTCCACAATACCTTGGATCTTCCCATCATGTTGCAAGATTTCAAAGATCGCTTGCTAATAAATGAATCTTTTCCTCGTCAAACTTTGCCACCTTGGTTCGATCAAATCAAACAAAAGCCTCCCCGCGGAATAAAGGTAACTATGCACCATTAATGTCTTGAAAAGGTCGGGTTTCTTTTTATCCAAAGTGCTAATGGAGGGCTCAATCAAAGAAAGATTATCCGTAAGTGTGTCGCTTAACCTCGTACTCCATTTCATGAGACACACCCTTTGTTTTGAAGTGAAAATTTTTGAATTTTCTGTCTGCAGCTATATTGCAAAGAGACAACCCATATTTCTGTTTCTGTGGTTTTTTTGTTTTTTCAGCAATGTCTTTTTATATTCTCCGAAGACCCATATAAAATTGGCTTATGCAATCATCATTATTCATTTGTAGATTTGCAATCTTTGTGGTGGTGTGCACTCTTGAATGCTACTCTTGTTGTACCAGTGGTCCATCTTAATAGTGTTTGGCAAGATAGAAGGTGAGAATTGCGTTTAATTCAATCTTAACCTTATCATGTCTTAGAACGATGGAACTTGGACTTAAGCCAGTTGTGGGTCTATCTTTGTTATCGGATTTATATGATTATTTGACATTATACATACTATTCTTTATAACATTTCTATTTTATTTATTTGCAGTAAATTTGGAGAGATTTATGACGAAGATCATTTCATTAACTCATTGGCTACAAATGTTAGGGTAGTGAAAAAACTCCCTAATGAAATAATGGAAAGTGTCGGAAATTTAAGTAATGTCTTCAACTTTAGGGTGAAAGCTTTGGCACCAGCAAGCTTCTATCTTGAAAAAGTTCTTCCCAAATTGCTTGAGAATAGGTAAGTTTTTTAGCACAAAACACAGGTAATATTGCAGGTTCAACTCCTGCATGTTTTCCAGCTATTTGCTAAAATTACATCAAGTAGTCATAGATAGCAATTCTAAACTAAAGCGGAAGAATTAGGACGTTAAATGATGAGTCTAACTGCACGAGTGTAAACAAAAAGAAATGGTTCAGAATTTAGTTTCCTAATTGAGAATTTTCCATCATTAGAAATTATAGTGCATTTAATTCGACATGTTAGCAATGTTATAATAAATCCAGACAAGCAGGCTAGGAACCAAAGACATTACAAAATAGTAACATTAATTTGAAATGTAAATCCTTCACGTCAATTTAGTATCACATTATCAAGGGAATAGATTTCGGGAATTTAAATGATCTTACCTTTTAGCTATTGGACTAGTTAACATGACTAATTGTTTAGTTGATTTTTTTTTTTTTTTTTTTTTTTTTTTTTTTTTAATGCCCTTCGTATTACTTGGGCTTCGACTGACACGAGGTTGGTAAAGAGAAATGTTCGCGGCGGCCAACCTTTTCATTTTGCAACACCATGGTTGTTAGCATTATAGCCTTGATTAATATGTAAGCTTATGGACCCACCGATTACATGTTGCATTTCGTTTGACAAGATATCTATTATGACTAATTCACATGACTCTTATAATGGTACCAATATGTTTGGCTCTGAAATAGAAGGTAGATTAATGTGCTGGCTGTTAGAAATTATTAGAGGATAGAACAAAATATCATAGAGCAACTTAATGACTTTGCTTGATTGACAACAACAACAAATGCAGAATCAAATTGTTCTAATGGCATAAGTCATATCTATTCAAAAAACACACCTTATGTTAATGGTCTAAGCATTAAGCAAACTTCTCCTCCTCATAATCTAGTGGTAACACACTAGATCTAGCAACTATAGGTCTCGAGTTCGAGACCGCCCAGAATCGCACTCTGAACTGTTGGGTGTCAAAACCCACAGACGCAATGTAAAGTGGTTGGGGGCAGGGCCCAACCAAGCAATGTAGTGTGGTGTGTGGTCACATGTCCAGTTGGATGCTGCCTAGTGGCGTGACGTTAAAATACTATCTATCTATCTATTAACATTATTACATGTATTCAAAACCATTGGAAATAATCATAGTGGCACTGTTCATATGGGATCGATGAAAACACTGTAGCATCGAAAATGTCATTCATCTTAGAACCAGATAATGCTTACATGTTCTCCGGATCGCACCTTGTATTTTCCAATACCAAACCATCTGCACTGCTCATTCATTTATTTTTGCAGTCCGGCGGTCAAGCCAGACCGCTTGCAGGTTGCCGAATCCATCTGAGCTTCATGCCTTCATAATATTGGACCGAGCTGTTTGAACCGAAATTGGCTCCAAGGATCTCGACGAACTCATTCGAATATTCCCCTATCTTGATTCAATCGTTTTAACCATTAGTTTAATATTCCATACCTAGGTCAAGTTAATGACCTAATGTATGAAACATTGATCCCTTCCTTAACTGCTTAACTTGAACAAAATGAATTTCTTTGCTTGCTCAGTTCTTCAATTTTGTTCTTCTGCATAAATACTCTAAGTACTCAATCTCCATTATCAGTACTTAATTGCCAATAACATAATATAAGGATTTTCATCTGTCTCAGCATTTTATAACTGTCTTGAACATCTTCAACACAAATTATGACATGAACTCCAACACTGACAACACCTCATTAAACGTGCCATCTCCTCCAATAGCGATTACAACAGCAGCACCATTGCAGATGGCCTGAAAAAATTCAATACTACAATTCAAACCTAATATATACACAACGAACTCAGAAGACAGAAAAACATTCCATAGATACAGGAGGAAAGATATAAAAAGATATCGTACTAAATATATCTTGCAAACAGTGAGATCATTCGTTCAATTTTAACCTCAAATGGCAAACTTATACACAGTTCTAATACATGGGCATATATGTGTCCTCACAAATATGGCAGATGTGAAACGCATAAAGAGATATGAATGTGTGGAACACGCATGTACATATCTTCCATGTTAAGAGTATTATCCTACAATATTCTACCTTATTGTACCATTGTGGTATTTAAGTACTCGTCTACATGCTCTCAATAAAAAGATACAATTATGCCACCTAGGCTCCAACATGTCACCTAAAACATGCCAAGGTGTCTCAAACATGCCACCTAGGCTCAAACATGCTAACGTGGCTCAAATGTGCCACCTAGGCTGCAACATGCCACCTAGACTCAAGCATGCCATGCAGACTCCAACATGCCACCTGGGTGCAAACATTCCAAGGTGGTTCAAACGTGCCAAGGTGGCTCAAACATGCCACGCGGGCTCCAACATGCCATCTGGGCTCCAGCATGCCACCTAGACTCAAACATGCCAAGGTGGCTCAAACATGCCATGCGGGCTCCGACATGCCATCTAGGCCCAAACATGCCACCTAGGCTCCAACATGCCAAGGTGGCTCAAACATGCCACATGGGCTCAAACATGGCACCTAGGCTCAAGCATGCCACCTAGGCTCCAACATGCCAAGGTGGCTCAAACGTGCCAGCTATGCTCTAACATGCCATGGCTTTTAAAATTTCTTTTACACCATGACATTTCCACATGAATACTTGATTATCTCATTCTCATGCTCCACATTACAATTCATATCCTCATGCCCACAATTCATATCCTCAAAACAAGAATCGATCAATGTTTGATCCAGGTCCAGAACAAGAGCAGGCTTACCCTTGTGCTCTGGAGCTTGCTCTGGAAGCAAATAATGGTGTCGGCGATGGCCAAGATGCTTGTGCTAAGATAACCACAACTCTGATCAAAGGGGTGAAAAATATGATTGATAATAGATACCATTTTAAGGATCACAAAGGACCAACTAGGAGCTATTCTACAATTTCGAGCAGAGCAAATACGACAAAGCTATGATAAAGCTTTGAAACAAAATGGGGCCAATTTCAGGTTTTATTACTAAGATTAAAGGAATAAACTCTTTGTGGCGGCTATCAGATGAGGAAATGGAGACCAGCACTATGATCAATGAAGGAAGAAGAGCAGTTTAAATCCTCCTAATAAAGAGCTTATACTATTCATCTGCAGTTGTCAAATAAATAAAGAAGTGACCGGGACCGAGCACGAACAAAACAATGACAGTTTTGAGATCGCAAAAAGGAAGTCTCCAAACCGCAAAAACCATACTTAGCCTGTTGGATCCAGTCCCCGTCTTTCTTTTAGGGCGATGATATGTGCTGAAGGTGCTCACAGATGGTCGAAGAGGGACCCTGCCATTTTCTAAAGCTTTTTTAATTTCTTAGGCCCCAGGATCAGAAAATCTAAAATCTAACGGTTGATATCAATTTTAGATGAGGTGGCATGAGGTGGCTTACCACATAAACACCTTAGAATTGCATCAAAGCATGCATCTCGAGTTAGGCAACCTTGCTAATCAAACTCAAGGAAATACAGTCAATAAGTCAGGACAAGTCAAATAAGCATGCTCTTGGTAACAAAAATTGCTCTAAGTTCTTGAAGTTCCCTTTGCCAAATACTTGCTTTGTCCATTTGTTGCAAAAATGCCTAGTCATCATCAAACATTTGCCACATCACCCATGGAAAACCAAAGTTGCACATTTTTTTTTTACTTTTGGCCTAGTCAAAAGTTGGCCTTGCTTATGTGGCATGACATGTCACCATTGATGTGCCCTGGCTTTGGGACTGTTGAATCGGCCTCTTGAGGTGGCACTCTCTGATGAGGCCTCCCTTCCACGCTTCAAGCCGTTGGCTATAATTTTTTGTTGAGAGTAATGTAATATGTATTTGGATCCATTGGTTTTTCTTGGTTTGGTTTGCACCATTGAAAGTTTCGTGGGGTTAGAGGCAAAAAAAGAAAAAACCGAGGCCCTTGATGTGGCACAAGGGAGGGAATATTCTCTCCATCAATGGCCCACAAAACAAGATTAAAACATCGCATTAAGCATTAAGGATTACAAAGTTGAGTCAGAATGAGAGATTGAAAATAATTATTTTCATTTGTGATTAAGTAAACATTGTGATTGAATAAATAGTAAAGCATCCAACGGTTTGGATGAATGAGATAAAGGGTCGAGATTGTGATCCTAGTCCTTTGATCTCATTGGCCAGAATTAAGGGCCGAGATTGAGGGGGCTAGATCGTAACCCGGCCGTTTTCCTTTTGCTCCACAATTTGGCGCCTTGTTCTGCGCCTTCTCTTTCTTTATTCTCTTCTTCCGATCCTTATCTTTGGCTATGGAGATAGCACAGTGGCTATGGCGGCATTTTGGGTAAGCTTTTGTCTGAAATAGAGCAAGGGCGTGGAGTAGTAGATGTTTGGCCGGATTTTTGGATATGCAGAAGCAAATTTACAGCTATATGGCTGGCGTAGCTGCATGCATAGAAGGCCGGATTCACAGCTGCAGTGCTAATGAGACCTTCTTCGCCCCTTTTTCGCATAGTTGGTCGCCTGAAATAAACCCATCTCATTCTAGTTTTTATATTGGTTCTGATCATGCCAATCTCTACTTCTGATCTGCTTTTATCTGTTTGTTTGTTTCTTAGTTCCGGATTTTGCATTTAAGATATGGTCTTTTCGTTCAGAATGTGCAGGACTGAACAAGATAATGTGCCTTGCAGACCAATCTAAGATGTTCAATCCATTACAATCTGCTTCTGCTTCATCCGCTTGCAAGATATGCCCTAGTTTTTGAAGATCCGGCCTCAATCTTTATGCATATTCTGTTTCAATCCGTTGCAATCTGCTTCCACTTCATCCGCTTGCAAGATATGCCCTGGTTTTTGTAGATCCGGCCTCAATCTTTATGCAACAATGGCCCTGGCAGATCCGTTGCTAAGCTAAGGCGCTGGGCTTTGTCTGGTAATTTTTTCTTAGATTTTTTTGCAAAAAAACGTTCTTACTTATAGATCTGTTCACTAATTTCGCAATGGCAGATCTGAAGGTAAGCTCAGGCGCCAGCAAGCTTCTTCACGCTTCAGGTACGATTTAAGAACCTTTCATTTTCCATTTGAATACTTGATGTGAGTTGGTCGCAATAGGCTAATCTGGGCTTGCTATTTCTAGGTTTCCAGGTCAGGCTGAGAATCAGTTCTGCCTTTATCAGCAGCAGGCAATTTCTTTATAACTTTTTCTGCTGCTCTGTTAGGGTTTGTTGGGCATTCTTCTTTACCAACAGAAGTTTCCTTTTGCGTTGGTACTTCTTTGTTCTGCAGTGCATTTTGCCCCTTTGGAGTACAGGAATCAGGTTTTATTCTCTTTGCTATCTGCTTTTCCACTTTTTCCTTTTCCTTTTCTTCATCAGATCCTCTGCTTTGCCCTTGCAATGCATTTGGCGCTTTAGGACTACTGGGTCCAGAAGATTTTTTCCTGTATAGAATACTGCTGCTTTTTACATTTTGAAACTTGATATCCTGTTGCTGCTGAGATGAAACTCTGCTCAGATTATCTTCCTTTTCCTCCCCTAATACTGTAAACTTCTCCAACTTGGAATTTTTCGTTATAATAGAGTTGCTGGTCTTAGCTGCAGCGTACTTCTGCTGTTTTCTTTTTTGACCATTGGCGATGGCAGATAAGCTTTCTGCAGAACATGGCAGGATTTGAGGCAGAATCGGGGCTTTCAAGTATGGCCACTCCAAGCAAAACCTTTGAAAGGAATAAAAAGATGTTGCTGCAGAACTAGAAAGGAATAGATAACATGCAGTTGAATTTGCGTTAATAAAATACGTGAGCATGAACTAATTTTATGAACTGGTTTGTTGTAACAAAATATGTGAATAAACTGGTTTTAAAACATGCTCTAAACAGTAGCACTACAAGAAATGCTGAATAAGAGTATTCAAAGTTTATATATTTTGAATGAGTGTATTCAATGCAACAATTCCTTGTTTACTATTACAATCATCTAACTGTCTCTCGTGACAATAGAAAAATCGCTAATCTTAAGTTTGATATCTTTGTTGTTTTTGTTTACTTTGAACACATTGTTTCTACACTACCCAAAAAAAAAATGTTATTGTAACAAAAACAACACTAGAAAAAACATGTGTTATTGAAAAACAACACGTGGTTGCAATACAAATACTAAAAATAACATGTGGAAAATTGAAGAAAAACCGTGCTAAAAAAAATTATATATAAGGACCATGCATTGTTTTTAGCTAAAGGCCACATTTAAGAACCGTGCATTGTTTCTTTTTTTGAGCGAAACCACTACGAGACCACTACATTTTAACCACTACATTTTAACTTGTAGTCTAATCTTAAGTGCTTGAACGTGAAAAACATTTATGATAAATAGTCTTAACCACTAGTCATATGGACATGAATAACATTTATGGTTAATGATCTTAACCAATAGGCATATGGATGTGAAAAATGTTTATAGTTAATAGTCTTAACCAGTAGTAGACTACTATATTTTAACTACTTGTTTTAATCTAATCTTAAATGCTTGGACGTGAAAAACCTTTGTGGTTAATAGTCTTGACCACTAGGCCTATGGAATTGAAAACATTTATGGTTAAGAGTCTTGACCACTAGGCATAAATGTCAAGAAACTATGCAGTCATAGAACACAAATGCATACATATATAATCAATAAGACTGCCCTTGTTTTCATTCATTAACCAAAAGTTCTTCAGATCATAGAAAGGTAGTGATTTGTCATCATCACCATTGTTTGTATGATTGAAGAAACTATTAGGTCTTCAGTGAAAAGATCGCCATTCTTTCTATGCAGTAACTTAAGAAGCTTAACACTAGAAATCGTTTAGTGGTTTATCATTATTAACAAGTACACTTTGAGTGGGAAGGGCGTCATGCCTTTTATGCATTAATTGAAATGCTTTAGACTAGAAGCCATTAGTGGATTACCAACTTTAATAAGTACTACAATACGTAAGAAACCATCCATAAGTTCTTAATGGTTTTAGTCTATTAACTTGAAATGCTTCAGACTACATAACATTACTAGTTTATCAATGATAACTATGAACCTAATGCATTACAAAACCATGCACATTGTGAGCAAAACAATTATATCTAATTTTGATAAGCACAATAGTGCTTTAATAGAAAACCCTAAACACTTTGACTAATCAACTAATAGTGATTTATTGCTATTAACACAATTCAAACCGTGCAGGTTTACCATGAAAATTAGCCGGGCCAGTTTTCCACAATAACAAACCACAACAACTACCACATTATGAAATCACATGAATAGAGCACTACATTGAAACCACATCCACAACCATCACGTTATACCACATGGACAAACCGTACCCTAAAAACAATATAATGTACCACATCCACGTACCAACATATAACACCACTTTCACAAACACTAGAAATAAGCCATTTATAATCACCATGACGTAATATCACCTTAACAAACCTTACAAGAAGACCAACTAGTTTAGCCACATATGGTTTTTAATGAAATTAACCCCCAAACACCCATTAGTTTTGTAGAATGGTTTTCTAGTCACAACCATAGAAAAAACCATGTAGTGTTTTAATTTTGGGTGCCTTGTGAAGGCTAGTACGAGCGTTCGGCTCACATGAAGCGAATTGGGCTGGGGCATACAAATTGTTCGCGCCGTGCGATCCACGCAGTATGGAAGCTCCAAATGATGTGTGGATAAGGATCCAACTGACTCACGAATATGCTCCAGTCTTCAATCGCAAAAAACGAGGTCTAGAAAATAAGAACTTAGACCTCGACGTGTTGCGTCTTGCAGGCTCAAAAAGTGTCGACATCTTGGCGGATGGCAGTTTATATCCATTGGATCCGTTGAGTGGCAAGAAACCGTCATTTCGGGACGTTTCAAGTTTAGTCCGATTTTGTGATGACGGTAACTCTGGCCTCCTGGGATATTGTGAGAGATTGAGAGAGGATGAAGGCATTCGGAATCGAATACCGTTCCTTGAGATGAGCTGCTTCCGATTGTCACAAGAGAATTATAACTTAAACCAGCAGCTCTTTTTTCTCTCGCTTCATTACTCCACTGTAATGAAGGAAAGGAATGACGGCTTCGGGAGGGAAACCTCTTTGAGATACGAAGTGGACAAGTCTAAATTAGTGATAGGGCAGCTGCAAGAAAAGATCCAAAAGCTCGAAAGAGCAAACTTTGGGCTTCAATGTAGGTTAAAGAATTTGAAGAAAACACCCCTTGGCTTGCGAGAAAGGAAGAAGCACTTTCGACTGATAGAGGAACTGAAGTTTGGATTAGGTGCATTCAGACGCAGGGTCACGGCCACAAGGTCCGTTTACAACACTAGCAAAGGCCAATCAAGATCTGGGAAAACTAAAAGCAATCTTGGTTACATAGTGAAGAACCTAGCGACAAACAGGGAGATAGTGGACATGATTTGTTAGCCCTACAACTCTTCTCTCAAGAAGATGGTATTGGAAATGGTACTAGGAGAGATCTACAAGACGCTAGAAGCGACAGATGTACAGACTGTTTGTGACGATGCAGGCATCAGTAGGCTTGGTTACCGTTCTCTATTCAAGTCATTCCACGAAGCGTTGAAAAGAATGGGCACAAAAAAAGTATTCGCTCCACGTCCACAAATTGTTGAGAATACAAGGGTTACAAGGACAAATATGGTGTATGCCATATTAGGAGAGATGCACCACGTTGAATGTGCTGGTCCTGCCATAGCCATAAAGGATAAGAATGGCACGGATTGTTGTGATATAGTTGGATTGAATGAACGCAATAATCTTTGGATTGGCCTGGTTAGTCTCTTACAATTCCTTGTCAAATATTATGACTCAACAGTTGCAGAAACTAATGGTGAGATTGAAGTTTGCATAAAATTGGATGAAATGGAACTGACCATCTTTGAGAAGTATGAGAGTGTATCCGTTGTCATCATGAATAGAGCAATTGAGAATGCAATTGCACATGCTAAATCAAAGAGCAACAAGAATAATAAAAAAGATGTAGAGGTGACGGACGAGGAGAAGAAGCGTGCCGAAAAATGATTCCCTTGTCAATCTGAAGATGACACCTGGTGGTTAGGTCTCTTTAAAGTTCAGAAAGAAACCCACGAGGTATTGAAATGGGTGTTCAATCAAACTGACATCCCGAGTCTAATATCTAGATTCGAGGGAGGGGAAAAATTGCAAGTAGATCACTATGGATCTTACAAAGTAATTTTTCACTTGGCGTCTGATTTAAAACTGAGAAAGCAATTACAACATAAGTGGAGGAGGACAAGGAACATGCAAAAGTTGTTTGTACTGCAATCATGCAAGGAAGTCAAGTACTGGGAAGACTGTTTCAACCTTGTCCCTTAACCAAGCAAATGCTCCTAATAGAGGAGAAAAAGATCCCAAGTTCCATGGCATTTTCTCCATTCCATTAGCGAGGGTTCATATCTGCACTTTGCACGGCTTTGTAAGAATCATTGACAAGATGATATTTTTGAGCTGCAGATTCGTGTGGAACATTTCAGACAAGAAGAGAATAGACGAAGGAATTCGTAGAGTTGAACATGTTCTATCAGAAGCAGGTTTGCATGGTGGCAATGTAACATTAGAGCTCGATGAGAAATGGGCAGGAAGAACAAGTGTGCCTCGTAAGGTGTCAATTGGAGGGGTGAAAGCTCGACGCTTCATAAAGAATCATAGAGAGGCTCTGAACAGAAACCAGATGGGAGAAAAGGTCTATGAATTTGGAAAATTGCTGGTTGATGCGGAGCAGGACCGCCGATGGCGTTCGTTCAGCATTGAGGAAAAAAAAAGCATGGGATGCATTGTCTGAATTGTTCCCATACATTCAGAGAATGGACCTCACAAGAGAAGATGCAGAAATGTTCGTGCAAGCGAATAACAAATTTATTAGGGCTTACATAGACGCATGGGGAGAGAGTGAAGTCACGCACTACTTGCACATCTTTTGGGCTCATGCACCTTGGTTTTTTAGGAAGTATGGAAGCCTAGCAGTGTGGAGTGCACAAGGCATGGAGAAGTCACATAAACAAGCTAAAATAGCCTTTCATCGTTAACACTCAAAGAGGGGGGTGGAAATGTGGGAACCAACCCTCTAAGATAGATGACAGAGTGGTTTTATAGAAGGGCGATGGCTAAATACGACAAGAAGGTCGCTTTAAGGAGCTACCCAGAAGTCGTAAACACCATTGGCATAATGCTGAAGAGAAAACGGAAACTTGCTTGGCAATATTCTAGGGACCCACTAGCATCGCAACAGTGGAGATCTAAGAGACAAAGAATTGGTAAAGTATACTTGTGATGTATATTATGTTCACACGACGCGGAGTACTTGCCTCCAACCTCGTTTGCACAACGGTAGCTTCGCGTCGTATGATCTTATTTGGATCATACGGTGCGAACAGTGAAGTTCGCTATTGCTTGCATTTATGTGGCTTCGCGTCGTGTGATGCTTTACAAGATAATAATAAAAAAAGGTTACTTTTGATTAAAGTTGTGAAAATTGTTAGATTGAAAAACAAAATACAACGACTCATTGTTGCTCCAGTGCGACCTTGATACGGCACTAGCTTGGGGGCGTGGCTCAGAGGAATGATTTGCAGAGACAAACACAGAGGCAAGGGCTTTAGATAGATATCTTGTAATCTTGTTTAATCCCGTGATAGAAGTCTTAAAGGTTTTAAGGAAAGGGCTATTGAAATCTTAACCATTGAAATAATTAATAAGCCAAGTGTTAATACAAACAAAACGGTCGCTACAGTTGTAACGATCAGCGGCAGATAGAATTGCCGAACTAGTTAACTTTTTGCTAAAAAGGGTCGGAAGTGCCCTGAATTATCTCATAAGCCATTGTAGCAGGCCAGATTGCAGGAAAAAGGGCTCCGGCTCCAGCGAAAAGGTAAGGGGAAGGCCGATTTAGCTTGCAAATACCTTTTAGAAGAGCATAAAAGCTCGACCTGTTGAATTGAGGGAGCGGGAGGTGATTGGTATAAGATAGAAGACTGACTGCTGTAGATCCTCTGTTAATTTGTGGTTGAATAGAGTGGTTCCCTTAGCTCTAGAGAATTCTTGTGAATCCCAGAGAGGCTATCCA
Organism: Isoetes taiwanensis; assembly: GCA_021234155.1. Classification (NCBI taxonomy): domain Eukaryota; kingdom Viridiplantae; phylum Streptophyta; class Lycopodiopsida; order Isoetales; family Isoetaceae; genus Isoetes; species Isoetes taiwanensis. The sequence continues at coordinate 3,008,825 of JAJEKV010000072.1, forward strand.
GTTGGTTAGCAGACTCTCAGAGTTGGGAAGAGATTGAGCCAGACTTGTCGTGTTTGCAAATCAGAGCCCGGTTGGGTGGATAAGTAGTGCCAGAAGAACTTGACCTGGAGTTCCAGGTTGATTGAATTAACTGTGTTTGTTAATTTTGCAGATAGATTTGCAGATAGAGAAGACGGTTCGTATCAATTGGTATCAGAGCGTAAGTTGATCTTGCTAAAATAATTTTGTGTTAGGGCCTTACAACGTTTCCAGGTTTTGTTCTATCCAGATTGAGTGCATTACTGGATAATATCTTTATGATGTGCATTCATAGAAAAAGGAAAACTTGGAGGACAGAAGAAAGCTGTAGAATGTAGATGCTGCAAGCCGTTCCTTTAAAAAAAGAATGTCGTAGCAATCTAATGGTTTAACTGGGATACCTACGGCAGTAAATTATTCCACTAAATTATGGAAATGAGTCGTGAAAGCATATGTGAATTGCAGTTGTTTAATAATAGAGAGCAAATTATTGCAAAAAGAAAATAATGAATGTTGCTGGCATAAAGGAGAAAGAGAAGTAGTTCTATGTAAAATAAGAGATAAATTAAAGCTGTGGAATATGCTTGCACTGCATGATGCCGCAGTGAAATGGTAGTTATGCTTGAAGCTCCATAGGGTTGGAGTTAACAGAAAATACTTGCATCTTAATTTTACCTGAGTTTTCTTTAAGATGTGATAGCAAGGTCAGTATGCTGCTTTGTTTGTGGCTTACAGAAAACTTGCAATTCCTTTGTTTGGAGACATTCTAACTTCATATTTGTTGTTGATTGCGTATTCATGAGGTTCAAATGAACAAAAGGGAAATGAAACTGCTAAGAAACAAGTAGCACGACCTGTTGCAGAGATTGCCCATGTTCGTGTTGCAGAAGAAGTTCCCGAAAGTTCCCACGCTAACTTTGACAAGGAAAAGGCAGAAGCCTGAGGGAGAGAGTACGAAATTCAGACTGATTATTTGAAAGATAAGTAAAGTTAAACGTCTGTATAGACATGTGATTGTTGAATGGTTTGAGCATAGTTTTGATTTGAGTTAAGAAAGGAGTTTCTTTTTCAAATGAATGTTGCTCTAGAGTTTAGAAGGGGGCAACTGTGACTGCAGCACAGAAGCCAGACCTTTAGAATTGTAAGGCAGATGGTAAGTTTACCAGCCTAGAAGAAATCATTTCAAAGCAGATAGTTAGGTGACTAGCTTAGAAAGGTGGTTTTGAAGAAATCCTTTCAAAGCAGATAGTCAGGTGACTAGCTTAGAAAGAAAGGTGGTTATTCCAGCAAAGCAGATACTCAGTTGACTAGCTTTGGGAAAGATGGTTACTTCCTTAAGGCAGATGATCGAGGACGATCAGCCTTGGGAAGGGAAGGAATTGATACGGCACTTGCTTGGGGGCGTGGCTCAGAGGAATGATTTGCAGAGACAAACACAAAGGCAAGGGCTTTAAATAGATATCTTGTAATCTTGTTTGATCCCGTGATAGAAGTCTTAAAGGTTATATTTAACTTAAGGAAAGGGCTATTGAAATCCTAACCATTGAAATAATTAATAAGCCAAGTGTTAATACAAACAAAACGGTCGCTACAGTTGTAACGATCAGCAGTAGATAGAATTGCCGAACTAGTTAACTTTTTGCTAAAAAGGGTCGGAAGTGCTCCAAATTAGCTCATAGGCCATTGTAGCAGGCCGGATTGCAGGAAAAAGAGCTCCGGCTCCAGCGAGAGGTAAGGGGAAGCCTGATTTAGCTTGCAAATACCTTTTAGAAGAGCATAAAAGCCTTCGATCTGTTGAATTGAGGGAGCGGGAGGTGATTGGTGTAAGATAGAAGACTGACTGCTGTAGATCCTCTATTAATTTGTGGTTGAATAGAGTGGTTCCCTTAGCTCTAGAGAATTCCTGTAAATCCCAGAGAGGCTATCCAGTTGGTTAGCAGACTCTCAGAGTTGGGAAGAGATTGAGCCAGACTTGCCGTGTTTGCAAATCAGAGCCCGGTTGGGTGGATAAGTAGTGCCAGAAGAACTTGACCTGGAGTTCCAGGTTGATTGAATTAACTGTGTTAGTTTTGCAGATAGATTTGCAGATAGAGAAGACGGTTCGTATAAGACCTCTTCTTCATTATCTTCATCATCATCATCAGCTTCATCCTCGTCTTCGTCTTCGTCTCTTCTCCTCAAGCCAGCAATCACCCTATCCAAACGTTCCTCCAATCTGTCCACCATCTCTTTGTACATGTCCGGCTGTCGTCCCCTTTGCCACAACGTTTTCTTCTGAATTAGCAACCTCGTTCTTTGTCCTGCTCCACCTCAGTGCAGTTGTTGGGACATAACCTTTCCCTCCTGTCCAGCCTTCTGTTCAACCGCCTGATATGCCTCTCCTGGCTACGAAGCATGAGAAGGTTGAATTCATTTTCTTCTTCTTTCTGCTGAATTGTAATGGCATTCCTCTTTAGAAGATCGTCTTGCTCCTTCAACCTCTTCATTAGAACACCCAACACTATGTCAGAAGGGAGTTCTATCCTCGGGTATTTTCCCTTATCAGCGGTAGAGGATGTGGAGGCCATAGATGACAAATGGGAGGGACGTTAAGATTATAGAAGTGACGGGAGCGAAGACTCTAACCAGCGGAAGGAGCACAGTGCAAGGACCTCAATTTATACATATTAGCGCTTGAACATATTAAATCTGATCAATTGCCGTCATGCGTGTCGGCGGATTACAATAATTTGTCATGAGAACATTAATTAATGGCTTGTCTGGCTGGAACACATTAACTATTCTAAGTACATTGTATCACAACACGCGAGATCTGCACACGCACTTTAAAAGCTTATGAAGGGTTTCGCTTCGTGTGATCTGTCTTGTCATTCTCTCTACCACGGATATTGAAAATTAAAAATTGGAAACGTAATATTTGGCACATTTTTAAAAACTTTTCCATTCGCGAAATAAAATAATTAAAAACATTAAAAAGACGGCCCCTCTAGGAGGAGCCGATGCCTATGATCGGCCGGGCAAGCTTCGGCTGGAGGACATTGGTAATTTTTTACGCTCCTCCAACATGATTACTGCGCGCTTAACCCCCGTTCTCATACTCTGCAACCTTATCTTCCCCTCATCGAGTTGATCTCCGGGCAGCCTGCCCAAGCCGATTCTTGACCCCTAAGCCTCTCTTGGAGGTTAGATCTCGTGGCGCCAATTCACCGGTCTATGGCAGCCCGTTGATTGTCAGCGCACTAAAATCACCTCCCTATAGAAGGCGGCCTTGTCCTCCGCAACCGGCTTGGCGATGTCTTCATCATTCTTTTTCTTTTCGTATAGGCGGATCTGTTCCTCAGCTTCATCACGAATGTTCTTAATTTCCTTCACCAGAACTTGAGACAAGATCTCGACAGGGATGGAACTGGAGCTGGAGGCCATTGAAAGAGATGAGAACGAAGGGGAGATGGCTGAGGGCGGATGTGGTAGAACAGGAGATGGCGGATAGGAGAAAACAATGGCGTCCAACGTTTTATATAGAAACTACAGATACGTTGGAATCTACGGTTGCGAGTACCGATAAAGTCTGAATAATAATCCTACGAGGCGAAATTATAGCATGCAATTAGGCAACGGTAGCCTATACGTTCGCATCATGGGATCTGTCAGATCCCAGCTGTATGATATGCAGGCCCATCTAATCAATCCTTTGGTCGTACAAAAGACGGTGTTATTGTGGCAGCGCATGCCACGTCCTTGGCATGACATTGTCATCCGCATGCCACGTATGTGAGTAGACGTCGTCATCCACATGCTACGTGCTTTCACCCTAGATATGACTAATTCGCATTTACCTGCAAGATATCACATAATCTAGCTAGATGTTTGTGTTACAGATAGTTTTCTATTAATAAATCAGGAATTTGTACATACAACGAGGTGTACATTATGGAGATCATACGACGGGAAATCCATTGATTGCTACCTAATTGCAAGCATGGCATTTCGCATCGTGTGATCTTTAATAAAACAAAACATACATTTGAACAAGAGAATAAATATATCATCGAAAATAATAATATATATATAAATCATCAAAAACTTCTCATTGAAGCAAAAAATACATAGATAGAACGGCTAGGGATCTTCATGATCCTCTAGCTGATCTTCATGATCCTCTAGCTGAAGTCTTAAAGCTGCGTTCTCATCCTCCGCAGCTCGGAGCTTCTTCTCCATTTCTTCTAAGGCCTGCGAAATATTGTGGGTAGTTTCAACTGCCTCGGCCCTGCGGCTAGTCGCCTCTTGGTACATGGCGAATGTTTCGGCGAGCTCAATGTCTCGCTCATGCAGGAGCGCCCTCGTGAAGGCTAATCTGTTGACCGCCTCAATATTCTCGGCGACAAGATGGCTGTTTTGATCCTGGATCTCTTTGAATCTCTTCATCATCACTACAAGGGTGATGTCCACGGGGAGCTCTTGGCGCGGGGGAGTGCTATCTTGGCGTGGTCGCTTGCTAGAGGAAGATGGAGATGCCATCGGAGCGATGAGAATGCAGAAAATGGAAGTGGAAAATGAGCAGAAGTCGGAAGGCGGAAGAGGATCGGAGGTCGAAGGCAAGATAGAAGGTCTTCTATTTATAAGATAGATTTCGTAGTAGCTTGAGTCACACGACGCGAAGGATGCCGTTGGTCAGGAAAATGGACCGTTGTTTCTCGCATCGTGTGAGGAATAAATAAATAAATTATTTTTTTCCAATAATATTTCATTTCTTCCACAGAAATATCACACGATGCGAAAGCTCGTGTTCGTCAGAAAATCAGACTGATGTATTTCGCGTGGTGTGAATAAATATAAATAAAATAATTTTTATTAATAATTTCGGTGATACAATCTATACATAAGTAATTTTACTGATACAAGTTCGAAAATATATAACTTCCAATTTTTCAAGCTTCGTCGTCAATTTCATGCTTTTTCAATCCCCTGCCGCACTGATCCAACAAGGCAATGACTCCCATGTTATCGACCCCAGCTTCCAACCTTGGGTGATTCAAGCCAGCAGCTAAAAAATTTAACATATTGCTCGCCCGCAGACCAGCTTGGTCGTCAAAATATTGTAACACAACATCGCGCCGAATTGTTATCACCCTTTCAGTGTTTGATGCCAATTGGGAATGGTTCCCGAACATGCATAATGCACGGATGTAATAGACAAACTCTGCACCTTTTGGACTGAAAGTTCTGCTGTAGACGATTATCTCCCCATTAACGATGTAACAATGTCGAGTCCTTCAATCTTTCCTGTCCCCGCGTGCATGTCGGCAAGAAAAATCATCTACTTCCCACAAATAAGACCCCTCAAGATTATCTTCTTCACATTTCTCCTCATCCATGAGGCTTATGCTGCCGCGATTGACTGAAGGCCTGCCAAACCTGTAGATCCTGTTGGCAGTTTTGCGCGGAGACGCTGAAATTCTTCTTCCATTGGCATATTCGCCTCCTCTTGAGCATATCGAGATTCCAGCCTCTCATAGACTTCTTTAAGCTTTATAGCATTGCCGGTATAAGAAGACACTTCAAACATCTCTTTGTCCAAGTCCTCTACAAAATCTAGGCCTAGGTTTACCCATTCGGCCAAGGTACTGATAAGCTCGTCTTCCCTAGCACACATTCGTAACAAAGACGGGTTCCTCAGTATATCACTTAGCAATACGTATTATTTGCCTTCCACTAAAATTGGCGTTATGTCAGACAACTTTTTTTCATCCTCATCCTCATCCTCATCACCTTTAGAATCATCTTCCTCCTCTGGTTCACCCAAGGCCAGTGCGTCGATGCCAAAAATCCTACATTCTTGCTCTTCTTCCTGTAGATCTATCTCCATTTCTACGTCATAGTCAGCATCATCACACATAACTGACCCCCCTTGGCTTAAAGATTTCATTGTTTCCAGTGTATCTTCGGTTTGGCCGAGCAGAATGCAATAACTAGCGAATGCAAACGACAAAGAGATATAAGTTACCTTCTTAAGTACAAGGACGCAGCCAGGAGAAGCCCGCTGCACAGCATTCTTGAAAAAAGTCTTCGCTGCTTGCAAATGGGAAGCCGCTTCCTCTAGAGCTGGTTTTGGAATCCACGACCCAGGAACATCTGCAAAGGACGTCCGATGAGCCCAAGCGGTCCGGCTGAAAGCTAAAGCAACCTCACGATAGCATCCAAGCTCGCTACTGTCTCCCATAATCTCCAACTCCTTACAATAGAACGGATAAATCACAGCCGGCGCAACTTCCTCGTTGTCATGTGGGGCAGATGCATACCATTCCAGGAACAACCAAGCCCAATGTCGTTGGGCTGTTGAAAACTTGCCAATAATGATTCTAAGTTTCTAAAAACACCATTATTCGTCGATAACTGTCGTAATTGTCTATAGCAACCAAGCATAACATTGCTGGGTTTAAGTTGAAAACTTGCCAATAATCTTTACTCAATTCAATTCATACTATGTATTATTGCCTTGATGCATTCTTTGTAAATGTGGTCTAGATCTCGTCCTATGAAGTAGTATTAGAATATATTGAAGATTTTTCACTTGTATTAGACATAGTTCTTGAACATAGTCCTGGTCCACCTCTCTGCTAAATGATGACATCTATGTCACCTTTGTCCAAAATACATGGATGAACGACCATAATTTATGTATATACATATGTTGTTAGTTGCACTTTTGATGAATGCAACATTTGCAAATGCTTCATAACTAACTCTTGCAAGAAGGAACTTCTTAGTAAAGAAAAGCATCCCATCTTGCAACATCGTAGAATGCCTAGGCGTGCAAAAAAAGGCCGCTTGAAGAGAAATTAATTAAAGGCCGACGAGACTCCATAAAAAAACTGTCATTACTCTGGAACACCCACAACTTCGGAAGACAGTCACTACAGTTTCAGCAAGACCATCAAGAAGTATATTTCATGAATAGAATAAATGACTTTGATATAAGTAGATAGCAGCATAGTTAAACAGGCCCTTCTCACGCAAAAGTCCCATCCTCTCCTATGAAGTACTTAAAAAGCCATTAAGCGAGCAAAGTACAACTTCAGAAAGCTACAACCAAGTGTGCTGCTCTCCTGTAAAGTAAATATGGATTCATATTTCAATTGGTAGAATTGTTGGAAGTGCCACAGGAGCTCAAAACATTGACAAAAGTGATTCATGGAAGGTATGTTATATACAACAAAACTAACATGCTAATTCATTCACCAGCCGTAGTGAGTTTAAAGTACAATTAGTGAGTTTGCACAATATTATAAAGTACAATTTAAATGTTATTCAACAAATTTTAGGGCAGGTTTGTGATTAAGTATTCAGAGCCTAAATCTATGCTTCAAATTGAAAGTGGATGGACTATTAATAAATACAGTTGAGCCACGAAATTGTAGAATCCACCAAGGCATCAGCAAAGATCTGAGTATGTAAAATGTACCTTCAATGACAAAAGTTGACGAACTTGCATTTTGTAGCCACAACATGCAGCCCATGTACACAGATCCACTTTGTGTTGACTTTGTCTCTGTTTTATGATAGAACTCAATGCCAGGTTGCTTCTGAATTCTGAACTCAGCAGATTCATTACCAGAATGCCTGTACATTCTACTGCAGACATGCCCCTGCTGTCAGTCTATGAAAAGGTTAGATCTGTAAACACAGGTAATTGTTTGAAGATCCATAATGCTAGCTAAGATAATTGGACACTTGCCATGAAAAGATTAGATCTGACAACACAAATAACTGGAAACTTGCATGCTATTCATAAAAAAAATCAATATGCAATAATACCTCAGAATATCTGTTTTTGTTTCAAACTGCTTATGATTTTCGAGTTTTAAGAATAGAGTTTGGCTGTTCGAGGATGTAATTGGCATTTGGGCCTCATACACATAATGGGATGTCATACTAAAATTCCAAATCGGACTTGCAGCATGGCAGTAAATGTGCAGTTAAACAACATCTTAAAAATGCATCCTTGTGTACTCAAGCTTTGAGCTTTTTCTGATTTAATCATTCTAGATCAGTTGATTTCCTTGTCCCCTTTCTCTAGAAGTGCTTGTTTCCCTGAATATTAATTTATTGAAGATAAGTTTAAGATGTTGTGTTGAGTCGTTTTGAATGGGGCTAAATTTTGTCTTTACCTTGATACCGTGGTGGTAATCATATTCTTTCACTCGCTTCACATAGGAAGGAAGCAAAGGCATGCTTATATTCCCCATTGCTATATTAGGTACTTTGAATAAACTGGAAACACCAAGACCTTGAAAAGGTACAGCACTTGTTCTGGTCCATAAGAAAAATCGAAAGCAAAGGCTGGTCTAACATCCTCCATCACCTAGGGTAAGAAGTAGTCGCACATTACCTTACTACTTGAAGCCGTTCTAAATCCGTAGGTGTTTTGCTGCTGCTGTTGCCGCCTTCACCATAGCAGACCGCCATAGGCATAGCCACCTTGAAGACATTTCGTCCTGCAAAACTGCCATCACTAGAGCTGAAGAGGAGATCGCCAATCGCCAGAGCAAGGCCTCTTTTCCTCTTGGCCATCGAGCTTCTCTGGATGTTTTTTGTTTTTTTTAGGGTGAAAAAAGAAGATGGATTTGCGTGCGAACCATCGGATTTGCCAAAAGAATGACAGCCGTCCGATCTAGGGCGTGGTCCATTACGTAACATTACAGCAGCACAAGCGGATGGGCAGAGTCATGCTCCTTGGGGTGGAACAGCCCATGCGGCTGGACCCCCAAGGATGGCGTCTTTGCCGATTGCGCCGGTTAAGTAGGCAGCTTGCACACGCTTTCGATGACGGTCGGGTCACCCGGCCAGACAATTGCTCCGATGAAAGCGGTATCTTTGACTGCTCATATGCAATGGCCTACCACAATGGCCCCTCTTCCCCCTTGGTACACTTGCGAGGCAGGGGACAATCGGCTAGCCGAACTAGTGTCGTGGATTATGTCATAGTGGGCCATCGGGATATACACCTTGTCGCCCATTTTCACGTGAAAAGCGGACCCGCCGGGCGAGGAGGTCAATCGCATCACCTCCCACTCTATGTGAAGCTGGCACTGCCACCGCCACGCCCTCGGCGTAGCGTAAAGACCTTGCCGCACCTGGGTTGGCGGCTTTGGATTATGAGCGCTGAGGGTTACGCCGACATGCTTCGGAAGCCCTCGGCAGTTCTTTGGGGCACTGAGCGAGCAAACCGAGCCGAGTTGGTTGAGCTCCTAATAATAGCGCAGGCGGATGCTTTGGGAGACCTCCCCCACGCCAGATCGAGGGCGCAGAACCTTCGTGATAACGATGGTTTTGATGCGGTGTAAGGAACTAAACCCTTTTCGTCTCATCGTGGATCGGGACATCGCGAAGCTCGGGGCCACCAGCCATTACCGCCTTCCTCAAGGAAACAAAGGCAAGGTACCCGGCAAGGCACCAAGGAGAAATGTTCGGGCCTATTAGACGCCCACACGAGAACTTTCGGGCGCAGGGGTACTCTGCAGCCGCCACGACCAATGGGAACATCGGCGCGGGTGCAATGGGAGCGATACACGCAGCGATTTATGATCTCGAGAACACCGACAGATGTGCCCCCGCGAATACGGCCAATCCCCGGTGATCACGTAAGAAGATGTCGAAGAGGGGCCGCAAAGGTTCGGCTAATGGGAAGGCAGCAACTTAGGACGACTTACAAGCGGAGTTGCTCAAGTGGGCGGGGCGATAATGGTGCGGTGCCCGCCCCTTCGCCTTTGTTCAGCGTGGCCGCAAGAGGGTTTTCCCCGGTCATGGACCTGGCGGGGGTTGTTCGATCTACAAAGCGCGGGGACCCATAATCGGCCCGGCCAATTACCGAACCATCATGGTCATTTCGGTGTTTGCCAAAGCCGCGGCGCGGGCATTCTCGAACAAAGGTAACGGATGGGGCGAGGAAGTGAGTCGGGCAATTACCCGGGCGGGTTTCCGACCCGGCATTCGACCATTGATCACATCTTCACACTTTCGGGGGCCACGGGTCGAGGACAGCGAGCAGCGTCGGGAGGATCTGCAGCCCTTGTTTTGTGAACTTTGCAAAAGCTTTGACCACGCGATGCCGAGGAAAAAGTTGTGGGCGAAGATTGCACCATCCGAGGCTCTATGGATCTGCCGAACGCAAAGGTACTGGTATCACGAGAGCCGCATTGCACCGAGATGCAACCGGAAGGATGATCATTTGCCGCCAAAGATTGGAGTTAAGCAAGGTTGTCCTCTTTCACCCACTCTTTGGACTTTACATTGACCGGTTGGAAGCCCGGCTTGTCGCCAATGGGGGATGGTATCTGACTCTTGCACTGTGTCATCCGGCAGCTCATCTATGCATGATGTGGACCTCTTGGCCCATACACCGAGGGCATGCGAGGCACATCTAGATGCCCCGGACACATTCTCGCCAGCGATGGACATGAGTGTCAACTTTGGCCAAGACTAAGGTGGTCCTCATATCCTCCTCACGCCATCCAAAAAAAAAAGACACCTCGCCACCTCCGGGCTCACTTATTAGGGGTAGATGGTAGAGGTCACACCCGCCTACAAAGCACGGGGGTGGATTTTCCGCCCTCAATGTATTGGGATGCATCCATTCGCCAGCCGGGTCACCGCCAAGGTTGGAAGGCGTTTAATGCATAATGCAAAACAATAGTCACAGGCGTAGTCAGATGACCGGGGCCACCGGCCACATTTGTTCCCCGACGGTAGAGCCAGTTCTTCTGTATGGGGGTCGAGAGATGTGGGTCCCAAAGTGGTATGCGTGGCTTACTTGGAAGCGACTTAGAGTAGGTCCCGAAGGCATTTTTTGACGCTTAGTGTCCGAGCACTTGGGGTCAAGCCCTCGCCCATATCGATCTTGTTGCGGGAGGCAGGATTCATGCCCCGCGGCATGTGGCCCCTCGATAGATACATTGTTTATTTCGGAAGGTGGCTAGCATGGTTTACACTCGGCCCCGCGACTTGGCTTAACTTCTGGTGGCGATGAGCCCGCGAATGACTTCGGGCTTGTTGGAAGGACAAGAGAGCCCGGTGGGCGGGCGTGGCCGAACGTAGACGCTATTACATAGGTGCGCCCAGGTGCACATAGGCGCCCACTGGGATAGGGCCGAGGGGGTACTTGGACTCTTGTTTCCTGGGGAAGCTCTCGGATCACCATGCTCTGGAACAGGTAAAGATGGCACACTACAAACAGCACATAAACCCCACCCTGGTTCGAGGCCTACAACTCTACTTGTGTTCTCAGTTGCCCATGAAGAAGCGCAGGATCATTGCGTCCATTCGAACAGGGGCCCACCATCTTCGGCTTGAGGAGATCGGGTGGGTTAGAGAGCAGCGCCGGGGACAGGCTTTGTCGGTGTTGCTGGGGTTGTTGAGGATGAAAGCCATGCCTTTCGAGCTGTCCGGCCTATAGTCGGTCGGTCTCGCCATCGTTCTCTTGGTGCGGCACAGTGCCCCCCTGACGAAGCTACTCGAGACGCCCGTCGGGTTCGATCCCTTGGCTCCTACCTCTAGGAGGTTTTGGATCTGCGGGCTCACCTCTGCCCTCGGGCGCCTACCTGAGGTGCCGGGAATTCATGTGTATATGTATATGTATATTTGTACAGCTGCCAGCGGGCTTGTTGCTGCGACGAGTTTTCCCTCGTGGGGGGGGGGGAGGGGGAGGGGATTTAATCCGGGTAGCAACGGGCTTGCTGCACCCGTGTAATTTGGGTCCCATAGGCCGATTGGCCTCCGCGGACGATAAAAGAACCTTCCTTCCTTCCTCTGTCTCCATTAGCACTCTTAGCTCTGATAATGGCCATTCGATTTCCATGGTGGCTGTATAAATGACTTCCTCCCCTCGCCATACTCGAATATCTACCGCATTGGAGTGTCTGCTATGGTCCTCAAACGGCTCCCAAAAAAGTTGTGCAGCCTCTCGTTTTCTGTTTCCTTCGTTCTAGTTGACAATTAACGTATAAATATTGTTTTGGAAGAAAGTATCTGAACTTAAAGGAGGACTTAACTATGCGGCACTCAGTTAGTTGACCGGATGATTCGTGGAATCGAACATCCCAGGTCGGAACCAAAAATAAGTCATGCACAAAATCGACAGGGGGCAGAAAGCACGTATATGTCTTTGGAGCTTTTCGAACTTCCTGTGCCATCTGGAATATGTTAGCAAATACCTCAAACGGTGTGAAGATTTTGAAACTCATCCTCACGCCTCTGTTTTTAGACATTCCCACTTGCACCTTATCAGCCAGACATTTCTTCATTGCAATTACATTGTTCTCATTAGTCTGTGGCTTACAAAGTTCACTTAAAGGGGGCAATTCAACCGGCCTCAAGCTCGGTTTCCTGACCTTTACGTTGTAATCATGTCCGTAAAACTAGATGCCTATACCCCGCAAGGTCACGGCATCCATACCTTGGAAAAGGACAATTCCGATGTCTATGTGATACTCGACAAGGACACTACTAATGCTTTCGGCCGGAACGACATCCACGACGTCTGATAAACATAAACCTGCACAATAAATTTGTTTATATACACGTGTCAACGAAAGAAATGAAAAGATAAGGAGATCACACGATGCAAAACTGTTTCTACACACATAAATAGCTGACAGACAGCTTCGCGTCGTGTGATCCGACACTAGAGTTGTCTCACGGACCCGTTTGGGTTCATCAACCCATATGGGTCCCTCAATCCCTTCTCCATATTAAGGAGTACTTCTTCATGATACTTATGAGATTTTAAATATGAACACCTGAATTATATGATTAACTCGAAGTTGTACCACCATATTCAATGGCAAAATAAAATTCTTCACACGTTTGGCACAATCGCACCTTGAAATACACTCAATTCAATGGTTTCGATATTATGATATAATCCCATGACACTCAACACGGAATACAAATTTCAAAATAACATTAATTTTCTATGAACGTAGCCTACAAATGCTACTCACTTTTCAAATTTCATGTGATTTCATAAAAATTTGATGTATCAATGAGCAAATCATAATTTCAATCCTTGAAAGACCCAGTCAGGTCCCTAAGGAATTTCTGAAAAACAGACATCCATGAACCATTTCATATCTATGATATTTGAAATAGAATAAGAATATGAAGATACTATTATTTTTCAATGGAAATAGATAATAAATACTATACGTCTTGCTAAATGGATTTCATTTTTTCAAAAAGTGGAGTAATACTATGAATTTTCAAATTTTTGACCCTCGGGGGACCTAACTGGGTCCATAAAGAACTTCTGAACTTCAAACTTTAAGGAATTATTTCTCGAAAATTCTACCATAGATTTTTCTAATTCTTCTTGTGATAGATTTCCTATATCGTGATTTATAAGATGGAAGAATTAAAATTCCTAGGAAAAATCATATTTGCAAAATAATGTGAGAAATGTTAAAGACTTTGAGAATAAACTTGACCCCCCACATTATATTTGGTAATAGAAGCTTTCTATATTTTTCATAAATTTTTCCTTATAAGTCGTATTTAATTAAAGTGGGACTCATTCCATTCCCACTTTTTTTCGGAACCCTGTTAATTTACACAAAAAGGAGCACCCCGACCCGAAAACTATCCTTAATTCGAATTTTTGAATAAAACTCTGCATTCAAGCTTTGCTGCAGTTTTCTCTGGTTAGCGAGTCGAGAACAAGAACAATGCAACTGAAACAAAGGAAATTCATTAAAGTTTGAAACCAAAGATCTAGTTGAAAAAGAATTTTTATTAATAAATTGAACAGGTACAATGTATTTTACATCGGACGCAGAGACCATGGTGGTCTTCTTTGTCACTCTGATTACATCATCTTGGTAGGTGGTCCACCTTAGGGGATTAACTAGCGGGCGCTTCTTCCACGCCGAATGTAAGCCTTGGGGCAACCTTTGAAGGGGTGTGGAATGCCTCACGTGGAGGTGCCTCACGGAGCTACCGGGCGACACTGTCCACCCGACTTCTCCACTCGCCTCCCGCAGACCTTCCATCGAATATGCTCCTTCCCCAACCTCCGTGGATGTTATGCAATGCTTGCAAGATGCTTTGAGCTTCTCGGACTTTCTCTTTGTTCTTCGCCGTTTCTTTATCCCGTGGTGTAGCGAGCAACCTCGACAGCCATCGAAAGCAACCTTATCCCAAAGGCGGGCAAGAGTGTAGCGTGGACCGGGATTCGTGCTGTAAACAGATTTCTTCCGCTTTGAGCGGGATCGTGCCGCCTGGGCGGTCTCGTGATGCTGGCGGGATGGATCTCGTGGGCGGTGTCGGATCTCGCTGCCCGAACCACCGGAGCAAGGAGAGTATGATTAACAATTACGGTGCCATTAGTCAAAAACGAAGAAAAGAATGTTGAAATCAAATTACAATGGAGAACATTCATTCCATACAACCGCATCCAATGACGTGGGAAGTAGTGTCTTTTCGACTTCGAGTCGAGAAAGGCCCATAAAAGTGAAAGTATAAGCATTGCCTTTCGACATTTCGCGAGTCGAGAAAGGCCCGTGAAACGCAACGTAGAAGCATTATCATAATAGATTGTGGCCGCATCGGTCACAATCAAACATACAAATGGTCTCATCAACGGGACAAGCATGCCTTTTCGACTCGTGAGTCGAGAAAGGCATCAAAACTCAATATACAAGTATATTCATTACAAAATGTTCAATACATGTGTTCACGTTTGTTTACAATATTCACACAATTTGACTATCCGAAAGCGAGAGGTCACTCTTCTTGTTCACCAAAATATTTGTCGCCCATAGCTTTCATGATCGCCTTGCTCTGCGGATCGGGTTCCGTGAGGCTCGGATAGTTCCTAATCACACGGGCGCACAAGAATGGCAAAGAGGGATTCGCCAAGGCAGGGACACGGTCAGAAGGACAACCACCTATCCGTCTCTCATATTCTTGGTCGATATGGCTTAGCAATGATTGTATTTTGGCGGCGTTATGATAGCACTTGTAGGTGAGTCGTCTATGATCAGCGTGTTGTGTTTGCCATAGTCCTGGAATTGCTCATAAACCCTGTCCAGCCTTTTCACCATTATAGGCTTCCCCTTTGTGATGGCTGGATCGAGGTCCGACACATGCTCGACCCTTTCGCTTCCCCAAACGAACTTGAACTTCAAAACTGAAATGCCGAGAACACCAAGAACATTGACAATATTTTTCTTTGCCATACAAGACCATATGCCCACTTCGAATCCCCGTTCAATGCACCATTCAATAATTTCCTTAGCTCTAGGCCTCGGATACACTATTTTATGCTCCGTTCTGGTCGGGATCTGCGAGGTGTTAATCTCGGGGACGTCTTTATCGTGGTATACTGCAGCTAATACTCCATTGACGTCAAATATTACAAGCTTGGCGGGACCAGCTGGATCCCAGTTGGAGTTTGGCTCTGACCATATTTCCGGTTCATCGGGATCCAAATGCGGGATCATTATCTTTCGGTCCTTTTCGGTTTGGAGCGGTGTCTTGCTCTGGATTGTCTTTGGGGAGTGCATTCTCCTCCTCGCGACGTGAACCGCCGGTATCCAATGACAATGATCCGGAGTCGTTGACATGGAACTCCCTGAAATGATATCTGTCAGAAAGGAAACGAGTTTTCTCGACTCGCGAGTCGAGAATGAAAAGAAAAAGGTATTGAAAGGAAACGAGTTTTCTCGACTCGCGAGTCGAGAAACACCGATAGAGCAAAGTAAACTCACCTCAATCTCAGATTCTCAAGAATGTGTTCGGCAGCATCCTTGTCTAAACCGACATTCACGTCTCACGTCGGCTTGGTCTCCCTCGTCCCTCCTCGTCTTTTTGCTTCCATTTGTCTTCCTCCCCTTGAAATGCTCATGAAGCGGATCCGGTATGACCGAATGGTTTCAACCATGTCCTTATTTCCAACCACGGATATAGGTTTCATTCCAAAGCGGCATAGCCCCCGAGAGAACAGGCCATTCATGTACCACTCGCATACAATTTGATCTTCCTCGACCAAGCTGGTTATGAAGTACTTGATAACTCTTGGCCGGATAGGAATTCTATGTATAGGACCTGTCGCACCATCTTTGCTGACCTTGTCCATCGATGGAACATCCTCCATAAATCTGCCCCCCTTCCAGGGTTCCATCTGCTCTTGAGAGATCATGACTTTTGTCGAGATAATGATGCTCGCTAGACCACCACTTATCCAGGTCTACAGCCGATCTTGAAATCAAAACCAAAACTATGTTGGCAAAGCTTGGTGCCTTCGGCAAGCCAAGTCTACACTCATGATCAAGTTCGTATATGGAGTACATGATCTTGTTGGTGAAGTTAATATCAGCTGCCCATTGGGAGACAGCAGTTGTCTGATTGCCCGGCATGCAAAAGACAAGGAAACTGAAAGTATCCAGGTCGGTCATGTCCGCAACACATCTTGTACCACTGCTCTATGTCAGCTTTGTCATAAAAAAGGGTGGGGTCTTCGATCATATTGATGACAAATAGTGCCACGGGTCCAGGTGCCAGTTCCAGACCACCAAATCCCTTGTGTCCCAAAGTTACCAGAAATGGGGGGGAGCTATCGTCGGCCTTAAATGGGACCACCCCGAATCCAAGCTTCCTCTTCAGAATTGCCATAGCACGTTCAGGGAAAGGAAGGGTTTTGACGTTACGCTTCAGCTTGGTGTTGATGTAGGGTTGACATAGACGGTTCAATTCCTTCATGTCTTCCTCATCAAGGGCAGCCTTTTCCTTGTAATAATCAAAGTCATGGTATTCATTAGATGCAACGTTGCAGAACTCCGTGATGCCTTCTTCTAACGCACGCTGTCGCTTTAGGACTGTGGCATAATCCTTTGCGTCCTGCATTTTAGAACTCCTAGTCTTCCTTAGCAGGATTGTTCCATCCAAGATTCTGCCTTGCAGGTCAAGCGTTTCTTTGTCCGTGAGGCCCTGTATCCTCTTCATGAACTGCTTGTCAAACAACTTGGGGTCCGGCCTGGATGGAAATTCTCCATTGCTGTCCTTCAGCTTGCCTCTTGTCCATTGAGCCCATATCTCAGTCCATTTCTCCCAGACCGCCTCAGTGCTAAGAATGAGGTCATATTGGTCTGAGAGAGACTCCCTGCCTTTCCTTGGTGTTCTCTTCTTCTTCTCCTCTTCATCCTCTCCCTCATCATCTTCCTGGCCCTCCAGCAGAACATATCTGCATAGTTTCTCAAAGGTCTTCCACTTATCCGAGGGAGCCCTGTTTCCTTTAGGACGCTGAGGACAACCCAATGCTTTCCACTGTTGCCTAGCGTGTATGATCTGGTCAGGATAAGGGCTGCATGGAGGACACTCATGGAGGACAACATATTGTGAGTATGTAGACAAATTCTTTATCTTGGAGCTATAATCGAATTTCAAAAAAAGTGTACGAATGAACCCATTTGGGTTCATCAAGGGACAACTCTAGGGTGGTTACCATTTGAGGGCAATTTTGGGAAGCTGTTTTTGATGGAGATTAGCTCTTTGGCCATATCAGAAGGGGTATATGCATGTCGTATTGTTATACTTTCCAATTTCCGGCCGCTAGAATTCAACTTGAACTCTTTTATCCTACCTATCCAATGTGTCCGCACGTCTGATCGCCTTTGTTGCTTAACTCTATGCTCGCCCCTCGTTGATGGCAGCATACTCACCCACGAACCTATTGAGACAAAACCTCCCACTTCTTCACTTTGGGAGTTCTGTAAATGAGGCAAGAACACAGAAATTATAGGAGACATGGATTGCAGATGAGGAGTGAAGGCGAAAAGGATGCACGTAGAGGCGTCGGAGTGACAGTACAGAAGTTTGGCGCCAAAATTTGACAAGGGAGTTGGTGATTCTGACAGTAGGCGGTCAAAGTCACCATTATTTTGGGCGGCGAAGTGATTCCCGAAAAATACGGGTCATTAATATGGTTGCAACAAAAGCACAGACATCCCCTATGAAAATACGCCATGTGAATGCCAAGTAAGCCTGCTCATTCTTCTACCTGCCAACTAATACTGACTTTCATAAAAGAGGCGCAAACCTGATTGGTCGTGGCAAATCTGACGTGGAAATCTTTAACCCAAGATATGAGCCATTTTCCCCAAATCCGCCCTAATGGATAAGTTTCATCTAAATTGCCACTTTATGCAGTCTCTTTTTTAATTTGAATGCAAGTTGAAGCTTATTGTAACTAATTACTGTAACTGTAATGCAGTTTATTTTAATCTAGCAGGTGGTCACATATTTTAAAAACAAACGAACAAAACCATATTAATTATTTTACATTATGTTAAAGCAGGATATCTATAATATTCTATGGATGGTTGAGTCTGCTAGCGTTAAACATGAAAACTAGTTCAGTCTCTGTTAGACTTAGTTTGGAATTCACTACGTAATGTTAGACTGCACACTATTGTTCAATGTTGCTCAGCCACTACTTGGAAGCTGATATTGACTTTTGCTATAATTCAGAATTTGCTTGCAACCTTTGCAAAGGGACACTAAGCCTGCCAATGACCACTCCGTGTGGGTACAATTTCTGCATCTCATGCCTGGATGTGGCCGCACTGGATTTGTCCTGGATACGCATGCATGGATCTGGTGTCAGCAAATTTTGTGTTAATGGTCTTAGGCCTTAGGCATAGCTGATTTTCTTATCAATCCTCAGGTTTGTTAAACTTTATTGGTTGTATGTACTAATATCTATAGTTCTATGGATTGTTTATATGGAAGAAGTTATATGATCACTGATGCAGCAAATAGAAGCCCAGAAAGGAATCCAGATGGTGCGATGGCAAATGATAGCTAGGAAATGAACGCAGTTCAGACAAG
Organism: Isoetes taiwanensis; assembly: GCA_021234155.1. NCBI lineage: Eukaryota > Viridiplantae > Streptophyta > Lycopodiopsida > Isoetales > Isoetaceae > Isoetes > Isoetes taiwanensis. Next base: position 3,027,722 of record JAJEKV010000072.1, read on the forward strand.
GAGAACAAATATTATGATAGGAACAAAGTTATGAAGGACACTGTCAAGCAAGCTTCAACTCAGACCTTTGCAATTCAATAGACTGACACGTTACTCTATGGGGAAGAAATTAATGCTGTTCCAATCTCAGTAGCCAGAGCTGGGAAAGAAAGTCAGGCAGTGCAATCTAACTTGGTATATTGCAGGATCTATATGCTACATAACTAACAATTTTTAACCAAGTATTCATTCTAAAATGCAGGATGGTGCCCCTGAATGTAAGAGAACCCAGGATAATAAATGGGTCACTAGATCTGGCAGCCAGATTACAAATCATGGAAATTCAGTTGCAAGTGCTCAGGATAGAATAAAAAGATCCAAGATCTAGCGTTCATCCAGAAAAAATTGACAAATCAAGTTTACCTTTTTTCAGCTAGAAAGAGATGCTAGCCAGATATTCTTGATATTATTGTACTCTTCTGATAGCAAACTTACAATGGAAAAAAATTTGGACCATCTTTCTCTTCTATAGTCTTTACATTTGTAATCCCTCTCATAATAAAAATGCCAATAGTAAGCAAGCCCCAATTTTAAAAAGAAATGTTCAATGCACAACATGCGAAAATAGACCAATCGATTAGTAGATATCACGATATGGAATCAAGTGGAAAAGATCATCCGCCAACCCTTAAATTTTCCTGCGTTAATATACTAAGGTAGAATATTATGGTCTATTATTGTATCACTAACCTTGCCACATGAAGCACAGTTAAATACCAATATTAAAATTACGTATGCTTACAACCTTCTATAATCGTATTGATATCATGAAAACAAAAGCACAGTAGTTTTTCACATTCAAAATTAGATATATTTACAACATTCTTTAATTGTATTGGTACCATGGAAGAAAAGACATACTAGTATATCTAAACCGAACATACTTTTATTGATAATTAAGCACAATAAAATATCATAATAACTAGGCACTTAAAATTACGAAGATGATTAATCACTGTACAATATCATACCAATTACGCATGTAAAATTACAATGTCAATAAACAAAGGATAATAGATGTGATCAAATACTATTCCGATAAACTTGATACATTAAGTAGTAGCGCACATCATACATTTAAGTTGTCATAAAAAACTATAATTATCATCTTTAAATACCATGTGAAGAAACAATATTTGTTTGTCACGTTGTGAAATTGCATCATTGAACTGTATTGTATAACTAGATATGGTTTGTAAACTTTTTGGCCCACATACCGGTATTGATTTTAAGAGTTGGTTTTCATTAAGTAATCATTAGAAAAAAATCATACTGATCCAATTTTGGGGGCCTTGTGATGGAAGATCTGCAGGGCAGTGTTTAGAGGTTGGATCTTGTGGCAGTGTTCGAAGGCGGGTCGGACGTTCCGCATTATGGTGGCAGACCCCTCAGCTTCTGGATTGAGGGGGGAGATGGTTGCCACTATATCCTGCTCAGCACACTGCCTGTCCTGTGCCATGGTCTCTATGGTGGTGAGGAGGGAGTCCACGCGAGCTTGCAGGTCAGCAAGACCCTGCTTCTCCTGTTGCCTCTCAAAGTGTGCCAAGCGAAGCCCGTCTTCTAACTGCTGCATGCGGGTCTCCATCTCTGCAATCCGTTGCCTCTCCGCTGGCAACTATCTTTTGAGCACGTGGGATGCTGAAGAATGGATCTCTTCTGCCAGTCCTGCAATCCGGGTTCTGTTGCTCTCAATTCATTCCTCCATTTGTCTTAAGGCCTTCGTCTGCGCCTGCGCTTGGTGCATTGTCGGGCCTAAGCAGCCTTCATCCATCTCCCGGGTCGATCTCATAAATTGGGCCTTCGCCACGGCCTTCTTCCTCATGGAAGAGGCTTCTCCCTTGTCCTTGTTATCCGGTCGGGGCCGTTTTCGCGGCGGTCCCTCCTCCTAGTTCTCCCAAGCGAGCTGGGGATGGGGGATGTCTCCCTCCAAGTGGGGGTCTGGGCAAGGGGCTACATGGCCATGGGGTTGTACAGTATGAAAAGGGATTAAAGAGCTAAAGGGCTATTAAAAATTAAGAAATGGCTAGAAAACATAAATGATGCTCGCCCTCAGCGGTGGGCATGGGGGTTGGGGGGGGGAGGGTTGGCCGTGTGGGAGGGAGGTTCGATTCTGGCTACTATCAAAATTCTTTTGGGGTGGGCTTGGCTCGAAGAAGCTTTTGGAATAGGCTGGAATGGGTTCAAACATAAGAAAGAAACAAAAAATTTATCAATGTGTGGTCCATAGTAATTTTGAAATATGATTGAGCATTTTATATTACAATCACAATCACAAGCAATTACACTTCATGTCAATATCATAGTTGGAAATATAACGTGCATATATGATTGAGACTACAATCATAAACCATTACACATCATGCCAATACTACACTTGGAGTATAATGTGTACATCATACACATCAAGGCCAATGTAATATATATTATACCAACATCCCCCCATCCCCCCACTTAATACCGTAATGTATACATCATACACATCAAGGCCAATGCAACATATATTAGATTTCAAGCCAACGTTCCATTTAATACTAATATCTAGCATTATAACAGGGGGTTGTTTTTGTATTTTTGTACTTTTTTTCCTAAGGTTTTTATATGATTTGATGATAGTATTCTATGAGACATACTAATCGGTATATCTAGAGTGCACATACGCTCACTTTAATTTTCGTATAATTTAAGATTCTATGCTAAGAAAAAGTATTTTTTCCTTGCTTTACATGCAAGGCTCGAGACCCTTCAACTTAGGGTTTCGTTCTTCCCATGCCATGTCCTCTGCCATATTCTGGTCCTCTGCCATATTCGACAGGGAGGGCATGTATCATGTCGGATCAGCTAAGCCTATTTTCTTACCTTGTTGCACAGCCTGGATGTTATGGTTCTTTGAGGTTGAACCCCATATCTGATTCAATTTCTATAACTATAGAAGGGGCTGCAGATGGTTCCGAGAGCCCCATGAAAAGCAAAAAATCTGGCAGAGGAAATGGGTCGGCGAGCTACTTGAGAAGACGATTTAAATGATCTCCGGTTTAAATGATCTCGACTGAAAAGGTTGAAACCGAGGATCCGGGGTTTGCGAGACAACGGGTTTTTGGAAGTCCTCCCGTATCTGTTTGGATAGCTTGGTTGAACACGGATGGCCAGCGCAAAGCTTTTCTTATTTGGGTCATGTGCAAATGCATTTGGAGTACTGAAATAGTGATATTGATGTATGCTTATTTGTTGATGAGGAAGATCCAAATAAAGTCCGAGCTTGTTGTTCGGATGGCGATATCTTGGAAGCTAATGACATGGCAAGTGTTCAGTCGGTTTTTTATTAACAAACAAGATCCTCTAGTTTCATTAATAAGAAATGCATAGTCTCTTGACAAAGGGTTCTTCGAGGCATTGACTCATGCTCATTTGTAGTTAATTCGAAATTGTTGCATGACTATGCAAAAATTGATGTCCCGGTTGAGGCAACTGGCCTTCATAGTTAAGTTAACTGGGCAAAAATCTCGCCAAGTGAATGAAATAATCCGGTTGTTCCTTCCTTGCATAATTTGATTTTCCAAATACCTTTTGTCGGCCGGGTTACGTGGTCACGACGTGGTCACGAGAAAAATACCTTTGTGCGGCCCGGATTAGTGGTCCGCTGATTCTCAAAGCATGGCGATGTGATTGCAATAGGAGGTAATCGATATTGCGGGGAGGTAATAGGATGTGGAGCCACCAAAATTCATGTGCTAATGTGCATTCATTTCCTTCAAAGAACGCGCCCCAAATTACGCCTTGTCTCTGGTAACTCCCATGTGACTTGGAAATTGGCAAACATTTTAAAAGTTGGAAAAGGGTTTTCACATTGTCGACCATTGAAAGAAGTGGCGATAGAATCCTTAGGAGTAATAAATTTTGCCAGATTGGGGCAGCAAGTAATGTCCAATCATTATTTTGGACCGTAGCTACTAGTCATCGGATTTTTGGAGCAATATTAAGGTTACATTAAGGCATTATGCGTTATTAAAGAAAAATGTGAGGAAATTGCAAAATTGGAATTCGGGGAAAGAGTCCAATCTTTGGTCATTACACCGAGCGGATGAAGATAGCCCGCGAGCTCAACTTGCATCCGATCATCTTTGGAATGCCGCAATTCGGCAATTTCGTGCGGATGCCTTTGTCCATAATGCATCCGATCATCTTTGGAATCCACGAATTCGGCAATTTTCGATGCAGATGCCTCGGCCCATAATGTGTATCCTCGATGGCATCTTAGCTTTGTCACATGAATAATTATGCTTTATTGATCAAAAATTGACATTTGAGGTTTATGATGAGAATCATTCAGGCAATGGAAGCAACCTACCAGTTGTAGGTGAACGATATCTCTTGTGCATATTATGATCAAGTGGAAACATTAAAAGATTATGGCAAACAAGATAATGAAACACTTGGGGAGCTAGTCACAGTTTTTTTTTAGTATTGGGCTTATGGGCACGACTATAACCGGGCAGTGATTTCAGTTCGAACTGGAGGCTTTATGAGTTTATTTCTCATTTTCGTTCAAATGTTTAACTAATATTTACCTCATTATCATGGAAAGTATCATGGTCATCCATCGCGTTCATGAAATATTCAGAGACTTATTATGTCATGCTGCAAACTTTGTGACAATGCTCAGTTGTGCATTGTATTTCTAGAATAGTTGTGCATTGTTTAGAGTGGAATAAATGGTGTTGCATTTGATCCTTCATGAACTTGATTCTTGTATTACAATATTCAAATTACTGATAACGAATGAATAATGAATAAGCTACGTTGTTTTTAATAAACATATGAGTATAATACTTATGCTTGCTTTGTTAGGGCCCGAAGGGCCCAAAATTTTTTTTTTATTATAACAACCAACACATAACTACCATTAACATTAATTAACACAACCATTACATCCAACACTTTTAAATTAAAACCCCCTTGAAACCCCCTCTAGTTTGGGTGCATATTCACCGCGGGGGTGGCGTGAGGCGGCGAGAGCCCCTATAATTATGTTTTGCACGTACAAAATCAACACCATATAGTATATTACCTCAAATCTTATAGTATTTTACAAATCTTGTTATATAGTATAACAAATTCCATACATCCATACCCCACAAACGAGGAACTTTGCGTACGGTGTAGATTAAGGAATAAGGAGTGAATATGCCTATCCAACAGCTCTCGTTGCCCGGAGTCACCCCCCGTGTGAATATGCACCCAAACTAGAGGGGGTTTCAAGGAGGTTTTAATTTAAAAGTGTTGGATGTAATGGTTGTGTTAATTAATGTTAATGGTAGTTATGTGTTGGTTGTTATAATAAAACACAACCAACAAATGCACAAACACATCTACTATAAATCCCAAAGCAAATAAGTATGGGCCACCGGTAGTGCACAAGCACCTTGTTTTGATAAACCCTTGAATTTTAACATTTGTGTATGTTTAAACTACACATCCGCAATTTTATGCAACATGGAATCAACTTATGATGCACCAACACCTTGTACAAAAAATGATGATCCTAGTGCAAAAATTTGCACAGCCTAGTCCCAGGTTTTATAAAATAAAGACAAAACCTCTTTGTCAAAGGCCTTGCTGAGCTTTTCTTTGCCCCTGATGGAAATGTATGTGCATCAAATTACATTGCTGCATTTGCAAGTATGCCATGAGCACATAGCAGAATGAAGTTTTTCTTAGCCCAATGCCTCTTTCTTCTTTCCCAATGCAGGACGAAGTTTCCTTAGCCCAATGCGTCTTCCTCATTGCCATCCAAGTAAACCAGCCATACCATTAATCCATGATTAATTTGGAAGCCAATATACGATAGTATCTTAGTATTTCACTTGTTCACCAACCATATAGTATTTTCCATCAAAATATATGCAAGTTGTAGTCTAGCATACATGATTATCTATAGAAATAATCATTTGCAGATGCATTTGAACAAAAACATTAAGCACTTGCTTATGCAGTCAGAATCTCAGAAACATATCTAGGCTAGAATTGGAGAATCATGTTGTAATTAAAGCGCAAAAAACATGTCATAGAACATATAAAATCGTCACATTTGACAACTACTTGAAGCCCCCTTTTGCAGACCTGCTCATGGATTTTCCTACCATAATCTATAGCTCCCATGCTGCCACATGATCAAAAAATGCTTAAAAATATGACCTTGTCTGGATGCACTTTGTCATGTTGCATTATCTCAAAAATATCTAGAGCATAGATGATGCACCTGTGCTGGTAATATCCCATAGCCATGATACTCCATGACACCACCTTTTGAGTTGGTAACCTTTGGAAGACATTGCATGCCTCTTAAATGTTTCAACAATGGAAATATGGCATTTTGATGGCGCTCGTTGCTTCCGCCTTTAGCGCGACCAGGCAATCTTTTTGCTTTGTGGCCCAAGCTAAATTGCAGTAGTCCAGAGATCGGCATACGTGCTTGGTTTCCTCTGGCTAGCCTTGGTAGGGGCAGGCTTATTTGCTCCATCGTTGGTTTATGGGTCTTCCTCTTCCGCCCTTGCTGCAGCCGAGAAAGCCTAAGGAAGCCAGATTGTTCACCATAGTTGTTCACGGTGATTACTACCTTTGTGGCTGGCTGCAAGGCCCGATTCTAGAGCTTTGGGAGGCTCTCCTTGAGGATCAGTTTTTTCCAGACCACTTATTTATTGGTGAAGCTGGTTGTACCCCGGAAAGCCCAGTGGAGCTGGTCGAATGTTGGCTGGGCGATTTTGTTGGTGACAGAAACGCTGCTCCTGCTGGAATTTTTGATATCTTTAGTGAATGGGCAGAGGGAAAGATTCGTGTTAAGGTTTTCTGAGTCTGTATATCCTATATATCCTAAATGATGTGGTCTCTGCTCTAGTTTCGATTCTCTGGGATGCTCTCTGGCAAAAGTCGAGATGGTCTCCGGTCTCCACATGTGGGCTGCTCTTCCCGTGCATGCCATAGCAGTAGAGACCCTATAAAGCACTCAAAGCCTCCTTTTGGCAACGGCCTTTTTGGGCCCTAAATCCATTACTGCTATTGTGGTACTGTCCTTCTGCTATGAGAGCTTCCCCATCTCCAATATTCCTTGCATACTTCATATGGGCCGTCCTCTGCCTCTATCCATAATCTGCTCCATCTTTCAAGCCGCTCAAAGCTCTTCTCTGCCAGCCGCTCTTGGAAGATACTTTGTGATTGGTATCAGAGATCAGGAAGTATTTTGTGGCTGGATCGAGGGCTCTATTATTGAGCTGTGGACATCTTTGGTTGTCAAAAATCTTTTTCCTGATTCTCTCTATACAGGAATAGCTGGTGCATTGTCTCTGGATCCTCTGGCCACAACTCTTGAGTGGAAAATTGCATTTCTGGGAGCAGATCAACCCTGCTTGTCTAAATTTAAAGTCTTCTGTTATGCAATGGCCGATTACATATTTCTGGAAGTTTATAGGGTCTAAAAGGGCTCAAAATCTGGAAAAAAACCCATCTAATGGTTTTGTTCACATGGAATCTCCATTCTCTCTTCCTGATTTTCTCATTCCTCCTGTGAACTCAGTGTCTGCCCCTCTTCCCCCTGTGAACTCAGTGTCTCCCCCTCTTCCCCTGGACTCGCCACCCCTCGGAAACTCCGTGCCTCCTTCTCTAAGATCCTTAAGCCCCCAGGCCTCCGATATCTCCACTGCTAGCTCTCCAAATTCCTCATGTGAAATCTACAGGACGATTGTTCTTGTAAACCTCACCCATCTCTTCGGGGGCATTCTTCGTGGGCTGTTGGAGAACTCTGGTCTACAATCCTTGACAACGGGGTGCTACATCAGGATCAGTTCAGGTGCCTAGGTGGCCTGGTTATTCTCGGAGAGCAATTAGAAGTCCGAAGATCCATTAGAAACCTCTATTTGGAAATTATTTTGTTCTTCCAAAACAGTCTCTTATTGTCCAGTGTGATTTTCTTGGTGCCGAATTCTTACTGGAACTCTATTGATGGAGTATCCCCATCCTCAGAAGGCACCCTTGGGAATGTTGGATGGCAGGTCATTCGCTCAAGTATCTGCTCCTAGTCCTTCTTCCCCTCCCGCTAAAAGTAAGAGCTCAGATAGTCCCCAGGGCAAGTTATCTCTTCATACTTCCATAGTTGCAGATCAGATCCGTTACTTTGAAAAGTTTGGGCTCATTGGCAAGATCTGCAGAGGCAATCCAAGTAGGATCGAAATCAAGAAGACTTTTGAAAGAGTGTGTAGATTCAAAATAGGGATCAAAGTTCAAATATTGGGAAACACATACTTCCTGCTGACTGCTGCTACCACCAAGGAGGTTGATTTACTCTTTCGTAAGGGTTTAATTTCTTCCCCAAATGGGCAAATTTTTCTACAAAGGTATCGGGCGGAGTTCCGGGCATTCAAGCCTGACGCTCTTTATTATCTAATTTGGATCTCCCTCTCTGATCTAAGTCTTGAATATTGGAATGAACCATCCTTTAGGCTGATTGCTTCCAGCCTGGGAGAATATGTTTGTTTGGACAGTAGACTGGATGAGGCTCCCAAGATTTGTATTTCAGTTGACCTTATGAAGCCCACCCCCAAGTTTATTCAATTCTCTGGCTACTTTAACGAAGATATCAGTTTCCAAGTAGCTGCTACTGGGCTGCCCATTCCATGTTCGAGTTGTGGAGCTAGATTGCATTCTGGTCCTAACTGTTTTACAGGTACTTTTGTTGGAATGGAGACAAAAGGGTTAAATCACATCCATGAACCCCATGCACCCCATGCATCTGGATTCCAAGCTCCTATGCAAAGGCAAATGATTGGAGCTGTCACTAAAGTTCCACCAATTGCCTTGTCAGTTCCTGTTTGTTCCCTTAAAGACAAAGGGGAATGTTCCAGAGGGGAATGTTCTGTGCCATCTCCCCATGTCCAAATCAACGGTGCTGCCCTTCATGTCGATTTGGTTACCCCCATAATCCAGCATGTGGAAAATGTGTATGGCGATTGGCATGTGGAAAATGTGTATGGCGATTGGCATCCTGATATCTCTCTTCAGGATCCCATGATTGAAGATCTTGACCAGTCAAGGATCTATGATCAGTCAAAGATCTCACCTTTGGCCACTCAAACAGATCCGAAATCTGTCCTTGCTCCATTGACTAGTCAAAGGGAAGATGTGGCCTCCAACACACATGATCCCAAGCTACCCTCTTGCTCAATGTTGACCAGTCAAAGTGTTGAGCGGGATACCAAAATAGACACAGCTGATTGTTCTATCCCAGTACACGTAGACTTTCTTCCGGCTCATGTAACCTCTGCCTCTCCAGCCCATGGCATGCTGGCAACTACTCCAACTCATACCATGCTAGAAAATGACATGGAGACCTTCAGTAATTGTGCTTCTCTTACGCCATCTCATATCAGCCCTCTTCCAGCTCTTATGACATCTGCCCCTAGCACTCTTGCTCATGTCACCTCATCCATCTACACTCCAGCCCATATGGCCTCTGGAAGTCCAGCCTTTATGCCCTCTGCTGGGGCTGCTCTAGGGGAAGGGAGCAAAGCTAAAGAAGTGGGTGCTTTGCCAACTATATTGGCTGCCACGAGGGCTGATTTGTCCACAAAAGGAGAGACCTAGGCAAATAGGCCACTTGAGCAGGCAGGCCTCATATCTCCATCACCATATCCAGGGAATGATCTGATGTCCCTCACCCCGGATGCTCTTCAGGAATTGGAAAATCAGGAAGTGCATGTCGGTCTATCCTTTAATGGAGCCATTCAAATTCTACCTGCTGAAAAACCAATTATGGCAGCTCCTAGGCCTCATTCGCCACCTCCATTGGAGGCTGAAGTAACTCAACAAGATTTATGTATGATTGGTGTGAATGCTCAAAGGGAATGCTTTGATAGCATGGTGCAAGTTCAGCCATTTACTCCGGATCTACTTGCTGAAACTCCAACTGTGGCAGCTCTTAGGCCTCATTTGCCACCTCCAACTGTGGCGGCTCTTAGGCCTCATTTGCCACCTCCATTGGAGGCTGAAGTAATTCAACAAGATATATGTATGATCGGTGTGAATGCTCAAGGGGAATGCCCTGATAGCATGGAGCAAGCTCAGCCCTTTATTCCGGCTGGCAGAAAGAAGAAAAAAGGAAAGCTATTGGTGGCTGAGACTCATACGGATGATGGTGGCAGCTCCGAAGCTCGCATGTCTGGACAAAAGCTTTTGCGGAATCAACGGTTAGTTGTCTTTAATCTCTAAATGGATTTTGCAGTACATCCTCGGAAGATGGAAGTATTTCACACGATAAGGAAATCTCTTCGCATTTCATAAGAAGATGGAGGTTACTTTTCTGTTATCTCCCTACTGTGGAATGGGTCAGCTCCACGTTTAGCATGGCAAAGGGAACGGGATTGGCAAGCAGATTATAAGTTTTGTTCTACAATGGTGCGGTTGGTCTGTTCACATGAATTTTGGCAATTAGTTCCATATGATATGCATGGTATGCAGGATTGCCCAGCTGTTTTAATAGACTTGGCAGGATTGCCCCAAGTCCTAATACTCCTAGTATTGCTGTCCATAGGATAGCATTCTAAATTATATATGCGAAATGTATAAGGAAATTACATACCTTTTTCCCAATGCATGTGGCTTGGTTTCAACATTGTTGGCAATATCTTTATGTGGGTGCTTTGGGATTTCAACAATACCTTTATGTGGGTGTTATGGGATTGGGCATTCTAAAATAACCACACTCAATGGTTGCAACCTCTTGCAAAAAATCCTCCAACTTCAAAATCTTAGGATAGGGCAACACGCTATACATGTGGCCAATTGTGGGATTACAGGAAAGCAAATAATTAAGAAAATGATAGAATTTGGAAGGTATAGTCAAATATCTAGTCATTTGGATATGGTAGTAGTTATAATTTATTGCTCTCCCATCTTTTGGGCCGGACAGTACAAAATCCAATGGTGTACCACTTTCTATAAGTTATGGTTATATGCTATAGGGGTATGGTCTAATTCAAATGCGACATACCCTAGTATTCAAGTACCGTGGGAGCCATTAGAATTGGTTACTTGGTTTTCATCATGAAAGTAATATCCTGGAACCTACGGGGAATCAAAGGTGCACTGAAGCGTGCTAGAGTACTTGCAGTAGTACGATCAATGTCGACAGATATTATCCTCATTCAAGAGCATAGGCTCCCGGACTTTGAGGCGAGATCTCTAGGTACTTGGGTTGGGGGACAATATGACTCAGTTACCTGCCCGGCCTTGGGTACGAAGGGTGGTACTGCATTACTATGGAAAGGGCAAAATGTCAAACTTCAGTTTAAAAGCCCAAACGGGAGGTGGTTGGCTGTGATCTTTGAAACACAGGGTTGTAAGTGGGGCCTTCTCAACATCTATGCTTCCAATATACCAGCAGAAAGGGCCATTATGTGGAGAGAGATTGAGACGTGGATCACTCACCAAGAAGTAGAGAACTGGCTAATATGAGGGGACTTGAACATGACTGATATACGGGATCAAAAGATTGGACTACATAGGAATTTATCTATGGATGAGAATGCTTCTTGGACCTCATTACTTGACAATATGGGATTTTCTCTGATTCCACCTTCAAACACATCATTCTCCTGGTCCAATAAGCAACAGGGGCATGCTCGAGTCTATTGTTTGCTGGATCGCTTCTATCTTGCCAATAAGTCAGCACCGTTCCTTGATAGATGCTTTGTGGAAGGGGATTTGACCTTTACCCAGTCTGATCATGTTCCTCAAAAACTAACCTTTGAGGATGCCCCATCGACCCGCAGAACTGGGAACACTCCCTTCAAGTTCAATACTTCACTACTTGGGAAAGCAGCTTTCTTCCGAGCCTTTCTTGGCACCTATCATCAGGAGAATGGGTTGCCAAGTATGAAGGCTTGGATTCAGTTGATGGGGGCGATTAAGGTCTGGATTAAAAAATGGGGTCGGGACAGGGCCATGGAATTCAGAAGGGCAAAAAATACTCTATATGATCAGCTTCGCATCACCAAGCAAGATCTCATAAGAGACCCCTACGACGTGGCCCTTCAGTCTCTAGAAAATGAACTTGAAGGCAGAGCTAAGGCTATTGAAGAAGAGGAGGCGAGGGGGGCAGCGGTCAGGTCTAAAACCAAGTGGTATACCGAAGTGGATCATGAGAACTCCAAACACTTCTTCAGACTGGCTGGGGCCAGGTTGGCCGAGAATAGCATCACATCCATTATAGATGAGCAGGAGAACAAGATTGTCACACCAGAGGGCATTTCTGCATATGTGAAGGGTGCCTTTCACAATATGTTCAAGGAGGATCCTCTTCCCGATATTTATAACGTCACGATTCAAAGTTGGCTAGCAAAGGTACAATGGGGGACCAAAATCTTCCAAAGTGACAACAGGTGCCTAATGCATGATTTGGGGGACGATGAAATCTTCAAGACACTCTCCTCTCTTGCTTCAGGTGAGTCCTCGGGCCCTGATGGCTTCCCTCCGGAGTTTTTTGCGGAATTTTGGGACGTACTCGGCCCTTCCTTTATTAAAGCAGTGAAGGGGGCTTGGGAGGCCCGATATTTACATCCAGCTCTTTCCACTGGTTTCATCTCCTTGATCCCAAAGATTGCCAGACCTCAAAGGTTAAATGAATGGAGGCCCATTGCACTGACGAATACGCTCTACAAAGTTATAATGAAGATAATTGTCAACCGTCTAAAGCCTATCCTCAACAAAGTTATTGGCGGTGAACAAACAGCTTTCCTACCAGGTAGACATATTTTGGATAACTTTGTTGCAGCTAGAGAAGGTCTACATTGGTGTAAGCTCTCTAAGCAGAACTGTGTTTTTGTTAAAATGGATTTTCGTAAAGCTTACGATACTCTTCGGTGGAAGGGACTTGAGGATATTATGATGCACATGGGATTCGATGCCTCATTTGTTGAGCTAACCTTAGGTCTGAATAAACTTGCCTCTGCATCAACGCTTATCAATGGGCAACCTTCAGGGCTCTTTCAACTTCGAAAGGGAATTAGACAAGGCTGGCCTCTGGCTCCTTATCTGTTTCTAATCATAGCCAATTTACTCACCAAAATGATAGGGTTCAAAGCATCTGAGGGCACTCTCACAGGTCTGCAGCTACCACTCCTGCGACAAGCTTACAATCATGCAATACGCAGATGATACTTTCACCTTCCTCAGGTATGACGACTCTAGTTTTGCTGCTTTTCGTGAGGTTTTACGGGCATTTGGAATAGTATCAGGGATACACCTGAATGAGGCAAAGTGTGTGGTTCTATGGCCATTTGATGAGGATGATCCAAGAGTCAGTGGCCTTGGCTTCCAAGTTCTTAAAAACGAAGCCACTAAATTATTAGGACTACCCTTGGTCCTATCTGATAACTTGAAAGGGATTTGGACTCATATCCTAGATAGCCTGAGAAAAAAGATACAACTATGGTCATCCAAAGGTCTCTCTATCCCCAGTCAACCATTTAATTGATGTCAGCAGTCTTATTGCTGCCACGGTTTTTCCCTCGAAAACCCTTCGGGGCGGGGGTTTTTTAATCCGGGCAGTAATGTGACTGCTGCGCTTTTTGTATTGGGTCCCATAGGCCGATTGGTCTCCGTGGACGATAAAAACAATTCTATTCTATTCTATTCTATTCTATTCTATTCTATTCTATTGCTGGCAAGATTGCTATTGCTAAGGCTGTCTTGGCTGCGTCCCATGTCTACTACTCCTCCGCTATTGTGGCTCAAAAAAGTGTTTATAATCAAATCCAAGCCATTATCAGGAAATTCATATGGGGGGGTGGAATGCACAAAGTGGCTTGGTCTGAAATATGTATTGACAGGAGAGACGGTGGATTGGGATGTAAGGATCTGACAATTCAAGCTCAAGTACTTGCTGGAAAATTTGTATGGAGGGCATTGCATGGTATTACCTTCCCGGCATTGCACTTTGTCAAATATTGGCTTGAAATGCTGCGCTTAAAGGTAAGCCATCTTTACCTGGTCAAGAAATTGGTTCCTTCTTTTATAGCTACAAAATTGCCCAGGCACATCCCCAATAATGAGAAAGCTTACGGAGGTCAGGTTAGGCGTTCAAAGTCTATTATTTCCTCCATGCAGATGCACCTCGGGAGGGCTGGGCGGTTGAGCATCTTACGGAACATCTGGATATGGTCCAAAAATAACTTGCCTCCCGGCTCACTCACCCTCGCATTTTTTCATTAAATGGAGACAATCAGAAGTTATTAAAGTTGGGCATTTATGGGATGGTGTGCGAATGCGGTGGCTTTCCTGGACTCGCTTTAAAGGAAAGGTCCATGGTGCTGGGGAGGGGGACAAGAAGATATTCTATGAGTTACGTGTTACCTTGGATGCCCTCTCAGGAAAGGATGGTCCTAATGATCGATGGGCCTGTCAAGGGCAGGAGAAGTACCTCTCTGCCCAGGCTCCCCCCAAAAAGCTGCTGGCAGATTGGCTGTGGATGTTTCTCAAGCTTCGCAACTACTGAACAACTCATGGGCAACCCTTTGTTCAAAAAGACTGCAATTCTTTAGATGGTTAGCACTTCAGGGGGGTCTTAGCACTATGGAGAGACTCCATCATAATGGGATACTTCGTAATGACAATTGCCCATTGGGATGCAGTACTACAGAAACTCTCTCTCATTTATTATTCTGCCCCAAGGTCAGGGAGTTTTGGCTGTGGGTGTGCACACTCATAGGTATCAGTGTTCAACAGTGTTTATGGCCCGGGATTATACAGGATACAGATGGTGATATAGTCTCAACCTCACTGGTTAACATAGTTCTGTGGGCAATTTGGAAACATAGATGTGGAGTCGCGCTTGGTGGGCAACGCTTTTCTTTGGATAAGATGAAGAATATTTTCAACATGGAAGTGGCACTTATGGCTTTAGCTCATCGTAGAAAGTTTGGAGGAAACTACAACAAAGATCTGGATAGGCTTGGTAGAATTCAAGGATTCTACACGTTCTTTAAGTGTCATTGGTTAGCTGATGACGTTACGGATGACGGCTTGCTTAGGCTAGCCCTTGCTTAAATTTTACTAGTCTGTACACTATTTCCTATCTTATCTAATATATCATACTCTTACCCTCAAAAAAAAAAAAAAAAAAAAAAAAAAAAAAAAAAAAAATCATCACATAAGGTAGCGGAGGAGACTTAAATATCTCACATTCTAGAATGGTGGAAAACTCGGACTGTTATGGATAAGATGGCTGGTAGTCATTCTCCATGATGCATTGTTGCAGCAGATGCTTAGTTCGATGCACCAAAGAAGGTAACTGTTATTGTAATGATAGCACCGCCAGTAATGGCAGCACTAGTATCAGCTCAAAAAGATATCAAAAGAAATGAAAATGGCTAAAAACCCATTGATAAGCATTGGGGTATTTAAGTGATGCTCTGCAAAAATACGACATGTAAGGCTGCCATTTGGTTAAAATGTCATTCAATTTTATAGCATTATAGATAGGCACTACATTCTTCCTTCATAGGATTTGAATGATTCTTTTTTTTTTTGCGAGGAACATAGTGATCAAATGCTACGTTTCAGTTTTGAAGCTTTGCTTCCCCGATTGTTGTCCCTTTTTAGTTAGCTTAACACTGGCATTATCAAACAAAAACTCTACAAGGAAGGATGTCTAGGAAGCAATTGGGGATTTGGAATCATGGAACAAATAGGTATTCAGAAATAAAATGGACTGGATTTTGCTAAATGGGCCTTCAAACCATGTGTTTTCCAATCTATTATGGTCAAGAATAGGCTGGATCAATTTAGGGACTCCATTTTGATAGTCTTTATTGTTCCTTCTGTATATATCTGGTGGAACAAGGTGAAGCATTCAACAAAGTTATATAACCAAGTGCAATTTTTCAAGCTTAAGTTGGATGGGCCTAATCTGGTGTTTAAATTATGCCACAGCCTGGAACTCAAAATTGACAAAGATCGCATATAAAGAACTGCATTTTCTTACATAAGGGACAATTAATAGCCAAGACAGTTAATTCCAGGCTTGCAAATAGAGAAAGCCTTTTTCCAATTGATTTTAGTATTGAACTAAAAACATCATCAACTAGAAATGGCTTTGAATGGTGCAACTACAGGCGTTTGTTTGCTTAGGTGCTTGAAGCCAAACACGTAAAGGAAGATCTATGCAGAAAGCTGTAAAGTCAAAAGATGGCTTGGGATGCTGAGAGAGAGGCCCAGATCCCACGAAATTTGCTATCAGGTCCAGGTCCTAGTTCACTAACAATATACTAAACACAAAAGACAAAAAGACAAGAACACAAAATTCTAAAGGGAGGAGGCCATCAATGGTGCGGAGCTCCTTATGGAGCACCCCCACATGGCGCAATCCAATGGCCAGGATTGCGGGTTTAAATCCCCCCCCCCCTCCCCCCTCCCCCTTTTGCATATTCTATTAACAAAAAATCTTTTTTAGGCGGCGAAAATTGAACGCACCAGATGCGTTTGGGAGATCTAATCATGACCTTTAAAATGAGTATAATGTTGCCCATTTTTTAAGGGTTTTTAATGATTTTCAACGGAGCAGGGCCCCCTGTGCATCATTAGGGGCCAAAACAGGGGCTTCTTTGAAGCCCTGTATCTCGCCAATAAAGCCTCCGCATGTGGCGATTTTTATGGCATACGATAGCTTCATATCTGGGGCATCCACTGCACCATTTAGGTGTTTGATCTGAGCACCAGAGGGTCTTCTGCGATCCATTTTCCCGTTATGTGCACCATAGATGGCCTCCCCCCCGTTACCTTTGTTCCCATGCCCTCGCCCTCGCCCTCACCATCCATGACCCGTCCATGCATCGCCATCGCTAACTGCGGCTATTGTGACCTCGCAGAGGTCACTTTAAGTTTTAGTCCATTTTTCACTTCCGGTTAATTTTTTTTTAACAATACGTTAACCATCATTTTGGGTGTGAAGAGAACATTTAGTTAGTGATTTCAGTTAACATAAAGTTAACAGCCCTTAACTACATAATACTAACTTAACTATTGGTGTGAAGTTGATGGAAGCTAAAAACTCTAACTAAACCTAACTTAACGGTTGCTGCAAATGGACCCTCACTCTAGTATTGCTGCTACTGCCTATTTGATACTCATGATGCTGTCAACAAAGCAAGACCCATGTTGTCTGCAACTTGAGTTGAGCAAGCTTTTAGCTCCAATAATAGCATCATTAAAGCTTCTAAGAAATTGATTATAGAGAAACACACATTCAACTTTAGCTAATGTCCACAATATCTTGAGTAATTACTTCTACAAATGTACATAGAAGCGACAAGTTAGCAGTTGAGAGCATATCTCAACCACCCTCAATAGTACTAGAGATAGGAGAAGACAGGGGAATTTTGAGAGTGCATTTCTTGCACAGGGTATCCAGGCTGAAAAATCTGTGCTTCTAGACATATCTTTCGAGAGTGTGCTTCATGGTTTAGAGGTATCATTTATAGTAGGGCTCTACTAATGCAACAAACTTTCCATAGTACCTGCAATGGATGGAAGAGGGCCATGCCCCCTAGTACTGAATGAGAAGAGTGGAGAGATACATATTTTCCTGTTATTATATGGAAGGATTGAGGACGCGTTGACAGAGTACAGAGACATCATCATATATTGGCGTTTAGGCTGATATCTGTCTTGTTTTTTTGAATTAATTCTTTCTATCTGATGACCATGTGCTTATTACACTTTTTATAGGGCATATTGTGGAGCCCACAAGAAGGTCGTGTACCATTTCTATATTAATCAAAAATATCTTACCCTCAAAAAAAAAAAAAAAAAAAAAGTTGGCAGTTGAGTCATTGCAAGGCATTATTGGCACGCATAAATAACACTCCTAAAGCTTCTAATAAATTGATTGTGGAGAAGCATGCTATGCTATGCTATGCATTCAACTTTAGCTAATGTCCAAATCTTGAACTTTAGCTAATTTTCGGAATGGCCCGAGAATTTAGTTCAGTGAATTTAGTTCGGAATGGCCTTGCTGCATTTGCAAGTATGCCATGAGCACATAGCAGAATGAAGTTTTTCTTAGCCCAATGCCTCTTTCTTCTTGCCCAATGCAGGATGAAGTTTCCTTAGCCCAATGCATCTTCCTCATTGCCATCCAAGTAAACCAGCCATACCATTAATCCATGATTAATTTGGAAGCCAGTATATGATAGTATCTTAGTATTTCACTTGTTCACCAACCATGCAGTATTTCCCATCAAAATATATGCAAGTTGTAGTCTAGCATACATGATTATCTATAGAAATAATCATTTGCAGATGCATTTGAACAAAAACATCAAGCACTTGCTTATGCAGTCAGAATCTCAGAAACATATCTAGAATTGGAGAATCGTGTTGTAATCAAAGCGCAAAAACATGTCATAGAACATATAAAATCATCACATAAGGTAGTGGAGGAGACTCAAATATCTCACATTCTAGAATGGTGGAAAACTCGGACTGTTATGGATAAGATGGCTCCATAAATATATATATAAGATGACTGTTATGGACTGTTATATATATTTCAATTCAGGGACTCCATTTTGATAGTCTTTATTGTTCCTTCTGTATATATTTAAGGTGAAGCATTCAAGAAAGTTATATAACCAAGTGCAATTTTTCAAGCTTAAGTTGGATGGGCCTAATCTGGCTGTTTAAATTATGCCACAGTCCGGAACTCAAAATTGACAAACATCGCATATAAAGAACTCCATTTTCTTACATAAGGGACAATTAATGGCCAAGACAGTTACTTCGAGGCTTGCAAATAGAGAAAGCCTTTTTCCAATTGATTTTAGTATTGAACTAAAAACATCATCAACTAGAAATGGCTTTGAAAGGTGCAACTACAGGCATTTTTTTGCTTAGGTGCTTGAAGCCAAACACGTAAAGGAAGATCTATGCAGAAAGCTGTAAAGTCAAAAGATGGCTTGGGATGCTGAGAGAGAGGCCCAAGTCTCACGAAATTTGCCATCAGGTCCAGGTCCTAGTTCATTAACAACATGCTAAACACAAAAGACAAAAAGGCAAGAACACAAAATTCTACCCGGTAATGTTCTCTCCATGCATCGCCATCGCTAACTGCGCTATTGTGACCTCGCAGAGGTCACTTTAAGTTTTAGTCCATTTTTCACGTTAATTTTTTTTTAACAATACGTTAACCATCATTTTGGGTGTGAAGAGAACATTTAGTTAGTGATTTCAGTTAAAGTACATAAAGTTAACAACCCTTAACTACATAATACTTATTTGCTTATTTTGGGCCCCAAGCTTATTTGCTTGCTTCATTGTCTAGGAACAAGCTTGTAGCTATTGCATCAATTCGACATCGGGGTCCCCAAAAGCTCGGATTGAGGCAGGGTAGATGGGAGCGGCCGCGAATTGCCTTGAGAAGCGAGACTATGTGTTGCCGATTCGCCAGGTTATTGAAGATGAAAGCCATACTCTTTCGAAGTTGCCCTGCTTTTGAGATAGTCCGGAATCATTTTTTGACCTTAGCATTCCATTCCACGCTTCCACAACTTCTCAGAGCACCATCTGTGCATGACTTGGCATTATACATACTTGAGGTTCTAGATAAACATCGGCAATTACTGAGCCCTCAGTAGTCATTATCTCCGCTTGTCTAGTATCATCATTACTGCAAAGGTTTTTCCCTTGAAAACCTTTCGAGGCAGGGGTTTTTTAATCCTAGTAGTAATGATTGTACTAGCCCATTGTATGGGTCCCATGACCTATTGGTCTCCGTGGACGTTAAAAAAACTAATCTATTCTATTCTATTGGTGTGAAGTTGATGGAAGTTAAAAACTCTAACTAAACCTAACTTAACGGTTGCTGCGAATGGACCCTCACTCTAGGATTGCTACTAGTGCCTATTTGATACTCATGATGCTGACTTATCTGTCAACAAAGCAAGACCCATGTTGTCTGCAACTTGAGCAAGCTTTTAGCTCCAATAATAGCATCAGTAAAGCTTCTAAGAAATTGATTATAGAGAAACACAGTGGGCATTCAACTTTAGCTAATGTCCACAATATCTTGAGTAATTACTTTTCTACAAATGTACATAGAAGCGACAAGTTGGCAGTTGAGTCATTGCAAGGCATTATTGGCACGCATAAATAACCCCCCTAAAGCTTCTAATAAATTGATTGTGGAGAAGCATGCTATGCTATGCATTCAACTTTAGCTAATGTCCAAATCTTGAACTTTTAGCTAATTTTCGGAATGGCCAAAATGGCTCGGGCCATGGCGTTATCGGTTATCGCCCTTAACACTCGGGTTCAAGGGTTCACACTGGCCATGGCTATGGAAGATCTGGAGGCAGTGGCTATGGAAGATCTGCAGGGCAGTGTTTGGGGGCTGGATCTTGCGGCTGTCTGCTAAAACGAAGTTTTTTCTTGAAAAGTTTTGGTTCTAGCCATCTCAGAATAGGGTTCTTTTGTTACATCATCTTAACTCCATTCGAATCTGCTGTACATGGCAAGGGAGGGGCCGATTTGCTTTGATCCAGCGTTTGCAGGCTGGAACAAGCCTTTCTTGCAGCGAATCAACTGCTTCAACATGGTCCGCAGTTACCTTTTTTCCTTCTGTCTCTTAGTAAGAATTTTTCAGACCTCTTAGTAAGAATTTTTCAGGAAATCTTGTGCCAAAAATGATGATCTTAGTGCAGAAATTTGCAGAGCCCGGTCCCAGGATTTACCACAGAGAAGAAAAAAGCATCTCTGAGTAAGCGGGCATGCCGGAGTAGATGATCCTGGGTTTTCAAGCTTTCCCCGATCAGGAGGTGATGGAGGTATATTGCAGCCATAAAAATTTGTGCATGTGATGCTAACGTTAAACCAACAAAGAGAGAAACATTGCATATTATTCAAGACATTGCATATTGCATATTATTCAACAAAGAGAGAAACATTGCATATTATTGGAGACATTGCTGGTTATTTATATGCGGTACAAAGTATGTGCAGACGACCATTGCCAATCACTCGGCATTTGGCGAGCAAATGTTTGATGTTTTAGGGCACATCTTTGATCGGAACTCCGTATATATCATCCGGGAAAGGACAAAACAGTGGTTAATCCAGGACATCCATCGGCCTGTAGTGGTTAATCCGGACATTCAAGGTGGTTAATCCGGACATCCGATATGCCAAATGGTTATTCCGGACAAAAAGTGGTTAATCGGGACAAAAAGAAAGCGAAGAATTGCGGAGGAGGAAGAAATTTTGATTGGATCACATTGCGGCGTGGGTGGTTTGATATTTAAAAGCATGCCAATCGCTTTGTATACCCCTTTATGCTAGATTGATGAAGAAAGGAAGAGATTTAAGGCGAAATAGAGCAGAATCGATCAAAAAAAGGGCAAAAACAGTTGGTTTTTGGGCTTCAAAGCGCCGATTCTTAATGGGCGATAACGGGTGTATTGATAGCGGTGTCCAGAAAAACCACATCCCGGATGATATATACGGTCTTCCCACATCTTTGTGCAACCATATCCATTTTTCTCGCAGCAATAGTGTTCAATACCTGTTTGGCACATGTAAATGCATCCATAGCCATTCTTGATACAACATTCATACTCAGGTCCTGATGGGCATAGCTGCTGGCAGCCATAACCGTTTTTGACGCAACAAAAGTAATCAACTCCAGAGTCACATTCCTAGAGGCAAGTGCCCCAGCCGTTCTTGCGGCAGCAGTAAGTATCTCCCACTATATTACATACATTCCAGGGCGCACAGTTAATATCAGCAAACAGAATAGAATAAACAATAAACAGAATAGAATAGAGATAGAAGAAATTCCAAGGCAGCAAGAGAAAACAAAAACCCACATTTGTTGGAAGGAGAATGGTACTCCAGCACAGTGGTGAACTCGTCCTTGTCTGCATTTACATTTCGAGAGTGCGCAAATTGGACAACAGGGAGGAGGCAGAACAACACAAGGAGCATTCCAGATGAAGCCATTGCTTATGATGCTTGCTACAAAGCTCAAGCTCGTCTTTTATATCTTATCATGACAGACGTGTCCTCTGCAGAACATCTTATCTCATGACAGTGATGCCATAGACAAAACAGACAACCATAGGTTAGAAGAGATGCCATAGACAAAACAGACAGCCATAACTTGAATTACAGCCTTCCCTTCATACTAGCCTAATGGGTTTGACGTCTCAGATTTAGGCATTCTACTGTAGATTTGGAGGCAGCTATACCTTGAATTACAGCAGACGTCTCAGATTGAATTACTGTAGATTAGGGGGCAGACGTACCTTGAATTACAGCCATACCTTGAATTGCACTATGCCAAGTGGTCTGAACAGCAAAGCTTGAGCTAAATATCTTACTACGTCTTTTATATTTTATGATAAAACTAGAAAATTGCCCACCTTTGGTGGTGATAAAACTAGAAAATTGCCCACCTTTGGTGGGCTTTCAATGTGGTTGTATATGAAGACTGGGACACTAATGCGATGTGTACCAATGGGTTACATTTGGTATGATTCTGACTTTTTGCTGCTTTGATTCATGTAGCTGTCGTGTTGTACAAATAGTTGAAAAACATGTGGGGCCATTTTGATTTTATCAAAATGTGTTGGTATAATTTGCCCTCATCATTATCAACACATTTGTTTGTTTGTTCGATTGTCCATCCTGGGAATATGCAACAATTATGGTAGTCTCTGATGTAGGCTGAGGCATTTCTTCAAACAACAGTAAAGATAATTGAGTCGGCCAGCTTGGGCATACCATTGAATCATGGTATTATACATTATCTCGCTTTGGCATTTGTTGAAAGAGCCTAAGTTCCTCATTTACATATTCTTGTTGAGCGCAAGCAGAAATCATGATGTTCCATGACATTAAATTATGTAGAGGCATTTGAAGGAATAATATGAGAGCTCGCTTAAGCTCTCCTACCTGAGCATATATTGTAATCATAATAGTCCATGAGATAATGTTAAGGGATTCAATAGTCCATGAGATAATGTAGAGGCATTTGAAGGAATAATATGAGAGCTCGCTTAAGCTCTCCTACCTGAGCATATATT
This sequence comes from Isoetes taiwanensis, assembly GCA_021234155.1. Lineage (NCBI taxonomy): Eukaryota > Viridiplantae > Streptophyta > Lycopodiopsida > Isoetales > Isoetaceae > Isoetes > Isoetes taiwanensis. The sequence goes on from JAJEKV010000072.1 coordinate 3,050,881, forward strand.
GTAATCATAATAGTCCATGAGATAATGTTAAGGGATTCAATAGTCCATGAGATAATGTTAAGGGATTCGGTAAAAAATGTCCAATGACTTTGTTGCTTTGCCTCCGTAGAATATGCCATTATAACAGAATTCTAAGACACATCCTTGTATGGCATTTTTTTTTCAAATAAAAAAATGTCCCATGCCTTTTCTACTTGTCCCTCCTTAAAATATGCCGTAATAACAGACACTACATCCCAATATCGCATTTTTTTCTATTAAGTTAAGTGCCTCCTTCAGCTGCCCATGTTGGGCATAAGCAGATATCATAGAATTATAAGACACAGGCGATGCAAGGTGTCATACACTTCCATACCATAACCTTGTCACTGCGCTTGTCCTTTTAATCTCTAACAAATAAATGACCTTCAATTCCTGCCAGCCAAGATCAAGCAGATCCCATAAGCAGATATCATAGAATTATAAGACACAGGCGATGCAAGGTGTCATACACTTCCATAACCTTGTCACTGCGCTTGTCCTTTTAATCTCTAACAAATAAATGACCTTCAATTCCTGCCAGCCAAGATCAAGCAGATCCCCTTGGATCTGTCATCCATCACATTGGCAAGTTTTTAAGCTACCCTTGTTTTCTCCAAGTCCCCATGAACATCCCCAATGGACATCTGTCCACTGCTGGAAGTTTTGTTACTAGATTTTTTTATCTGGGTAATTGTCATTTAATTTTTCTGCAATAGCATCTTTGCAACATTATCTATAAAGGATGAGACTAAAGAAGGCACCTTAATGTAGAAGTCCGTGTTGTCGTTAGCATTCCAACCATTTCCTACATTTCCGATGATCGAAGGCATCATTCAGCCTTAATCTAAGATACAAGTCCGACCGCATCTAACACATGGAGAAAAATAAATCTACGCTTCATAGATTTCAGTTGCGAAACTACTGGGCCACAACGATGTCTCCAAAATCAAATTGGAGAAGTGCCGCCTTGTCAACTAAATCTTCAAGAATTGGACGCCTGCAAGACGGATCTGCAGGTAGCTGAACACTAACGAAAATTTCACAAGATTTCAGCTTTAGATTATTTTTGGGCGATTTCAACAACTGGGTGAAGCACCTTCATGCCTACCAGAATGGGTTTCAAAGAAGGACAAACCTTCGTCTATGGATGCAAAGACAAAATTTAAACCCAATGCACAAAGTAAAGTAGAAAATAGGCTTCTTGCAAATCGATGTGTCATATGGAGAATTCCTGACATCATGGAAAAGGTGACACCAAGAGGGCCATCCAAACTAGAAAATTTACCTAGAAAATAGAGTAATTGCCAAAACAAAGGATATTGCTCGTAAATTTGCAATCTAATTCCACTGCAAACAAAGATCTGGCTATTTCATCATATTCAAAATCTCAGCAACACAATGCATTCTTGGATCAACCTAACGCTACTGAAGATGTTCAACTGGACATTCAAGATGCAGATTGTTCTATTACCAAGGTTAAGTGCACTAACAATTATAATCTAAGTGAAGAGTCTTGTGTAGATACTGGAGAGGCTAATCTCTTTCTTTCTCAAGCCTCTACTCACTCAACATCTCACATTCATATTCCTAGTCCTGCGAGACCAAATATTATACATCATCTCTTGAATGACCTTATTGATTTTACTGAACATATTATCCCATCTCAAAGACACTCATCATAATTCCATTGCCCAAAAAATAGCTCAGCAGTTGTCTGGATTATTAGAAGGCCATAACAATAGCTTAGCAGATAAAAATGGATGCACTGAGATAAAAAAAAGGCATGACTTATCGATTTATTTATCTATTTATTGTTGTAAATGTTATGGTTCAAATTTGGAAAAGGTGACAGTTCCTCTATCACTTATAAAGAAATCTATCGTCTTGACAAAAATATGGAACAGTTGGACAGTGAAATAATTCTATCATCAATTGACAAGGATTCCAATTGTCATATCTTGGGCAATAGAACACAAAGCATATGTAACCTCACTCTACATTCTAGACAAGATCTAAACCTTACTTCTCCTCTTGAAAATATTGATATTATTAAAGGTAATATTGAAAATATTGATATTATTAAAGGTAATGATTGTTGTTGTTCTTGCGGCAGCAGTACGTATCTCCCACTATATTACATACATTCCAGGGTGCACAGTTAATATCAGCAAACAGAATAGAATAAAAAGCTTCAACGTCCAGAATAAATAATAGAAGGAAGGAAGGAAGTATATTTTAACGTCCACGGAGGCCAACTGGCCTATGAGACGGTTATAGACATACAATATATCGGATAGTATCCGATAGAACAGAATAGAGATAGAAGAAATTCCAAGGCAGCAAGAGAAAACAAAAACTCACATTTGTTGGAAGGAGGATGGTACTCCAGCATAGTGGTGGACTCGTCCATGTCTGCATTTACATTTCGAGAGTGTGCAAATTGGACAACAGAGAGGAGGCAGAGCAACACAAGGAGCATTCCAGATGAAGCCATTGCTTATGATGCTTGCTACAAAGCTCAACCTCGTCTTTTATATCTTATCATGACAGAAGTGTCCTCTGCAGAACATCTTATCTCATATCTTATCTCATGACAGAGATGCCATAAACAAAACAGACAGCCATAGGTTAGAGATGCCATAGACAAAACAGACAGCCATAACTTGAATTACAACCTTCCCTTCATACTAGCCTAATGGGTTTGACGTCTCAGATTTAGGCACTCTACTGTAGATTAGGAGGCAGCCATACCTTGAATTATAGCAGACGTCTCAGATTGAATTACTGTAGATTAGGGGGCAGACGTACCTTGAATTACAGCCATATTGGATGTCTGTTTCGATCAGACAATAATTTTAGCCGATAGACATAGATGTGTTCTCTGGTAAGACACAAAACGTGTTCTCTAGTAAGCCATCAATTCCTTGTATATTTAAGAATCACCATGCACTATGCGCCTTGCCATCGTATAGATCTTACCAAATTTATATTCTCCCAAATGGTCTGAACAGCAAAGCTTGGCTAAATATCTTACATATTTTATGGTGAAATTAGCTTCCCTAATTATCTTTCCATATATTTTTATCACTCCTTACTTAATGGTGAATAGCTGCCTATTTATCTATCCTTATCTTGTTCCACGGTATTCAACCGGCAATAATAATGCAATAAGAAAATTATCTCATGCAATTTGCATAACACTGAATGTTAATTATTTGCCATATATAGATGTTTTCATCCTTCATACTTTGGAACAGTAAGTATTTTGCTCAAAAAAGAGATGCACAGTTTTGAAACCATAATACAAGTAACATGTTCGTAACAACTCTTTATCTTTTTCATTTAAACTAGTTATGGTACCCGGCGTTGCCGGGCTTTACTAATAACTTGAAGAGGCGGTTGTTTTATTGTCGGCCGGAATAGACAATGTGCCCTGATGGGGGCGAGGGTAATGTAGAGCAATTGCCAATATGGAATTTGGGTGGTCTAATATGGGGTTATAGTGGTTTGTGGAAGTATATATTATAGGTCTACAATGGTAATTGTTATTGATTTAGGAGTAGGACTAAGTAAGAACAAAGAAGACCACACTTTACGTTAATGGGCTTCTTGAGATAAAAAATATGAGAGATGTATCTTATTAAACAACATGATTTGATGCTTTGTTCAACATCTCCCTAATGTTATCTAAGGTAGACGATGCTAGATTGTATTAGAAAGAAATTAGTATGTGTGTTGTATTCATATTCTCAATTTGGTATGCATTGATATTGTAAAATTGTTTCCAAATTTGAATTATCCTAAGAGACTTAGTGGAACATGATGTCTATAATACTTTTTGATCACATTGTCTTATGATTAAGACTTTGGAAGCATAGAAAATAGAAAAAGATAAATGCAATTGAAGGATGTCGTACACCTTTGGTTGGGGGGAGGGGGGATCTTGGAGCACATTAACATGTAATGTCAATTTTAAAGATTGCTAGAAATATGGTTTTGATTATTATGTGGTTTGTAGCCTTCACAATAACATACATCCGTTGCATCATTGTAACATGTCAAAATTTCCTTTAAACCGCAAGCCTTTATTTCTAGACCTAATTGTCTGATGTGACCATCGTATTGTTTAGTGTGGATCAAGCTTGAACTTCAACAATGAGAACTTTTGAAGCGACTCATGAAGCAAAATTGTCCTCGACAATTATACACCCAACTTTGAAATTCTCACTCGCTTCATGGATAGTGGCATAGTATATCTGCAATGTGGTCCCAATGATTAACCTAATATATCTTCATTTTTTACTCCATGGAATAACTGTACTTTGTAGAGCTTGCATAAGATACAGCCCCATGGAAGAAGTTTACCTTGTACAGCTTGCATTCCCTTCTCGCTTGCGTTACTTCAGCTGTATCTGAATGACCATATCTGTGATCATTCAACAAAGCTTTTTTCAGTTTTTGTTAAGGTCAGTGTTTATTTAATTCATGCATTCAAAAGAGCAACATGGGAGTTATAAGGTTCTTCTTCCATACAATTCACAGAAATATTCTTTTGCTCACCTTTGCAAGCCCTAGTCACACCCACCAGCATCTCTAACTGTAGTAAAACCACGCATTAACATATTCTTCAGAACTTTGGCTGCCCTTGCAGTGATAAGAGATGGTGGAAGAAGAGAGAGGTCATGAAGATTAGATGTCACAGGAGTGACATGTATATGGGCATCACAAAGCCCCAGCATCACATAGCGCCCGTCTAAATCAACCATCTGCAAAATTGTGGCAATTTGATTGGATGATATCCGTAAATAAACACACACTGTTAGGTTATTCATCATACATGATCATAGAGCAAGTAATCCATCGTTCCAGAAAAGTTTGATTCCAAGTTAAGTTTTGATGTTTTCTATAGTTTAGAGTCTAGTAGCTCTTGGTAACGATATCCTTTTCTTTCTCAAAAAATATCTCTGCTAAATATGGACTTCTAGAAACATCTTGTAGTAAATAAAGAATCTGTGACACACCTGGGATGCATAGAAAGAATACGTTCCCCTTTGTTTACTATAGGTTGCGGAGCCTAGCATATCACGGTACAATTGCACAATAGCAAACTCCCATCATCACCTCTAAATGGGGTTATTTCCCTTGGGCAAACTGACCTGTATAAGGAACATCCTTGCCAATACCAGATACATCAGTCGTATTCTAGAAGATTGATCGAGAAAATCCAAACTTAATGGGATTGTAGAATGAAACATAATTATTCAAAACACGAATAGTTCTGCGCACCTATTAGTTGGATCCATAGATAAAGAAGCTTTGTTGCTACTTTCCAGGTTCTTGTAGTTTGATGCATGCTATAGCAACAGGCATACCAATATCGTGTTCTAATGGATTAGTTGATGAAGCCATACCCGGAGATGGTAGGGAGAGGACAGGACTGTTTGAATTGCTTGCTTTTGATATTCCCATTCATTCTGCCATAGATGCAACTCCGCCATAGAGATGTGACATGCAAACAATAATTATTGAGCTCATCAAAAGAGGGAAGAGTTTTACCTCCTCTTATAATTCTTAAAGTTTTGCCTGAAGAACCAAGCAGCCCCTGCTAGTACTGCGAAATCATGATGCAACTGCTATTACGGTTTCCTATCCAGTGCAAAATAATTAGTTCCATATCTCTGTACACACTATTATAAATGGAGTGCTTGCACTCTCAATTGCATAGTATCTATAGCCATCTTGTAAACAAAAGAGATTATTAATAATCAACCCTATTTAAAAATAGCACATTAGCTAATATGTTATCCTCGATAGCACATTAGCATGATCATGAAGCACAATGCAAGACATACATATACATGCTTTTTGCTGGCAGCACAAAGCCTGTTAAAAGCTTTTGCTAAATGTTTTAATTTATACGCCCAAGGTATAATACAGTGTTCTTCTCTGCCATATAAACCCATGGATGTGCTTCCTGTAGTACCAAAGCCTTGATCTGGCAGCCTACGGTAATCGAAGAACAAAATGGGTGTCAACGAACTCTTTATGCCAGTGATGATAGGCACTTCTACAAAACACGTTAATGTGAAAAACCCGGCAAATTTAACATGCAACTTGACACCAGATGTCCTTAGAAATACTGCAAAAAGAATGGGTGCTACAATCGCCCAAAGAGGAATCAGATCAACAAAAAGTTGTGTTGCATTTGATGGCCATGTGTAGTGCTCCATTGAGTACTCAGAAGTTCCAGATATTTGCAATTCTGTAAGAAAGCACCATATAGCCGGCCAAGGAGTTTTTAAGCTCAGACCATTTCAAGGGCTTGTTTCTCAAGACTTAGAGCTTGTTTCTCAGGACTTGTTTTTCAGGAGCAATCAATTTGCTCTTATATGGAGAAGGGAAATACATCTAACAGACTTGTAATGAATGCTAACATATTCCATGACCATAGCATGAACAAAACAATATACATTTCAGAATCACAAAACACATACATATACCTTATTATTCTGTTGCATTGGACAAATTATATTCAGCTTCAAGAGTTGCATACCTTGCATTCGTTGTGGACACTAAAAACCTATGTTATTCTATTCTATTCATTGTGGGCAAATGGCTGGACCTGAGGAAAGCACCAAAGCAACATGGAACCAAACATTTAGGAAATGGAAACAAAAGACCCATGCAATCAAATCCACTCACCTGATGTCAAAGCTGGCCTGTGTGCGTGATTGCTACCAAGGAGATTATTCTGTTATAGAACACTCCAATTTGAATTGATCCAATAAAATGGAGGCATGCATCTAACAAAAAATGACATGGCAAGCCTATATAACACAAAATCTTAAGGTGGAAAAAAAAGAAGAAGAAGTACTTGTAAGGTTTACCAAAAGGGCCTGTGTATAGAAATATGATATCAATTTAATAGCAGCAAAATAGTCGAAAGCACAAAAACAAAAGCCTAGTCCCATCTAATGCCCGTGATTCATGCTTATCCATTTAATAGAGCTTAATATAAGGTGTTCAATAAGGATTCAAACAAACCTCTTCCAAATAAACATAGTTATCAAAGGCTGACTACAGACATAATTGAAGATGAAACGAAGCTCCAAAATTTAACTCTAGGGTAAAGCTGGTCCACGACCATCGTCAGCAACATTTGGCCTGTAACATGGGCATGCTAAAATTAATGTATAAAGTAAAGCATGAACGACAATACTCCATTTATGCTAATTGATAGATGACCATATCCAGAATCCCAGTAGAGCCATGCTCTAAAAACACATGCAAGAAATTACCTGGAAATTGTGGATCATCGTGGCATAAATCTATCAGAAACTTAGAAGAGGAGCATCAAACCCATTTGCTCTTGCCATATGGAAACCTCTAAATGAGCCTATCACAGAGCCATTAAAGAGCTCCAAAGAAAACGATCTGGGCACTGACGGAAGATAATTCCAAAGCCGACGTTCTGGCATAAAATCAAGGTGGCGGCGCACAAAAATAGTCAGCAAAAAATTACTATTATCTGTCCTGCACACGTCCCTGGTTACATTCCGAGTCCATGCCTCCACATCCGCCCCAAACCAAAAAAATCATACTAAACCTTTCCCGATTTTTAGAACATCGGAAATATTTCCCGGTTACCAAATGAATTATAACCTTAGGAAAACCAATTTAAAAATAATCTTAAAAGGTTTTCGGAACCCCGGAAAAACCAAATTTAAACAATAGGATTGGTACTTAAATCAAATGAAACCTAATGGAGCCAGAGGGTTTTGCCATCGAAGTTCTTGGGGCAATTTGCATATCCTCAATAGTTCTGTGCATACAAGAATCAAAATACAGCATCTAGTTCTAGCACTTTCGGTGCTGCATTCCCACAACCTTGGGACATACCAACATCTACATGAATGACTTTGTTATCTCAGGCAGCATTAATTTCCCATGGCACTTGAATAGCATGTCCTAACGTATGGAGGTGCCCAGCACCCATTATGTCCTAACATCTAACTTCTAACTTTAGCATTTATCTGATCAAGTCCATAGTCAACATGAGCAGGAAGAAGGCTCCATGTGCAAATACTGTACTTCCAACAACTAGAACAACTTCTGCAAAAAAAGCGAGTTGATACAGGGCCTGCAGGCCTTAAAGAAGCCATTCTTGGTCGAACACCACCAACAAATTTCGCAGGAATTTAGGCCAAGATGGTACTACCTTCCCCAATTCTTAAACTCTTCAATGCCTTCCTTCATAACAAACCGTCCATGTTCATAACCTCATGATAGCCATTCGTAATATGAATAACTTATCACCTCCTTGTCACTGCGCTTGTCCTTTTAATCTCTAACAAATAAATGACCTTCAATTCCTGCCAGCCAAGATCAAGCAGATCCCCTACATCGCATCACATTGGATCTGTCATCCATCACATTGGCAAGTTTTAAAGCTACCCTTATTTTCTCCAAGTCCCCATGAACATCCCCAATGAACATCTATCTGTTGTCCACTACTGGAAGTTTCGTTACTAGCTTTTTTTATCTGGGTAATTGTCATTTAATTTTTCTGGAACAACATCTTTGCAACAGTATCTATAAAAGATGAGACTAAAGAAGGCACCTTAATGCAGACGTCCGTGTTGTCGTTAGCATTCTAACCATTCCCTACATTTCCCATGATCGAAGGCATCATTCAGCCTTAATCGAAGATACAAGTCCGACCGCATCTAACACATGAAAAAAAATAAATCTACGCTTCATAGATTTCAGTTGCGAAACTACTGGGCCACAACGATGTCTCCAAAATCAAATTGGAGAAGTGTTGCCTTGTCGACTAAATCTTCAGGAATTGGACGCCTGCAAGAGGATCTGCAGGTAGCTGAAGACTAACGAAAATTTCACAAGATTTTAGCTTTAGATTATTTTTGGGTGATTTCAACAACTGGATGGAGCACCTTCATGCCTACCAGAATGGGTTTCAAACAAGGACAAATCTTCGTCTATGGATGCAAGACAAAATTTAAACCCAATGCACAAAGTAAAGTAGAAAATAGGCTTCTTGCAAATCGATGTGTCATATGGAGAATTCCGGACATCATGGAAAAGATGACACCAAGAGGGTCATCCAAACTAGAGAATTTACCTAGTAAATAGAGTAATTGCCAAAACAAAGGATATTGCAAAACTCGTAAATTTGCAATCTAATTCCACTGCAAACAAAGATCTGGCTATTCCATCATGTTCAAAATCTCAGCAACACAATGCATTCTTGGATCAACCTAACGTTACTGAAGATGTTCAACTGGAGATTCAAGATGCAGATTGTTCTATTACCAAGGTTAAGTGCACGAACAATTATAGTATTCTTGCTAATCCAAGTGAATAGAATAGAATAGAATATGATTTTATCGTCCACGGAGACCAACTGGCCGTCCCATAAGTACAAAGAGAGAGCAGCAGGCGTATTACTACCAGGATTAAAAAACCCCCGCCCCGAAGGGTTTTCGGAGGAAAACCTTAGTAGCAATAAGGATCTTGGCGACATCTTGCCTGATTATATACATAATCACAAGTACAACCGAGGTTAATGTCGGACGGGGGCATAAGCGAAGTCCAGCGTATCCATTACCTCCGGGAGGTATGATCCCAACAAGCCTCTGAGGCCGTGCTCGGTAGCTCATGCAAGGCTGATGGGGCACAACTAACCCGAAAGCATACCGGGCACGGATATGCTCGTGCGCCGGACAGGCCTGGAGGGCGTGACTTTTCATCCTCAATGGCACGTTGGCAAAGAGCGGCGGACTCTGTCCTCACGCGGCTCGAATCCATCTCCCTGTCTCAATGCGGAGGTGGTGTGCACTGTCGCGAATGGAAGCAATCACCCTGCGGCTTTTCATGGGTAGATGGGTGCGCAGGATAGTGGTGTGGGCCCCGCGTGAGCATGGGATTAACATCGTCGATAATTTGCCACCTTGACATGTGGCGGGGCCTCTGCATCCCAAAGCTTGGCCATGAAGCAAGCATCAAATCTTGCTTCAAAGGCGGTAGCGTTCCTTCCGGTGTATGCACTTGGTCCACATCGTGTGCACGCACATTCCATAGCGAGAACCACTGGGCTTGCTTGTCTTTCCAAAGAAGCTTTGAGTCGCTGCGGGCCCATCGCCAACGCCAAAGCAAGGTTGGGCAGCCGGGCTTCATCCATAGCCACCACCTTTCCGGAAGTAAATAATGTGACGTTCAGCGCGACCCTACGTAATGGAAGGAAGCTTTGTCTCTTGGAGCAAGATCGATATGGGACCGTGGATTTCACTCTCGGTGCCGGGCCAAGAAAGCCTTCTGTACCTGCTCTAGATCGTTCCAAGTGGTGAGGGATATCACTGGCCCCACATACGCCCCATAGAGGAGGGCCGGTTCAACCAAGGCCCCGAACAAGTGTGCTGGTGACCCCATGCATACAGCTACGCCTTGGATTGTTGTTTTGCATTGCATACGGGGCTTTCCGGCCTGCGGTGACCCGTAACACGATGGATGCATCCGGTGTGTGGTAGTAGAAAACTCAATGCCCAAATACTTATAAAAGATTGAGCCACCTCCACTACACGCTTACGGTAAGTGAATGAGGGAAGGCGTGGGTGCTTAGGGATGATGGGACCAGCGGCACCCTTTGTCTTGGCCAAGTTAACTCTCATGTCGGTGAATTGGCGAGAAAGTGTCCAAAGCATCCGGTGGCGTTGCATGTCCTCAGGGGGTATATGCGGCAGGTCATCATCATCGGCATATATGAGTTGCGGATTATGTGGTGCATCAACCGGCGCCTTCCCCCCGTGCTCGGCTAGCCATTCTTCTAGCTGGTCAATGTACAAGCCGAAGAGCGTCGGAGATAGAGGGCAGCCACGCGCACCCCAATGCTACTAACAACGGGCTCCCCCGACAGTGTGAGACGACCGGAGCAAGTCTCGTATAGTCTGTATATAGCATTCTGCAAGTCGACGGGGGTCCCTAGCTGTCTCAATCTGTCCCACAACTTATCCCGAGGCACTGTGTCAAAAGCCTTTGCGAAATCCACATAGATACTGAAGAGGCTAATCTCTTTCTTTCTCAAGCTCCTTCAGGACAAGGCCGCCCGTAACTTACAATGCAAGATGCAGAGGGGTTGGGACTATTGAGAGTCCACCAATGTAGATGCCTTCCATGATATTGACGATCATCTGTGGAAACTTTATGGAGCTATGAAAGACTTGTTTAATCTTTTAATTATAAATCCAACCCTAGTATACCAGGACATCATCATCCAAGCGTGGCGTAAATATAACTCGGTGCGCTCAGTGAGGGAGGACTTTATTGATTATATATTATATCCCTTTGGGGAACCGATGTATAACCCTCACGTATAACCATCTTCTATAAGACACAATTTCAATTCTGTTCGTCCTTTGGGACTTCTTTTGAATGTAAATTTTCATCTCCTTTAATGATAAATCTTTTCCTTTTACATTACGAGCAATGTGTGGATGTTGTGCTCATTATCTTTTTATTGATTATTAGACGGTGCACATCCCCCTCCGTGGACGACGCTCGTGGAACTAGGCCGCCTTACGCCTGAACAAGAACTGCCTATCATTAAACGCCAGATGGCGCAACTCCAACAATACGTCCTCCAAAGGCCTATAGGCCCTGTCATGGCAGAAGAGGGACCAAAAGTGCCGGTCACCGAGGTAGCCCCACCCACGCCAACACGATCTAAACATCGCCGCCATTCTTCATCTTCGGACAGTAGTTCTGACTCATCAGATTCTGATGATTCTTCTGATTTCTCCGATTCTGAGCAGCATGGAAAAAATTAGTGGCTATTAATAGCCAAATGGCGATTTTTTAGGGGGTCTATGCAATTTTTGCGGCGAATTTTATGAAGGGAGATTTCTTTGAAAAACATAAAAAATAGCCATAGTTAAAACAAGTACTCCATTATTTATTTAGGATTAGCCAAACTATTTTTCCCCCTTTCCTTCAAGAAAAAGGGATTAGCCTTTCTTTATATTACAATAATTGTATATTAAATCATTAACACTAGAGTTGTCCCGGGGACCATTTCTGGAAATGGTCCACCATACCCCCTGCCACTTAAACCGATATATCTCACAAGATAAATTTTAATTTTAAAATATACCACCACTATTTGAGTCTTCACTTGATTCTTAACGACCTGTGAGAATTTCATGACCATTGGATACACCTTTATATTGGTATGATTGTTCAAACTTTGAAGAATTTGGCAGTTTTTACAGCATTCTAGAACTGCATTCTTCAATTTTCTAGCATAAAAGTGTCTAAACCTTGCTAAATATGAAATTAATTGATGTATTATGATAAAACATATCAATTTGCATGTTTCCATGTTTTGCCACTATCATTTGATTTTAATTGAAGTCGCTAAACCCTATTTTGCTTAAAAATGCTGCATGAGGTTCAAGAATTATTTCTCTCTTATTATTACAAATTTTGACTTAATTTTTGTGACAATGAGTCCTTAACTAGGCAACCTATAGTTCAAAGAATTTTTTTTATGTTTACATGTTTTATTAGTATCGTTATTAACTAAAGAAATTATTGTACAGAATTCAAAATAAAAATATGGGTTAAAGTGCTTTAATAAATCACATCCATAAGTCTCATAAGGATAGTAAATGATGCATTCTAATCAACTCTATGTAGGAATTTACTTTATCAACATAAATATAGTGTAACTAGGGTATAACCATGCATTATCTAGATCTAAACGAGCTCTAATATAACAGGATGAACACAAAGAAAGGTTTCAAAGTGCATTGATTATACCTTTATAGGTCTAAAACTCAACAATAATGTAGGTAGTGATAGTTATTGATGAATAGAGGGCAATATCACGAAGTTTAGCCATGAATAGAATAGAATAGAATAGTTTTTTTAACGTCCACGAAGACCAATAGGTCATGGGACCCATACAATGGGCTAGTACAATCATTACTACTAGGATTAAAAAACCCCTGCCTCGAAAGGTTTTCAAGGGAAAAACCTTTGCAGTAATGATGATACTAGACAAGCTTAGATAATGACTACTGAGGGTTCAGTAATTGCAGACGTTTATCTAGAACCTCAAGTATGTATAATGCCAAGTCATGCACAGATGGTGCGCTGAGAAGTTGTGGAAGCGTGGAATGGAATGCTAAGGTCGAAAAATGATTCCGGACTATCTCAAAAGCAGGGCAACTCAGAAGAGTATGGCTTTCATCTTCAATAACCTGTAACTGGCAACAGGCACATAGTCTCGCTTCTCGCGGCAATTGCGGCCGCTCCCATCTACCTGTCTCAATCCGTAGCCTGTGGGACCCCGTGCGAATTGATGCAATAGCTACAAGCTTGTTCCTGGACAATGAAGCAAGCAAATAAGCTTGGGGCCCTGGTGCCAAAGTGGGATTTATGTGTGGGACTATAAATAAATAGATCAAAAGACTTTCCGTACCTGTTTTTCTAGTTCATCTCAAAAATTAACTTATTGCACTATAATTCTTCCATAAGCCTTTTAAATGGCGCAATGTATGATAAAAAGGGATATTGAGATCCTTGTTGTGGTCTTATTAGGAAAAAAAATGAAGAAACCTACTTACTTTCCACTATTATAAAGTTAGACAATGTATGGCTGATCCAAAATATTGTAGTCTAAGTAGGACCATAGTACATGTAGATCAGGCTATAAATTTTGTAAATTTGAACCTTTGTTGGCAATATATATCTCAAATTTCATGTTAGGATAATATATTATATACAAGATTTGAATATAAATAAGCATGGACTATGTATAGGTCTAGGATTAAACCAACTGGATTGAGAAAATTGCTCTATTTATTTGCATTGGCTCTATTCATTTTGTTCCCTACAATGATATTATGATTTCTCATCGTCTATAAGATAATCTTTGAAAGGTGTAAGTGGACTTTCTCATACATTCAAAGTAGCCCTTAACTACTTAATTTTTGTGCTCCGATATCACCTTTTAGATAGACAATCCTCCCTAATCAACTAATGTTATCATATATAATGTGATATAAACTATATTCTCAAGAATTGATTAAGATGATGATGTTCTTAACTTTTAAATGAGAGGTCATGTGGACCAATAATCGGCATCGGCATAGCAGTCTATCTTGATCTTCTTTAGGCATATCTTTTCATATTTTTCCTTGGTTCATCTTGCATTGCTATCTTAACTTTGGGAAACTTTGAAATATGGTGTTTGAAGTTCATTTTCAAGTCACAAATCTAGAGATCAAATATGGAAAATATTTGATGATAACTTGGAACTAATACTAAAAGTTTTAGCCCAAACCTAGCAATAGATATTTTTTATTGATAGAGGATCTCATGAAATACTAATATCCTAAAATTCGGCTTGAGATCCAATAAGGTAAAGAAGTTATTGATTTAAAATGAACCTGTGGACCAGTAAGGGTCTTATGTACAGAAACCTTTATTGATTTATCATGATCGTGCCTTTTTTTTTTTTTTTTTTCTTTACTTGTTTTTCATTGGTTTCATATCCATACAAGCATTCATATATTATTTTTCAATGACATACTATTTCAATAAATTTCTTTCAAATATAACAAAATAGACATCAATTAAAAGTTACTTAAAAGTGTTATTATAAGTTAAAGCTGAAGCTTCAAATTACAGCCCAACAAATATTTTTTATGCATGGACCAATTAGTCAACTACTTATATACCAAATCTGAAGTAAAAAATCATTTTCATGCAAAAGTTATAGAATTTTAATTGAAATGACCTTACGGGAACCATTATTGGTCCACGTAAGGTAAAACTGCTTTTGACCCCTGTCATGTTTGGTGACTATATCTTCCTTTCTAGACTTCGGATTGGAACAAGGTTTTTTGTGTATTAATCCTTATCTCATATAGAAAAATACCATTATAATGAAAAAAATAAAAGAAAATCCTTTTATTGAGACAGTTTTACATTATGTAAACATGAAGCAAACTGGACTTGACCCCCCTTGATTTACCTACACATAACTTTCAATTTTGGGGGTATATGCATTTTTAACTATTTTTCCTGTGCAACATAACTGCCATATATTAACATGTAGAAAGGGTTTAACTAAATTTTATGTCATTGATTTTATATGAATTTTAAAGCGAACTGTACAAATGAACCATTTATGGTCCATCAAGGGACAACTCTAGTGTTAATAGCCAGACAAAAATGAATTCTTATTATAGACTTTTACACATCCCCACCTACCACTGTCATCAATGCTAGTAGTTTTTCAAACTATTAATTTCTATGACATATACCATATATATGGATCTTAACAAAGGAATTATAGGAGATGGCCAATATCCCTCTAGATGCCTAAGTTGGTTGCAATTTGATCACCATTTCTAGCAGTTGTCGTTGCATTGAATGTAGTTCAGACTTGGAATGTTATAAGCTATGTTGTGAGCTTCTGTTAAAAGCTTATTAATATTATTGTATGTTCCTTGACTGTTGATTATTATTTATAATTGTAGTACAATATATCTAAAGTTACAGAATTTATATTTTTTACCTTTTCCAGTTAGAAAAAGTAGTCAAGTGAAAGTTTATAGTACTTAATTCAAAAGTTTCGTCAGGTCCAAATATATATAAATGTAATAATAATAATAATTTTAGCCAAATGTATATCATAAAATATTGTAAAATTAAAAAAAAATAGCCAAACCATTTTTTATGAAAAAAGATATAGTATGCTTAATTTTTTCCTTGCTGAGCAGTAAGTCCAAAAAGAAAGATTACCAGAAGACAGTGGAATCCGCAATTACTAGCATCTGGAAAAATCGCAGACTTGCTCAGTTCTCTTGCACTATTCGTTCTGGGTGGACGCAGAATCATGGTTTGATGAAATGCGCAAATTTGGCAAATCTTACGGTATGATAGATAAAGATATTGGCAAAGTGGCCACCACCAACCTTATTAAGTCCGCACGAATATGGTGGAAGAGGTATGCACGCTCGCGGGCTTAATAGGGGACATTGTAAGTTCAAAATCTTTGCCAAGGCCTTCAAGTCCCACTATGTTCCTGGGGCACATCGTTGCAAGCAGTTATCGCTTGGAGCAGCGCGGCATATCAGTATAGGCCTAACCGATGAATTCATGCGCCTCAGATTTTATGTTCCAGGGATCAATGAACGCCGTGCAGTCGAGGGTTATATGGAGGGGTTATCACCCACATTAAGGAAGATGGTCCGCGCAATTGATCCCAAGATAGTAGCAGAGGCTGAAGCAAAAGCCTTGAGCTTGGAGGATGACATATCAAAAGCCCCATATCAGTGATCACCAACCGCAAACCAGAGCAAGCCATACATCCCATATAAGGCCCGTTCTCCTAGTCCAGGGCCTCCTCAACAACCGCCTTATCAGAAATCAGAAAAGAAAGTCACCTTCAATATTCCTGATAACTCGGTGCAACAGATCCTCCAGTCTATTCCACGGGACGCTCGAGATCAGCTCTGACATGATAAGGCTTGTTACCGTTCCTTCCGTCTGGGTCACCGCATACACGAATGTCCATATATCAATCAGGCAACACAGGCAGCCCTTGGCCGAAGTTGATTGGGACGAGCTGACACCTTTCTGTGATCTCCCAGATTTGGCGGATGGGGAGCTGACTGACTATATACAAGGTGAGTCCCACATTTTTGCTGCTATTGAGACCGGTCAGGCCGAGTCTCAGCCTAGTGTCATCTCTACAATGGGTCAAATTGATAGCAAAACTTTCATTATCCTTATGGACACGGGTAGTACCCATAATTTTTCATCCCCTAGGTTGGCCGAAACTCTGCACTTAGCCCCTTTGAAATCTAAGCCCAGACCAGTCACCTTGGGTAGTGGAGTTGTTCGCCACACCCAAGGCTATCGTGTTACCTTGAACATCCAATTACCGAGCGCACCCATCATTTTGGGAGCTGAACTTATGAATATTGGAAAATATGACTTGATTGTGGGGATGGAATTTCTGGCAGCAGCAAAAGCGAATGTAGATTGTGAGAAGCGTGCTGTCACCTTTAATGCAGCGAATGGGGCCCATGTCACTATAACAGGTAATATAGTACATCCTATTATGCAGTGCATCTTCTTGCGTAAACTGCATAAAGCCATTCGACGTAGACAGGTGGCGTGTATTGCTAGGCTTGCATCCTTTGAAGCCCGGCAAGAGGAAAGGAAATCATTCAAAGAGTTGCCTCCAACCATAGCCAGCCTTATTCATGAGTTTCAGGATCTCTTTACAGATGAGATTCGCAAGTTGCCACCTTTTAGGGGGGTAGAGTGTGAAATTGCACTCCAACCAGGTACCAGGCCTACCAGTAAGGCTCCTTACCGTATGAGTACACCTGAATTAGCAGAACTTAAGAAGCAGTTACAGGAACTTCTGAAGTTAGGTTTTATTCGGCCCAGTGTGTCACCTTTTGGAGCCCCTATCTTGTTTGTTAAAAAGAAGGATGGGACTTTGCATATGTGTATCGATTACCGCCAGCTCAATAAGCATACTGTTAAGAATCGATATGCGTTACCAAGGGCCGATGACCTTATGGATCAGCTACAAGGAGCTAAGTATTTTTCCAAGATAGATCTTCGCTCTGGCTACCATCAAATACGCATTAAAGAGGAGGACATTCACAAGCCCGCATTCTGTACTCGTTATGGACCTTTTGGGCTCACTAATGCACCAACAACCTTCATACCTCTTATGAATGATGTCTTCAGAGACTATTTAGATGAGTATGTCATTATTTTCTTTGATGACATTCTCATCTACAGTAAGACCCTGGAGAATCATGAAGCTCATCTTAAGCTGGCTCTCGAGAAGTTGCGGCGCCACCAACTATTCGCTAAATTCTCCAAATGTAAATTTGCGACCACTAGGGTCGCGTACTTGGGCCATATTGTTTCTTCCGAGGGTATTGCTATAGATCTAGCGAAAATTCGGGCAGTTAAAGACTGGCCGGCCCCTGCCAATGTTTCAGAAGTCAGAAGTTTCCTGGGATTGGTAGGCTATTATCATAAGTTCGTTAAGGACTTTGCTAAGATTGCAGCACCCCTTACTAACTTGACCAAGCATGAGAGGGTCAAGGATTGGGCAGAACATTGGAAAAACAAGGTTCAATCAGGATTCCAACAGTTGAAGGATGCTTTAACGTAAGCACCTGTCCTTACTTTACCTGATCCTCAGAAGGATAAGGCGGTTGCAATCGAGGCCAGTAAGATATCAACAGGAGCTGTTTTGATGCAAGAGGGACGAGCTCTAAGAAAATGAATAACGCAGAACAGAGATATCCCACTCATGACCAGGAGTTGCTTTGGGTCGTGCGTGCCTTGCGCATCTGGTGACATTATCTTCTTGGACGGCGATTCCAACTAGACACAGATCACCAAAGTCTCCAATATATTTTCACACAAGCTAACCTCAATCTTCGGCAACAGAGGTGGATAGAATTTTTGGAGGAATATGACTTTGAGGTTCTGTATAAATCTGGCAAACACAATGACGTTGCAGATGCCTTGTCTCGGCATCCGTTGACCACATGTACCCATTGCAATGCTATTTCCACTCTTGCACGTGAACTCGGGAAGACTATTGAACAATCTCTTCCAACGGATCTTGAGTTCAGCGAAGTGTGGGCCAGCCTGTCTAAAGAGGCCAGGACAGATAAGGAGAGGGATGCATTTAGGCATTATAAGAAAGACAGTAATCTTTTATATTACCACGATAAATTGTGTGTATCCGGTTCATCAGGAGTTAGATGGCTTATTCTCCATGACACACATAACAGTCCTATTGCGGGTCACGCTGGATTTATGAAAATATATTTCAAGATAAGATCCAGTTACTTTTGGCCTGGTATGAATAAGCATATTGCGCGCTACATTAAACAGTGCCAACTTTGCCAGCAGACAAAGGCGGAACAGTTAAGAACACCAAGTACATTGGAGCCACTTGATGCCTCCAATGGGAAATGGGAAGTCATTACCATGGACTTCATTGTAGGCCTCCCATGCACACTTCATGGATTTGACGCATTGATGGTGGTAGTTGATAAGCTTTCCAAGATGGCGCATTTCTTGTCGTGTCGCACCACCGATACTGCCTTGGATACGACACTTTTGTTCTCCAAGGAGATTTTTTGGCTCCATGGGATACCACGTACCATTATTTCGGATCGTGATCCGAAATTTGTTAGCGCTTTCTGGAAAGACTTCTTCAGCACTATACAAACATTACAACCCCAACATTTAGTCCACAGCTGAAAACAACAGTAAAAACACAATACGGGTTGTTTTTTTGAAGATTTGAAAAAAACCTACATGTAGTTATACGGACGTGTGGTTTTTCAAGGATATGCTGTAGTTTTTCTTAAGGAGCCATGGTTTTTTTTTTAAAGAATGTGTGGTTTCTTAAGGAGGCGTAGTTTCTTTTTTAAGGATGTGTTGTTTTCTCAGGTTGTATGGTTTTTTGAAGGGTTGTTTTTTTAAGGTGTTGTTTTTTAAGGTATTGGTTTTCTAAGTATCCATGTATGGCCAAGTTGTCCACACGCCATTATGTGAGAGCTTGTAGAGCGTGAAACTTGAAGACATTCATCGCTTGGCAACTTGTAGCGAAGAACTATGGACACTGGTTTGGCATTATATAGGCATTTCTTGAAGAATACTTGATCACAAGCATCTTGAACACTTGAAGCGAATGGTTGAAGACCCCAAAGTGAAAGTTTGGAAGACCACTTGAATTTCAATGGTACTTTGCATGAGCCATGATGTTAGTTCTTAAGGTATGATTTGCTATTTCCCAAGGTCTTCACTATCATTCCACCCAGAAAAATCATCTCTTTATCCATCATTTTCTCCCTTTTCATACACCATTGCCATTTGTCGAGACCAAAGTTCGCAAGACCATTTTTCCTAGTCAAAAGTACACCATTTATCCATCACATACAAAAAATTGCTAAAATTCCATCCAATTTAGCTCAGCCTCAAACATGCCAAGGTGGCTCAAACATGCCATGCAGGCTCCAATATATGCCACCTAGGCTCAAACATGCCACGTGGGCTAGTCAAGGTGGCTCAAATATGTCATGCGGGCTCCAACATGCAACCTAGGCTCCAACATGCCAAGGTGGCTCAAACATGTCACGTGGGCTCCAACGTGCCACCCATGCTCCATCATGCCAAGGTGGCTAAAACATGCCACCTAGGCTCCAACATGCCACCTAGGCTCCAACATGCCAAGATGGCTCAAACAAGCCACCTCGACTCCAACATGCCACCTAGAATCAAACATGCCAAGGTGGCTCAAACATGCAGCGAGGCTCCAACATGCCAAGGTGGCTCAAACATGCCACGTAGGCTCCAACATGCCACCTAGGCTCCATCATGCCAAGGTGGCTCAAACATGCCACCTAGGCTCAAACATGCCAAGGTGGATCAAACATGCCACGTGGGCTCCAACATGCCACCTAGGCTCAAACATGCCATGCGCGCTCCAAGATGCCACCTTAGCTCCAACATGCCAAGGTGGCTCAAACATGCCACATGGGATCCAACATGCCAAGGTGGCTTAAACATGCCACCTAGGCTCAAACATGCCAAGATGGCTCAAACATGCTACACGGGCTCCAGCATGTCACCTAGGCTCAAACATGCCAAGGTGGCTCAAAGATGCCACGTGGGCTCCAACATGCCACTTAGGCTCCAACATCCACCTTGGCTCAAACATGCCAAGGTGGCTCAAACATGCCACCGGGCTCCAACATGCCAAGGTGGCTGAAACATGCCACACAGGCTCTAACATGCCACCTAGGCTCCAATATGCCAAGGTGGCTCCAACATGCCACCTAGGCTTCAACGTGCCACCTAGGCTGCAAACATGCCAAGGTGGCTCAAACATGCCACGTAGACTCAAGCATGCCACCTTGGCTCCAACATCCACCTAGGCTCAAACATGCCAAGGTGGCTGAAGCATGCCATGTGGGCTCCAACATGCCAAGGTGGCTCAAACATGCCACGTGGACTCCAACATGCCACCTAGGTGGCTCAAAGATGCCACGTGGGCTCCAAAATGCCACCTCGACTCAAACATGCGAAGGTGGCTCAAACATGCCACCTAGGCTTCAATATCCACCTACGCTTAAACATGCCAAGATGGCTCAAACATGCCACCTAGGCTCAAACATGCCAAGGTGGCTCAAACATGCCACATGGACTCCAACATGCCAAGGTGGCTCAAACATGCCACGTGGGCTCCAACATGCCACCTAGGCTCCAACATGCCACTTAGGCTTCAACATACGAAGGTGCCACTCATGTCAAACATGCTAAGGTGGCTCAAACATGCCACGCGGGCTCCAACATGCCAAGATGGCTCAAATATGCCACTTAGGCTCAAACATGCCAAGGTGGTTGAAACATGCCATGTGGGCTCCAACATGCCACCTAGGCTCCAACATGCCAAGGTGGCTCAGGCATGCCACCTAGGCACTCCAAGCGGTGACATGGCATGCCAACTAAGCAAGGCCAAGTTTTGACTAGGCCAAAAATGAAAAGATGTCCATCTTTGGTCTTTTTATTGGGTGATGTTGGCAAATTTTGGTTGACATGGCTAGATGGTGGTGATGTGGACATGATGACTGGGACTTTATGCAAGAAATATGATAACCTTTAGAATTTTTGGTAGAGGAGTTTGGCAAGGGATAGAATAGAGGGATCTTGAAGAACTTAAACGCTGACAGCTTTCCCCAAATCGAACCAGGCCAGGACTTCACACAGCTTCCTCACCAGAGGGGAGAGGCTAGACCCCAGGAGACGGACCTCATAAAGGTTGTGGAGGTAGCCTTTCCGGCCAACGATCCTTTGGGAGGCAAATGCCAATGCCCCCACTCCTGGAGCTCGGTTTCCCTATCCGACTGTTGAATCCACCGTTCAATAACCTGCTTCAAGTAAATTCAAGAAGCTGCAGTTAAAAAACATGAAGCAATAGGAACTGAAGGAATGGGGTTTGGGTCTATTGGCCATCCCGAATGATCCCAAACAATTTTGCTACTGCAAAAGGCGCTCTTGGCTTCTATTTGCCATTATGGGGGGAGGATAAATCCAAACCCCATTCTGTCAATTCCTATTGCTTCGCGTTTTCAATTGCAGCTTCTCGGCCATGTCCCAAGTGCAACCGACTAAAACTCGGCCTCCAAAACGTAAACCCTTCAATAACCTAGCAACACACAGGGTTTACGTTTCGGAGGCCATATCCTAATCAGATTCGACCAGGATCTTGCACAAAGTCATCATGTAGAGGGAGGGTGTTGACGCCAGAAGACGGACCCTTAAAACCTTCCAGAAGCAGTTCACCCCAATGGTCCTCTCCCAAAGGCCCTTGGCCACGGACAGGCAACTCTCCCACTCCGAAATTGTAAACTGACTCTGCCAATGGACTTAAAACGTCGAGATTACCCTCGGGACCAAGTTTCGTGGGCAGAAGACCACCCTTTCTCCAAGAAGCGCCAAAGTAGCTCATGCCCAATACATTCTTAGTCAATTGGCGTAAGAGATGGCTGCAAAATATTGTCATGTAGAGGGTTCGTGTTTCTTTCATTGCCAAAAATGACCGTATAACTTAGTCCCTAGGGTAATGTCACTATTTCGGATGACATGGCGAAGTCGAATCTCCATTCCGGAGCCTTTGTACTGCTCGAACGACAAAACACTTGGGTTTCTACATGGTCGAGTGCAGGACGCTTCACGGTTTGATAAGTTCCCCCAGACGGATCTTGGATTTTTTTGAACTTCCTCGAAGCAGGTTACTTGAATGGTGGATTCAACGGTCGGATAGAGAAATCGAGCTCCAGGAAGGGGGGCATTGGCATTTGCCCGCCCGAAGGAGCGTTGGCAGGAAAGGCTACCTCGGCAACCTTTCTGAGCTTCGTCCATTGGGGTCTGGCCTCTTCCCTCTGGTGAGGAAGCCGCGCAAATTCCTGGCCTGGTTCGATTTGGGGAAGGGTGTCAGCGCATGATCCCTCTATTCTATCCATTCCCAAACTCCTCTACCAAAAATTCCAAAGGTTATCATATTTCTTGCATAAAGTCCTAGTCATCATGTCCATGTCACCACCATCTATCCATATCACCCAAAATTTGCCAACATCACCCAATGAAAAGACCAAAGATGTACATCTTTTCATTTTTGGCCTGGTCAAAACTTGGCCTTGCTCACTTGGCATGCCGTGTCACCATTTGGAGTGCCTAGATGGCATGCTTGAGCCTAGGTGGCATGCTTGAGCCACCTTGGCATGTTGGAGCCTAGGTGGCATATTTGAGCCCGGGTGGCATGTTTGAGCCAACTTGGCATGTTGGAGCCTAGGTGGCATGTTTGAGCCACTTTGTCATGTTGGAGCCTAGGTGGCGTATTTGAGCCACCTTGGCACGTTGGAGCCTATTTGGCATGGTTGAGCCACCTAGGCATGTTAGAGCCTAGGTGGCGTGTTGGAGCCTAGGTGGCATGTTTCAGCCATATTGGCATGTTGGAGCCCACGTGGCATGGTTGAGCCACCTTGGCATGCTGGAGCCTAGGTGGTATGCTTGAGCCATCTTGGCATGTTGGAGCCTAGGTAACATGTCACCCAAAATTTGCCAATGTCACCTTGGCACATTGACAAGGTCCCCCTCCTGTAATTTTTGTGATATCTCTCTCCACGTCGAGAACTTCCACCCAGGCTCTAGGTGTTCTGAGCTATCTGTCATTTGGATTATTCCAGAGTGTTGCTCTAGGTAAAATGTTAAAGCTTTATATCACCTTGATTTAATAGCTTAACGGCCCTTGTGATATCTGCATCTTATATTTGTTCTCTGCCTCACATTCAGGCTTGCAAGTTTGCAAAATTAGAATAGCATAATGTTATGCTTTCCTATGACTTTAGTGATTTGCAAATCAAAATACGTGGCCATTATTTTTGCTCCTCATTGTGGCTTTCGGGTAAACTACTTTGCATCTTCTATTCTGCAACGTCGAACCTTTCTAACATGACATGTACAATCTATTTTTTGATTTGTTGATTGTTAGAGCTTCTAAATTTCGTTTTTCATGGAGAGACCATTTTGTATAACATTTTAATTGAAAGAGGAGGAGATTTTCTATTTTCCTTGCCCATCTAATATAAGCAGCTTCCAATGGTTTTATTTCTTTCTTATTCTCAAATTATTGTGTGCAAAATACATGAAGACTATTTTAACATATCTAACTTGCCATGCAGGCAGATCCAAGATCCAGTATGTGAGCATCCTTTCTGTGCTCACCATCCAGCCAGATATGAGACTTCAATTTTCTACATATGGTATCTGATCATGTGCCCTTATGCATGGTACAATCTTTGCTTGGCAGTTTTTGCCATTCATTGGAATTCTGTTCTAATGCAGTTGACAATCTTTAAAATGTTCCAGAATTATCTTCTATTCCGCAACATCAAACTTTTCTAAAATGACTTTTACAATCTATCTTTTGATTTGTTGGCTGTTAGAGCTTCTTCTATGGGGAGATCATTTTTTATGACATTTGAATTTGCTATTCACTGAGGAGGAGATTTCATGTTTTCCTTGGTCTCCGTGGACGATAAAAGTACCTTCCTTCCTTGCCCATCTAATATAATCTCGAAGTTGCCATATAGCCAAGACCATGTAGCTGAGACTAGACAGATCAGTCCAATGAGGTTGGTCGTGGATTTAGGCTATATAAAAAGATGGTGTTACAAAACGAAAGAGTGTAGAAACTCAGAGACAAATTGTAAAATCGAGAGATAATTGTATGGAAGTAAGAGCTGAAGAAGTACCCAAACCAAGGCGCATGCATGTTCTAAGGATCTGTTTTATAAAATTAACGATATAGAAAGTTATAGTGATCGGAGTGACATGCTGATGGAGTTGTATCATGTGCAATGATTGTCTACCTTATTGTCATACGCAAGTGACCATTTACGGGTATTAGATGACAACACTGTGAACAATGAGTCAGAAAGAGTTACAGATGATCAAGGAGTCATGTGGCCAGCTGCTTCTAGACACTATCATACGCCAAAGCCATTATATATATTATCTGCAGATGGTAAGTGTATGGGTGCCTGGGTCCTGCTGACATTGCACATGAAGAAGTAATCTTGAAGGTATCGCTGCTTCACAGAAATATGATAAGAAATTGGAGGGTTGGGAACATAACCGAGCACATGGATATTCCAACACTGCATCTCGAAACAATGCCCGTTCTTGCAACAGTGGTGTGGATTGGTCAGGAGGTAGCCAGGAAATAAGTCCCATTTCTCATTTTGATGCCCGAGCAAATTATTCCAGAAGTCAAAGAGAGAGTGAATTATCAAAGGCTTTGCGAAAGATAAATTGGCCAATGGAGCTAAAATTTATGCATATAAAAGCAATTACAAGCGACATCTTAATTGATAAATTCCTTAAATTTTTGTACATGGTATCTTTTCATCTGTTTGTTCACAGTGACTTCAAATGACTCAGTTGGAGTCTTTGGCCATCCAGGAGGACAAATTTGATATGTACAGACAAGACACTTAAACAATGATCCATGGTCTATGTGTCAAGTCTAATGTAAATTGTTTTTGACCCAAGACCCAATGTAATGCAATACTAACTCAAAACAATTCCAAACAGAGTTTTTGGCCTTCTAGAAGGACAAATTTGATATGTACAGACAAGACACTTAAACATGGTTTACGTCTCAAGTCTAATGCAGATTCTTTTTGCCCAAGGCCCAATGCAATGCAATGCTAACTCAAAAAAATTCCAAATGCTTATATAGATCTTGCAAGAAATAAAATTTATGTGTATGTCATTGTGCAGTCTTATCATTTATCCCAAACATTTACAAGTTTCAACCTGTGTCCGGGAATGCTGGGCACTTTAAATAGTCACTTATAGAATCCCATGTATCAACGGTCGAGATTAATGCTAAAACGGACGGCTTGGATTGTGATCCAAGTCCTATCATTTTATTGGTTGTTCAAATTAACGGGCCTGTTCCCTTGCCCGCCTCCACCGCCTTGACTGCCTATTCCGGAATGCTCCAGCTATGGCGATTGTGCACCGTCTACTTCATCGACCTCATTGATCTGCTTCATCGACCACTTGCTTGCAGGTATTGTCGTTTCCGGCCTGAAGCTCAACGCGAAGCAGCAGAGCAGAGCAGGTACCGCGAAGCAGAGCAGTCTTGGTGCAGAGCTATGACCACAAAGATCGACAAGCCCCATTATGCATACACTGTGCTGTGCGTTGGCGACGTGCAGAAATCCATAGAGTTTTAAGAGCGAGCATTTGGGATACAAGTCAGAAGGTTGGATCACAGCCGGAGGTGAGTTAGATTTGAAGTTAGTTACAGAGTTTTTGCTTTGGATTGAAATGAAATGCTTTGTAAAATATGCAGGTTGGCAGAGCTAGAAACCGGTTGTGAGCCTTCTTGCTGGATCTATTGCAGCCTTAAGGTCTGTGCCTTTAGATCCGGTGGGGCTATTCCTCAGTTTGTTCCTTTATTTTTCCTTTTTATTTTTTTTCCTTTAGATCACTCATAACATCTTTCTACTTATTTAAAACAGGGACTTCGTTGTGTCGAAGCACTGCAGTGGGATTAGGGTGTCGAAGCGGCTCTGGCAGCGGCTATGGCCACGCCTGTTTCTTGCATATTCCACCATTCTTCTTCTGTCGTTTTGTAACCATATCTCGTGGAAAGCAAAAGTACTGACAGAGGTAACTCTGCTATGTTTTTTATTAATCTTTTATTTGCTATCAACAGAGACTTGTTTTACTGTCAATTTCGTGGATATCAGCTACAAAAAGGCATGTGGCTGTGTTTAGCTTGCAAAGATGCAGAAAAGGGCGGCTAGGCAATATCAAGAATTCAAAATATGTTTCTTGAATTCAAAATATGTTTCTTGTTGTATTACTGTTTCTTTCATTCAATAATAACAAGGATGGTCATATTATCTTTCTCAATGCCTTTGTTTTACTATCAATAATTCAAAATATATCTTTGTGTACAATCAAGGATTCGAAACATTCAAAATATAAAGGGAATCCCCAAACTTACGAAGTTGTTTAACAAATAAAAAATGAATGTATTGACTATTGAATAAGAGCTAAAGTAGCAACAAATATAATTCCCAAACATAAAGGGAATAGGTCTGGTTGCTTGAAGGAAACAACGTTAGCAAATTAAAAAAAGCATGTATCTTTTGAAGGAAACAATGCTTGGTTGCTTAAAAACAACATATAGAAACTAAATTCTTATCAGAAAACCACACAATTCTACTTGTAATAACTACACTTAAAAACAACACCTTTCTACATGTGGATATTTTGCTAAAACCACGTATTATTATATAGTAAAAACAACACTTGAAAACAACTACTATCCACGTGGATATTTTGTTAAATCACATGTTGATTTTTTTGAAAAAACAACACTTAAAAACAACTCCTATTTTCAAAAACCATATGTGGATATTCTGTAAAACCACATGTTAGTTTTTTAGTAAAAATAAAAAAACAACAGCTAAAAACAACGCGTTGATTTTTTTCAAAAGGCTATCAATTTTCTATGCATAGACTTTTTTTATCCAAAAACTACATGTTGTTTCTAGCATTTTCGGAACAATTGTATGTGTGGTCTTCAGGTATTGTTTTTTGGTAAAAAATACAACATAAAACTACACATAGAGCCTAATTTGGGGTTAGTGTGAAACCAAGCTTGCCATGAGTATCGCCTATCACCCTCAGGCAGATGGGTAGTCAGAACGTACTAATTGAATACTTGAGAATATGCTACGAAATTATGTCTGGAATAAGCAATCTCGATGGGCAGATTACATTCATTTGGTAGAATTTGCCTATAATAGTACTAAACGGAGTCCTCAAGGATGTCTCCTTTTACGATCACCTATGGTTATCAGTGTCTTACTCTGGATACGTGGCATAACCCAGTTTCCAAAGTGGCAGTTTCACAACAGTTGCTTACGGATATACAAGCCTTGGTAGAGGAGATACGCGGCTATCTAGTGGCAGCTCGAAGTCGCCAAAAGAGTTTAGCCGATAGACACCGTACCCCGCGTGAGTTCCAGGTTGGTGAATTTGTATGGTTGAAGATTAAGGTTAAGCAGACCAAGCTTAAAATTGGGAATTGCAAGAAATTGGCACCAGATGGACGGGACCATTTCAGATCATCGAACGTATAGGTCCGTAAGCCTATAGGTTGAATTTGCCAGCTCATCTTCAGGTCCACAAGGTTTTCCATGTAAGCCTTCTAAAGAAACACACCCCGGATCCTCATGAGATTCTTGATACACCAACTCTCTGGAGATGACGGACGAACGGTTGGAAATTGTTCCAGAGGCTCTTCTTGACAGACCATATAAGCAAACCAGAAGAACCCAGATATTGCAATATTTAGTTAAGTGGAAACACTTACCTACTAAGGATGTTACCTGGGTGCTTAAACAAGACCTTGACAAGGCTTACCCTGACCTTATGTTTAAATGCCAGGGTCGGACCATCCACGATTCTATCGACTCCGACTCCAATGGTATGTAGTTGTGCAGTAGATCCAACAGGGATCATGCAGGGGAGGTTGGGGTAGACGCATCCTAGGATGGGGGAATTGCATTTAGGCATATTAGGATGCAACCGTCTACGGCTAAAATAGGAACATTGTCATTCCTTATGCCGCAACGACTTGCAAGCCCTAGGCATTATAGGATTCCCTCATTTCCATTTTCTCTTTTGTATATAAAGGGGGTGGTCCTTTCAACCACAACTTTATATAATTATCTTGAGTATTGATGTACTGTAATCCTGCAGGTGTGTAGTGCATCCAACAGCATCTGTAGTTTCTGACGACTCACCTTACGAGTCATGTTGTGTTTTTATCTTGTTTCTTATGGTCCACTGAGGACCTTGTTGTTTTGTTCTAAGTTATGGTGTGACAGGACTTAGGTCCAAGACTTTGATCGTTCATGATCTTGTTGTAATCTCCTATGTTTTATAATAAAGTAACTACTCTCCGTTTCTTATAAATTATTCTCTCTCC
The DNA here is from genome assembly GCA_021234155.1 of Isoetes taiwanensis. Classification (NCBI taxonomy): domain Eukaryota; kingdom Viridiplantae; phylum Streptophyta; class Lycopodiopsida; order Isoetales; family Isoetaceae; genus Isoetes; species Isoetes taiwanensis. The sequence continues at coordinate 3,080,063 of JAJEKV010000072.1, forward strand.
GATCCTTAATGTTGAGGACAACATTATTCTAAGGGGGGTAGAATGTGACGTTCCATGTAAGTATACGATTTACGTATACCTAACCTGACACGTCACCAAGGTATTGGGACCATTGGGGATTAACCTAAAAGGGATTATTGTCATTAAACTAACCTAAGTAGACCAACTAATGGTATTAATTAGTAGGCTAATTAGAGCGTGCCACTTGGCCTAATTCGATTGGCCAAGGGCAGGTTGCCATCTTTGGGTGGCAAATTGAGCTCCCAGCCCAATTCTGCCCCAAATTCGAGTCTGGAAAGGGCAGAGGGAGGCAACCTAACACCTGACCAGTTCTATGGATGTTCTTCGAGACAATAGGTCCAGCCAGGACACAGGTCAGTCTTTAGGTAGTTCTGTGCTATTCTAACCCTGGTTTGGAGTAGATGGATGATTAGATTCTATTCTATGATATACTTATGAAGATGATGGATGTTGTATTTGATTCCGTCTTCGGATGTTCCTAGCTAGAACCTCTTAAATCCCAGTAAATGCGGCTTGTGCAGAAGAGCCCACCTGGTTGGAGATGCGATGATGTGATTCAGCACCAGATAACGAGTATGATGGTGAATCGGGGATGGGGTCTTGCCTAGCGCAGCTACAGGACTCCTACAGTGTGCTAAGTGATAGCCGGTCACGGAGAGGGCCGGTTATGGTTCTGACACTTCCTGGGTTATAGGTGTCGTGCCAAAAGTATTGGGCGCCCTGGACTCGAACGGGAAGGTGAGCTGGCCTTTAGATTTAGGGGAGTAAGTCGGGTACGAACGCGGGGGTCACTGAGGGGGCATGCGTTCTCTAGCACACCCAGGGATCCATCATGCTCGGGGAGGAGACGCCTCTCCAACCTGCCTCATCGGACCGGGACGATGTAATCTGGAGTAGTTCCATAGGGTGATTCCATGGGATTGCGTCTCCGAAAGGCTACAATCACGCCATAGCATGTTCCAGCCTATCTGCAAAGTGTGAACAGGAGGGGCGGATGGAGTGGACTACCTAGCCATTGTTCTATGCCAGCCAACGCCATTGTTATGATTCCGTCCGTCGTATTTGGAGGCCCTGACTATCAGTTGATCCCCATGAGTCTGAACCGGGGGCATTTTATTATTATGATGGCGTTCTATTGCATTTTTATGGATGATGATGGGCCACCCTCGTGGTGGCATGTTATTTCTTTTTATTATTGCCAGGCGCTAACCTTGTATGTACGCTTCCGCTATCTAGGATTTCCATCGAAGGCGTGGGACGAATGACACCTCCGTGTCCTTCACCCGAACACTTGTCATCACAAGTGGTCCGAGTCAGACGGAGGGCCTTTCCATGGTGGTATTGTCGCCATGGAAGAGGGGATTTCCCGTATTTATATGATGGGAGCATCGTATAGGTTCGGGGATCGTCACAAACTGGGACTAGGCTGTGCAAATTTCTGCACTAGGATCATCATTTTTGGCACAAGGTGTTGGTGCATCATAAGTTGATTCCATGTTGCATAAAATTGCGGATGTGTAGTTTAAACATACACAAATCTTAAAATTCAAGGGTTTATCAAAACAAGGTGCTTGTGCACTACTGGTGGCCCGTACTTATTTGCTTTGGGATTTATAGTAGATGTGTTTGTGCATTTGTTGGTTGTGTGTAGCATATATAGTATTAAATGGAACGTTGGCTTGAAATCTAATATATGTTGCATTGGCCTTGATGTGTATGATGTATACATTACGGTATTAAGTCGGGGGAATTGTAGTCTCAATCATATGCAGGTTATATTTCCAATTATGATATTGGCATGAAGTGTAATTGCTTATGATTGTGATTGTAATATAAAATGCTCAATCATCTTTCAAATATACTATGGACCACACATGGACCACACTTTTAAAAGTATTGCTCGAGATGCAAGGAACATCGACAAGCTAGCAAAAGCTGGATTTATGGCATCTTCCTTGAAACACTACTTGTAATTTGAAGGGATTTTCGTACAATTGCTACTTAAAGGACAACCTTGAGACATTCTTTAACTTCCATATTCACGACTTGATCTCACAGGATATGTGGCATATAAAGCAAGTTCAGATCATTATCTACATGATCTATATGCTGTCAGCAATCACTATGGTAGGATGGATGCTGGTCGTTATACTGCCTATGCAAAGGTGGTTAGAAACTCATATTTCCATCAATGTTTTTGATGTTTTATGTGAAAGGGTGTTGAAATAAATTTATACAAATGTTTTTTTGCCATTGTTTGATGACAACAAGTGGTATAATATTGACGGTAACCATATGATGCTAGCCAATGCCCGGGGGGTGCACTTATATATAAGGGGGGTATGGCATCTGCGTTCGGAGGGTAGCAAAAAACCCCCCTTGTATACGCAATTTTAAAAGGCAATTTGACCCCTCTGTGTATAGATATTGCTCCAAATTAGTGCCCAAAAACACCCCTAACCCATAAGTATATGTACGCAAATGGTCCAAAAAACACCCCTCCGTTGAACTCTCATGGGTTATATGCTAATCAAAGGTGAATCCTCCGGGAGCCAATGAGGATGAAATAAAAACATCAACAGCATATATTCTATTTACAGAAGAAAACATAGTGAAAAAGGCCTCAAGAATGATATAATAAATGGCTGAATATTGTCACTTAGAATGCAAGAATTGCAGGGTATGCACAACATGGATATGTAACAACGGTTTTGAACACTTGTAAGGAAATGCAAGGCTCTGCTATGTGGTCAGACTATACCAGCCTAACCTATCTTTTAATGCTCTTGCAATTAGCAAGCCTCATTCATGAAGGTTGTTTTCATTTGTGCTTGATGGCCAAGAACTTTTAATCACCCCTATAGTGCAGCATTATGCATGTATGGTTGACCTCCTTGGCCACACAGGATATGCGCAAGAAGCACTGGAACTTGTATTAAATTTTCCATATCGACCAAGTTTATTAATATGGAGATCGTTTGTTGCCGCATGTAGGGTACATTATGATATTGAATTGGGCGAGCAAGCTATATACAACAAGTCCTTCAAACATTTTATACGAGGGCAATTGGCCGATGTTTAATGGTCCTCCTAATGCCCAACACGTAACTTTAGTCCTTTGGGACATTCGATATTATTGGAATGGTAGAGAGAAGATAAGCATGCATGGCCCCAACGCAAGGATGGTCCAACATGTAACTTTATTTCACACTCCAAAAGGTAGGTTATCTGTTCTTATGTCTTTAAGACAAGAACAATTAACTATTTCTTTAAAGCACAATTTCTCTAAATTGGAAAATTCGAGCGATTTGGATTTAGTTTTTATTGCAGGCCTTATATGGGTCTCTAGTATATAGGCATAATACACTTGTATCATACATATTTCTATGTCTGTATGGTATATAAATATTAAGGAAACATGTTAATATGATATCATATAAACAGGTTGAGATGGCTACTTCTCATATATTACTTTTAAGAAATATATCAACATGGTATATGGTATCATATATATGTATGCGAATAAGATCACAATAATAATTACATTAATTATATAATCGAGAAAATTGACTAAGATTGAGAGCGTTTAACACCTGAAGACATTCAATTTGCAAAAACTCTGTTGCAGCAGTGCCATGGACAGCTAATTAGCCGCTCTTCCAAGGTTGAAGAACTGAAAAATTAGCAGGCACAGCTACTTGACAACATAAATAAATTTTCAGGAAGAAAGGATGCACATGAAGAGGACCTAGTACGGATTCAACAAGACATTGATAGTGTTCTTGACGACGCTACGCCGAACATAGAGACATCAAGAATGTGCAGCAGGAGATTGACCTTCTGATGAGGGATAGAGCCAGGAAGGAAGAAATATTGAAGAAAGTTCAGGAACCATTGGAGAAAGCCATTCGGGAAAAGGAGTTATGTGAAAAGAGGATTGCAGAACTTGAGGAGGCTCATAAATTTTCAGTTTGAGTGCTGCAGACGGCTTGATGACATGCATAAGTACATGATGCATTCTGCAATGATTCTCCTTCAGCCCAAAGCAAGCTTAATGATCTCTCCAGCACAAGAAAAATTCATATTTGTGCATGGATGTGTTTTTTGTAGTAATGGCTTTGCCAATAATGAACCTATCCTAGTTGTTCCATGCGAGCATTCATTTCATGTCTTTTGTTTCTCATATTCTATTTCTGCTGGACTATCCTGCATAAAAGCATGCAAATGGGACGAAAATATTTCAAAGATCTTGGGTGTGTACGCTGGAGGTAAGCAGTATTTCATAATCTATGTTTAATTCCTTGCACCCAGGGTTAATGCAATGTAGAATCTGTTTACATGTACATTCCTGCACTTAAGGTTTTGGTATAGCATGTAGGAGTGTACTGGTTCATTTAAACTTATAGTTCCATGGCTTGCATGTCATACATATATGTGTTTCTTACATACATGTTGTATATTCATAGTGTAGGGTCCTAGATGTAGAACATTAATACATAAAATTAGGAATTGTGTACTGAGTTTTGTGGCAGAACATTTAGAGGTCTGTTATGTAATAGAATTGTCTGATATATACATGTGCATACATTGGAGCACATTTTATGTACATTACATGTACACTCCATCTACATAAATAGTTGTTTACATGTATATGTACTCATAGTACAACTAGTAATAGTGCCCAGCGTTGCTGGGCAAAGGCTGGGAACCTATAAATGACATGGGAAAGTACAATATTATACTTTGCCCTGAATTCATACTTCACAAATGAAATCGTGTTAGTACGTTTTTCTTCTTAATACATTTTTCTTCTTTCTTTTCTTTGTTATGATGATGATATGAACATGATAGGGGGGCATTTGTTTGTTTTAACTATGATTTGAATATGACATAGGGCGGATATGTCCATATGACCATCTGATATTGAATAGAATTAAAAGAATTAAATATGGCATTTTAATACATTATACACAAAGTGATACCAAAGTAAAAGTGTTTCTTGGTAGGATATTGGTATGTTGTAAGATCAAACTAATAGCGCACATTAAAGCATCACGTTATCCTATCAACAAATAAGCTACCCTTGTAATACAGAGGATTTCAAGCCATTAAAAAGTATTATTTGATTGCAGGCAGGCTAGGTGATATTTTGACCTCTAGTAGATTCCTTTGTTGTTGCTTCTTTCTTTAACTCTTATTAAATTCTCCCTCCGTAAACTAACAGATGGCAAAAAAGTTGTGAACGCAAGCTTTAGTTGTGTATGCAAGCTTTGATTCTATAATCCGAGAAGATAGCCTCCACATCAAAGATCGAGAGTCCGTTTTTACAGTCTATGTGGCAAATGAATTACTTGTTATCCTTTTTTACTTTTCGTCAGGGGGAGTTACTGGATTTGGTTCAGTTGGATTCTTAGACTCTCGATTCCCAAGACAGTATAAGTGCAAATAGTCTTTGAGATTACACTTATCAGACAAATGTACGCATTGTAAATATAAGTGCAAACAGTCTTTGAGATGACACTTATCAGACAGATGTACGCCCTTGTAAAGTGTTGGCAATTATCGGATACATCATCTGCATTGTCTTAACCCCCGAAATAAAGAATTTCTTGAACCAATTGTCTATTCGGACATCTTCTGACCACATGGGGATCACAATATAGACAGAAACCATTTGTCCACTTCTGATTTTGGAAGCACTACTGTAACTGGCAGACGCGTTCTTGCTAGCTTCTATTACTTTTTTCGGCTTCCGGGGCACTACTCTATATCTATAACTTTGAATCTATGTCAAAGAGGGAAATTTAAGCCCTCTTCTAAAACATCATCTAGAGCAATTAGTATAGGGGTGTAAATTCTATACTGGTGATAAAAAAAACTCGACAGTACCCAGCACCTAAAGCACTTGGATCCCGTCAGCCTTGTGTCACGCAGTTAATGCTGGCAGTTCCTGCGCCATAACCGTACGCCATAGCCATAGGCCATAGCTTTTAGTCAAACTTTCTCGCGCCATAGCCATAGCCTTTTAATCTGGGAATTTCTCGCGCCATAGCCATACCGAAAGCCAAATGGAAAGCATCAGAATGGGCGAAGCAGTGACAGTAGAAGATTTTGTGGAAATGCATGGATTGTCGGATGATAGACTAATTCCGGCTCTAAAAATGAAATATTTGGAGAAAAAAATCACCAAAGAAGATTGGCTATCAGTGTGGAGAGAGGAGATAAATTCGGAACAAGATAAAAATCTACCGGTAAAACCACATATGAAAGAACAATTACAAACATTGATAAAAAAAGCTTTATCAGAGTGAGGGATTATGCAATAATGAGGTCAGAAAACAGATAGCCTATGCTTTTGCATGGGAAAATTGCCTGAAAAGCACAAGGTAAATTGGGCTGCTGCTGGAGCTCAAATTATGAAATACAGGAGGTGTAGGAAGCCTGAATCATTGGAACCAAAAAATACAGAGAAGAAGACGGTAGAAGCTAAGGGGAAAAGAAGTTGGCAATGGAATCTTTTATTTTGAACACAAAAATTTTACAGAATGTAGAACTGATCGAGAATGAGATCACCCGAATTTCTAGTGAGAGAGAAGCTTGTGCATTGGAGTTGAATGACATCCTTGTCACATTGGCAACAGAGGATCTCTCAAACCAGGCTTTAAGTGGCAATGTGGCAGAAGCAAACAATAATATTGAGCAAATGAAAAAGAATTAGAACTCAAAAATCTTTGGGGTAACTCCGGAGTTAGAGAAAGACATTCTTGAGCTTGAAACAAGTATTATGCTTGAGACCTATGCAAAAAAAAAAAAAATGGCAAGTTACTGTGAAGGTCAATCCAAACACAAAGCATCAAGAAGGGATGAATTGCAAGGTGAACTTCACATGAAGGATGCTAACCTCTCAATACTGAGATCAGACCTCAAAAACTTGGAAGAACTGAAAGGTATGAAATTTTCACCAATTAGAGTCAATGCAGTTAGTAGAGACTTACCTGTGCTATTTGAGGACGCTTGTGCTGCATGTGGATTAGAATTCTCCAAAGAATTACGTGTTATCAAGTAAAACTAAAATGTGATCATGAGTATCACTTAATGTGCACAGCTTTGTTGGCTAAAGGTAAATGCATTGTTTGCACTTCATCTATCAGTTCTGCTTTATTTTTAGAGCTTGGTATGACAGTGCCTGGTGCTTGAAAATACAGGATCACCTTCCATTGTACATGATAGGATATCAACTATTGGAAATCTTGCTCTGCTACCCTCAACTTCAAGATCTCCTTATAAGATTGGAGCAAATAATGTTATACTAACAGATGATGAGGGTGAAGATGCTACAGAAAACCTTGGGAAGGTTGTTGAGGAGAAAGGAAATTCAGAGTCACATCAAGAGAGTGACACAGAGATAGAAGTGGTGAAGGAACATTCGAAGAAAAGGAAATTTTCACCCAAATTAAAAGTGCAGGTTCCAAAGAAACAGAAAAGCAAAGATAAAGCAAACAGGAAAGGAGAAGCACCTAAGATAGATAGATAGATAGTATTTACGCCACTAGGCAGCATCCAACTGGACATGTGACCACACACCACACTACATTGCTCGGTTGGGCCCTGCCCCCAACCACCTTACATTGCGTCTATTAGGATTTGACCCCCAACAGTACCGAGTGCGATTCTGGGCGGTCTCGAACTCAAGACCACATTGCTAAGGAACTAGTGTATTACCACTAGACCAAAGGACTTATCCATTCAGAAGCAAGAAGAATCTGAAAGATGCATTAGAGGCTGATGAGAATACAAGTTTAGAGTTGCAGCAAACAACAGATGAAGCACTTGTAGCACTTAATAATGCTGCTACTTGGGAAAGCATCATCACGACAGGTCAATCTGCTGCCACTGCTGCTGTTGAAGTAGAAGATTAGGGTCCAACTCCAAAAGAAGGTATTCTATTTCAAGCTATACTTGATGCTCTGAATGACAAAAATGATTCTGTCTCAATCAAGAGTCTGTTACATGAAAATTAGCTGGCCTTGATTCCATGCAGGGACAATTGGAGATAATTCCATATCAATGAAAGGCAGTGTTGTAGCCATTAGAAGGTATTTGAGTGTTCATTGTAGCCATTTGAGTGTTATTAATAAAAAAAAATTAAATTGCTTTGCAATGGTTGTTTGAATTTGTTTTGTTCTAATGTAGGTCTGCACGAAATTCAAACAAATTTGATAATGAAAAAGAGAAATCAAACATCATCAATAAAGTGAAGAAAAGAAGAGCAGAAAAGGAGAGTGAAACTATAGTTCAACCAACTATAGTTGAGCCAAATATAGTTGAGACATTTGAAACAAGTGTTGAGCCAGCTTTTGTTCCACAAAATATAGTTTCAGAGGCAAGTATAATACAGCCAACAATGGTTCAACATTGTGTTGATACAGCTGCCAAGACATTTGAAACAAGTGTTGAGCCAGAAGTTTGCCGCCAAGTGTTGAGCCGCCAGGTTCAACAAGTAAAGCAAAGACATAGCGTAGATATCATGGTGAGTAGAAAGCTATTGATTATGGACCTCAATGGTGTTTTGGTTATAACATATTCAAAGTCGAAAACTTGAAATACCCGCCCACACATTTTTAGAGTATACAAAAAACAAGATAGTTTTATTCTGTGTCCGGTGTTACGTAATTTTTAAACAAGGTAAGTGTTTACTATGACTTGGCTATATGGTCATCTATGACTGGTTTCAATACAAAGGAGGTGTTACAGAAGTTGTGTCCATTACTTATGCACAGGTTTGTTTTTATTTGGGGACAAGAGTTTTGTGACAAAATGCCTTTCACATTACCTAGACATGTTGACAAACCAGTGTTCATAAAACCTTTGGAAAAGGTGTACTGCCAGTTTCCTCAATACACTGAAAGATGTATTTTGGTTGATGACTCAGTTTATAAGACATTCTTGTCTCCACCTTATACAACCTATATTGCAAAAGAAGCATGAGGATTGAAGAATTTAAGTCAAGTTCAAGTTTGCTAGTGGATTCCATATTTCCATTGTTGTATCAACTTGCAATGGATGATAACTGGAAGACATTATTGAAGAGAGCACAATTTGTGGATTTCTTTGATATGGAGGCCGTGGAAATTCTTGAGAGGTTGGATGCAAAGAATGTTAACAGTTTCCTCACAGGTTTCTTTTGATCTCTATTACTCTACATTTGTGAAGTGGTCGACCGAACAGTGTAGATAGCAAGTTCATCAACAACTCGCCTTTGCAACACCCTAAAACAATTTGTAAATAGTTAGGTGAAACAAATTGTAAATAGTCAACGGCATGTACCATTTTTGTTGTTCATGTAGGGTGGCCAATTTTGTATACATTTTGATATATCCTTTGATCCGGATATACTTATTAAGTTATCAATGAATATTTTTATCTTCTTTGCACAATTGATGATTGGAAACGTTATCAACTTGAAGGCAAAAGCCGCTTCATTATTTGTTGGCATGTCCGCTCATCCATACTATACGTGTTGTCTTCCACCAAAGTCATGTCAAATTTGCAAATCCTAACGAGGTAGCCGTATTAATCGTGGGCTGGTTTGTCTAAAAGAAGTTGAAAACTTAATTCTCCTTCCAATTGTTTGTAATAGTAGCTTAAAGTATGACCTCACCAATTCCAAAAACATTGTCCCACCATCTTCATAATCATCTAGTAATGTGTTCTTTTGTCTCAATACATTTCAGTGACATAAAAGTCTACACCCTCAAGATTGCCTTCTTCCTCATTCAACGCAAAATTGTCCCTACTTCTACATTAGAGCTGATCGGATCATGGTCACCATCATCTTCACTATCGGGCCTCCTCGTCTTCTCGACACAACCTCATTGTCGTGAATTTCCCAGTTTCAGCTCTTTTTGGGACCAACTCATTTGTCTTCCAACCTTCTATCACGAGATTTAGTGCTACAGAGTCCCATTTCCCTTTGCCGGGCAAGAACATGCAAAAACATGACAAAGGTCTATGTGCAAGCTTCAAAGGATTTTCTATCAAAAGGCGATGCAATGAATTTTAGTTGTCCCTTTGAGGGTCCGGAAAGCATCATACCTTTCGATCTATCTATACTATGAGGGTCAATTTCCCAAAAGTACCGGCAGGGCAACAATTAATCAAGTGTTAAAAGTGCTTAACTCATTGTAAGTCTTTGTAAGTGTTGTACAGGTAAGTAAACATTCCAATAACAAAAAAAAAAAAGTTCAAAATGTTATATTTGTACATAAATGGCCTTCAACATGTATAAAACTAGTAAAGTATCACCAAACATACATAAAAATCATGCACAATAATAATTATAAAAATACTGTGTCTAAGTGCTTCAAGTGCTACAAGTGCAAGAGACTTACACGGTGGTATATCTGAATCGATGAGTCGTTGGTAAAGAATTCATTTAAAAATCGAATCGACATCCGCAAAGATCCGGAGTTTTCTCCCATTATACTTCGGGGCTTGTTCCTTTGTGAGAAATCTTTTATCATCGCTTCCTTGGCCATCATGCTCACCTTTTCCATGCGAAATGGCAAAGAAATTCCAAATAATCTCCTTCCCAAGATCTCCGTACCATCTACCCAAGAAATAGAATGGTCTTGCAGACTTAAATTGAGATGAACAACCCATCTGACCATACGTAATGCTTGGAATATTGAATACCATTTAACTCCAACCAAGTGGCATGTTTTAAGAGGCAATGTTGTACAAGTTCAGTGTCATGAGACTTCTCATCCGAAATATAGAAGTGACACTCTTTTATAATTTCTCTTATAATCTTTTTTTTGTTTCATATCTTTTCTTTTGTCATTGCCATCCACCCTTTGTTTCCTTCCAAACCCGTAAGTGATATGAACTAAAATGGATACCTCGGGTCAAGGTGCCAATGACATGATTAAGCTTCTTCTTTGAACTTTGAAACCATAGTTTTTCTGAAAGTCAATTACGTAAACTATTGTGTCTTCTCCAAAACTTGCCAAACATTGTCTGAATTGTTTTGTTTGCCAATGAGCCTTGTAGTTGTGTGGCACAAATGCTGCCATTGTTTTTCTTGCATGTTCCTAAATTCAAAAGGTACCAGCCTTTGTAGGCCAATCTTGTAACTTTAGTTGGTTTCTTCTTAGGGTTTCTCTTAGAAGCTTGCCTTTCTTGTCGCAAGTAGTAGAATCAACAAATTAGTATAAATGATGTGATCCTTCTAACACAAACTCAACACTAACTTTTTTCAAAACTTTCCAATCCACTAGGTGTTCTAATGATTTACTTGTTTCCTTGGACACTTTGGAATCTCGTATAAAGTGGATTAGAGAAAGTATTGTAAGAGAATATTGAAGCTAGATATCATAGAAATGAAAAGTTAAACAATATATATGACATATGTTATCTAGATATCATAGAAATGAAAAGTTAAACAATATATATGAGCTATGTTAATAACTTACCTCTTGAGACCACATTTCTTGCAGTCCGCATCAAACATGCATGTTTGTGCCATTCATCCGCTTCTACTTTGGGGCATACCACATTTCTCCAATACTCACTTGTAGATTTGAAAATATTGTCCTTAGCATTGCATGTTGGACCTGGACCACATATCCTGCATGCGATTTGCAATCTTTGTGCACACCATCGGGATCGAGACCTCATGTTATTAATTGCCCTCGCATGACAAAATCAAGGTGCATGTGGTAATCGGCAAAGAAGAAGTCTCTCTTTCTTGCAATCTCCTAATATAGCTTGGTTTAAGTTTCTCAAAGGTTTGCCGGGCATATATTGATCTCGAATACTCTTTCTTGAATTGAAGATAAAACCGAAATCGATCATAACACGATTCAAAGAACAATATCATGCAAAATACGTAAAAAAAGAGGCGTAATGTGCTTACTTGTGTCACTCCAACAAATGAATAGGATGGTCAATCTTTTCACCTGTTTCACTAACATGTTTTCTCACATGTTTTTATATGGTGAGATCCTAGTATTCTCATCCCAAAAATTTCTTTATCTTACCTATTGCTTCATCCGAAAGTGCATCGACTTTTTTCTCCTCTCAAACATTGACGGGGACCCGCCTTCAAATTCTCAGATACACACGTCCTCGAAATGCTCTTGCCACGGTTCTTCTTGGATTAGATAGAAGCCTTGCTATTGCCGGGATTGATTCACTCCCTTTGTTGAAGATGCGACCATTTGCGGTTGTACTCCTTTTTGCTTGAAGAACATCGAAGATTTCTATCATATTTTTGAGCTTGAAAAGTCTCTTTCACATTCAAAATTAAATCCCTCATAAGGGCATTTTCTTTTTGATTCGCTACATCAACATCGAAAGTGGAAGATGTTTAATCTTCTTGAAGAATCTCGATGCTAACTTCCCTTTGTCCACATTCGAGGCAAAAGTATTTGTAATTTCATTGAAATAATCTTCCAAATTCTTTCGACAATTCTGTAATCTTCGCTTCCTCAAAACACCACAATCTTTGGTATTGGAAGGAGGATTGTTTTCCTTTCTTTTCTGTCTCTTCCTTTCGGGGATTTTCTTCTATTTTCAGCTTGAATTTGCAAGAAAAATTCTTCTAGTTGAATCGATGCTTTTGTGGGAGCTTTCCATTGAAATTCACGAGACGATTTCACGACTCGAATTACAATTCCAAATTGAAAATTCAATTGAAACAATGCAAAATTTGTTCGAATTGTATGAATTGGTATTGCAATTCTCTAATTGCAATTCCGAATTCTGATTTCTCCCGCCAACCACTAAAGGAAACTCCAACCATCCTCCCCGCCAACAGAGTTCCCGCGTCTTTGGAGATCCTAGTCACTGATCCCTGCCATTCCGGAATTGCATATACTATTCTTGGTGCATGCCAATTCTGTTTTAATTCGGTTGGACGTCACACGACTAAGGAGGTACTAAGCGGTTTCAGCACATAAAGCACATGTCCGGACAGTGCTTTTTGTACACCACTATAGAATTTACACCCATAGAGCTATCCTATGAGAAAAAAAGTTAGCACCAGAAAGGTGTGAATCTGCAAATTATGCGCAAATTTGCAAAAGGTTAGATCTTTAATTGAGACAGCTTGGCACAGAGCATATTCCTCTTTTCTCAAAGCTTTGAAGTATGTTGCAATCTCCTTTTATTTTGGAAAATTGTTGTATACTAAAGCTTTCTGCCACTTGTTATATACCTTGTCCTTGAAATATACAACAGCTTGTTCTGGATGCATGGCAAGGCTTTACCATTTTGGGGGGTGAAATGTCATAACTCCTCTTCCATTCCATAGCAATTTCCTTCTTGTTCAATCCTTAAAGTTCTCCATACCTACATTTCCCAAGAGCAACGACATCTGCAATTAACTTTTAATGTGCATAGTTCTTCATAGACTGACATTCAAAAACCATATCAAATATTTATATGCACTGAAGTCATCATCTAGGTCAAAAATTTGCATAACTAAATGTTGCGCAGACATCTAATATTACTGGAGTAACAATGTCATTCTACTGTTGTCATTTGCAAATAATTATATATGTCTTCAGAAACAAAATTGAACTTCAAATCAATCATGTTTAACCTATCACGTTGATTATATTGGAACTCAAAATTTATAAGCAAATAGGATAATAATCATGCAAATCTTACATTTTTTCATTCAGCTCCCAGGCAGTAACAACTGGGATGGTCTCTTTTTTTGTGGTCGAGCTGAACATTCTGCTCCAATCCCCTGGTGGAACTCCATAGCTTGTAAAACTTATTAGAAAATAGGAATCTAAGAAAACCGTATGCTCCTGAGTAGATATATAAAGGGGTCTGTTTGGTGATTTTCTCAGAAAAGTTACATGCACATCTCTGGTCTGGTTTTGGATGCAGGCAATAAAAAAATGTAGGGCAAGCGGTGATGGTCTGGGATAGGTGATGGTCTGAGAGAATACGATTTCTATGCTCTGGTTTTGGATGCACACAATCGAAAAATCTAGGGCAAGCCTTGATGGTTGGGAGAGAATGCGATTTGTTTGCCGTGGCTTCACCATAGCAGGCCGCTATAGGCATAGCCACCTTGAAGATATTTCGTCCTGCAAAACTGCCATCATCAAAAGTTGAAGCGGAGATCGCCAATCGCCAGAGCAGAGCTTCTTTTCCTCTTGGCCATCGAGCTTCTCTGGATGTTTTCTGTTTTTTAGGGTGAAAAAAAAAGATGGATTTGCGTGTGAACCATCGGATTCGCCAAAAGAACGACAGCCGTCCTATCTAGGGCGTGGTCCATTACAAAACATTATAACATAGGATGTAGATCAATTCTAGAAATATGTACCGATATTTTTCAACAGAATAGTTAGAGACTGATATCTGACTGTTATGTGCCGATTTATTTTCAGAGCTTCAAAGCGCCAAAAAAACAACTGAGTAGAAACTACGTCACAGATCAGGTGCGCTTGTTTTGAAATTATTTTGCATTGTGTTGGAAGAAGCAATTTCTAATTCTTGTCTCGGTTTTCACAGTTTTGGAGGTTCCAAAAAAAAATTGAAGTGCAAGAAAATGTTAGCCGAGGGAAAGAAAGCAGTGATTGAAGGAAAAAGCAAACTCACTATTCCTACCGTGGTACAGGTTGAGGAAGCTGGCACTTCAAGTGTGCATGGTAACATTCTAGATTATGACGAGGAACTCGAGAGATTGAGAGAGCAGGCAAATGCCACATCTGGAAAAGTAAAGGCGGCAGCAGAAAATATGACCCCAAAGAAGAAGTCCACGTCTAAGAAGACACGAAAGAGGAAAATAAAACCAGTAGAAACGAATATGAAAGCATTTTATTTCAGGGTACATCATTTGAGAAGTCCATGACATCCATGTTTACAGGTCCTAATCAAGAAGAATCTTCCAAGCGTGAAGATATAGAGGAGGATACTCTTGACTTTGTGGCAACTCTTGCTTCTAACATAGTAAAGGAAGTTGAAGTTAATGACAATGAGAAATCTGAAGAGGTTGAAGTTGAGGGTTCATGACCTAAGAAGAATTTGAAAAGTGAGGGAAAGAAATAGCTACTGATTCCGAGAAAACAATATCAGAACAACATAGGAATGATCTCTACAGATAACTTGATCTACATATCTTACTTTTTTATTTACATTTAGTATCTAAGTTAAAAACTATAAAATATTATGGATAATAGTAGACGAATGTAGATGAATTTGTGTAAATGTATTGGTATTGAACCCAGACTGCAGTCCTGAATACAGGCTATATGATGTTTTACTCAATCGAATGATGAAGCTGAAGAAGGCAAGGATCTTTCCTGGATCTTTGCCTGAAATGGAGTGTTGTCTATTTGAGCAAGATGTGCTGGACATGGATAGTGGAAAATTTTCCAACTGGCATGTGGATATGCATGCCAGGGCCCAGATATTGAACTTTGAACTTATTCATTTGTACATGGAATTTGCAGCACACTACAAGGCAAGCGAAAAAAATAAATCTATGGCAGCCTCCGAGCGTGGAAGAGATATCGTAAAGGGAGCTCTTACAGGGATAAATTGGCTCAAGTGCAGATGGCTTATGATTCCAGTGCTATGTGTTGTTACTGAACATCACTCTTTGGCCATCTTCAACATGACCCTTACTATGAGTAAGAACACCATCAATATTCAGAGCTTCAATTCTTCCGAGGACATTGACGTTGACATGGTTACACTTAAGAGGTATTTTGTATTTCACATCTCCTGTTATTAAAGTATATTGAGTAGATTGGATATCATGTTAGCAGCTTTTTTCATTCATTTGCTACAGAGTTGATTTGGTCTTTTGCAGGCTCTACATCCTCACTCAGGCACGTAGTTGCATCGAGTGTCCCACTTTCTTGAAGCATGGACAAAATCCTTCATCAGTTGTGAAGATTCATAAGTGTCCACAGCAAAAAGATGGGCAGTCATGTGGCCTCTATGCTACAGCTTACATGCAGAAGTTCGTAGACACAATCGTGTATGGTAAAACTACCAATGTGAGTGCCTCATGCCTTTTGTCTTGCAAACAAATGGTTTCCAATATCTAAGTATGGTTGTCACATTTGCAGGTTACCCGAAACTGGTTCTTGCCAAAGTATGCGGAGGATCGTCAATGTTCTCATCCGAGCACTATTTCAAGAGTTAGACTACATTCACATCGCACCCAAAACCATTAGACCAGCTGGTACTAGTAAATATGGCTGAGAAAGCCTATCCCCATTGTCACTGCTAAACACTATTTAACTGTAAAAGATATATTTTTTCATTAAATTCTAATGAATAAAATCTCTTTTTATTCAAATCCACCATACTTTATTGATAAATTGCATGTTTTTTCATAGCAGGTGCATAGAAAAGGTTGATAGTATTTGATATCAATAACGTTTTGGCAAAACAAATACATAGGACTTTGGTAGCAAATGATCAGCTAGTTGGAAACTATGAGATAATAGGCAAGAAATTGTTGTTTATAAGGCCCCACCTAGACGAATTCCTCGAATTTGTATTTGAGCACTTTGAAGTAGGAATATGGTCATCAATAGCTCCATGGAACCTGTCAAGAGTAGTAGATAAAATCTTCACAATGACGTACTAGATAAGGGACTTAAGATTCGCCTTTGATGGAAGCAACTGTTTGGAGCTGCCTTTCCGGGTTGCACCTTTTGAAGATAAACCTTTGTATCTGAGGCCAATTGAGTTTATATACGAGAAGTATCCAGACAGGAATGAGAGTAACACACTACAGTAGGACTCTGAGTACAAGATGCTTTTCAATTCCAGCCGACCTTCATGGCAAGAAAAAGATATGGAAGACACAAGTCTCTTGACACTTTTGCAACCATGGCTAGAGGGTCTGTTGACAGCAGCAAACTTGCAACAGTATGTGAAGCAGAACCCTTTACACAATCCAATCGACGTACTAACAATAGCTGTCTGGAGGCAAATGGTTTTAGAGGGCTACAGGGACAGAGATGGCCTGTGCAGGCTGTGGAAAAGCTGCAAGAAAGTGACATACTGAAACAACAAAAAAGTATATACTGGCTTCACATCGGCTATGACCAGATTTTGAATGTAAAGTAATGTAAATTTAAAACATGAACAACAGACTTATATATATTGGCTTCATATCTCTTGTGACCAGGTTGTATATCTCGTTGCGATATCTAATACAAGAGTTTTTGTCTCCATACATCGATCTACATGTTGCACTTTCTGCTTTGTTTCATGAATCAAAAGAAAAGCTATTGATATCCTTTATAACAGAACAAGTTCGTAGAATAGTTTAACTCCTTGATGCAACAAACTTGCAGCAATCAACTAGTCTTCTGGATTTAACAGAAGATGATGGCAAATATGAAAGTTCCTTTCTACAGAACTTAGTCATATGCACTCAACAATCTCAGGTAGGCTTGATATAAGCATGTCATGCACCTCTTGTGTGATCATGTATGATGTACGTGCCCCCTTCAACTTATGCTTGACCTGCTGCATGGTGAACTTTGCTCCAACTACAGATTCAGCTGGTACCAATACTTGTACTTATGGTTTGTGCCTTGCAGCAGTTGGTAGTAATGGCCAGCTATAACCCTGTCACCAGCAAGCATTCTATTTCCATAGTCGTCAATCACATCTTCCTGAAGAATATGCATCTCCTTCACGCATAGGAGAACGAAGTATGGAACATTTTCATGATTCCTTGGAGCAGCGAAAGATGCAAATATGTCTCCAATTTGGAGTACTTCGGATAGTTCTTGCTCATCAGCTGCATAAAAATCAACTAGCTCTTCTTCTTCGTCAACCTAGGCCGAACTAGGCTCCTGTTTGTGCAGCTTCCACGCACCACAATGCTGGAGATTCTCACATTCTCCCCATCTGAAATTCAAGCAACCATTGCAAAAACATGACAGGGACCTATACATGACAATTGTTGGGTCAGCTAGATTAATAGCAGACACACAATGTATAGCTAGAATACCATGTAATGTCTCACAAGCTGAACAAGGGTCCCTGCTAACGTCTTCACCCGTGACCTCCCGTATGACTCTGTCCATTTTGCACTTCTTTTGTCTGAGCAAACTGCAAGCAGAGTTGGCAACCAAAATTGGAACACCATTCTCTTTCCTTTGCGCGTCTGAACCTTTTCTCCAAAGCAGCCTGCCCGTCATGTTCTCCTTTTTCATGTCCTGAGCCAAAATAATTCCACTACATCCTAATTCTATACCTGACTGGACCACATTCAAATAGAAGGCTCGAGAATACTTAAACTGAGTAGCACACCCATCAGACACATGACATGGTATTTGATGTGGCCGAAACTTTTTTGCATCATCCAAGTATGATGTTCCTTGAGTGCAGCCTGAATAAAGAAAGCATCATGCTTCATAACATCGGAAACATACAAATGAACAATTTTTTTCAGCTTGTCGTTGACTTTCATCATGGTTATGTGCACCAAAATAGTTATCTGGTCATTGCTCCAATGCTCGGACTGAACGTCCCTAAGTGGCTGCAAAGTATAGTTCTCTGCAAAGTCCATTACTGACAAAACAGAATCATCCCTCAAATTTTGCACTGATTTCTTGAATTGTTTGCTTTGCCAACTTGCTGAAAAGTTGTGAATAGTGAACTTTGTGAGGTGATGAAACATCTTGTCAAGCAATGTACCTGGACTCCCACTTTCAGTAACAAGCTTCAGTCTCCTTGAAGTGCCAGCTTTGGAAGGTTCATTCACGTACTTGTAAACTTGCCATTCAATGTTCTCATTCTGGACTCTTTCTCCTTGGGACAGATTTGAATATTTTCAGTGCAAACACCATAAGAACATGTACAATTGGGATGAAATTTGCTCCTTAGGATGCTAAATGCTTTCCTGTATAGCTCAGCTTGTTCATGCTTCACGCAACAGCATGTGTTTTTCTCTTTCAACCTTCTCACGCACGTAGGCTTAAGCAGCTCGAACATTCTGCCACTAATCTTCACTTCAGGATGTTCATCTTTGAACATCTCATATAATTCACTCTGCAAGGAAAAAAGCAGCATGAGGGTAAAAGCATGTTAGGGTGTCCCTTAAAAAGTATTATTTAGTGACCAAAAAAGTACCTAAAAGGTAGCCAGGACTGGGTACTGGATACCTATGTAATATCACAGTAAAAGATATGTTTTAGAACTTTTATATATATTTTGGTCTCCGATAGCATTAGCTTTATCTTAACTTTGTATATTAACACATCCTTGACTTTTATTTTGGATTTTTGTATTAGTTTTAATAAAAAGAAAAATGAGAAAGTACCCAGTTCTGAAGTACCTAGTGTATGTACTTTTGCAGGTTCCAAAAGTGGTACACCCTAACATGCTTTTACCCATGAGTAAATAAAACATAAATCAAAACTACTTACGAATTCAAAGATGTTGCAGACATTACATTAGTTCTATGGCAGTCAGACCATGATTTGATATACATTCAACTACTATAACACAACATCGTACATAATATGGACATGATATGTATAAATATGTAGAAAATGTACTCAAACGCATTCCAGATGTACATATAAAACTCAATATGTAACCAGGTCACACACAGTGTTACTGTATTACAGATGTATGTATTCAATACTTTTCTTATGGAGGGAAGTACACTTAAATACTTTTATGTATTACCCTATATTTCAATAGTATCTTGAGTTTAAGAAAGCTTAGAATGTACTAGAATGTACTTGAGAACTACAGAAATCGAGACTACAGAAACACAACCTGTCTTTCAACACATTTTCTGCTTTCTGCCACATTGGATGTAATTGGAAGTACATCCAAGTACTTTTCCTGTTAAACATAATTTAGTCAGTGCCTCTAAGTGTAAAAATATGATTATTATAGTTGGATGTACTTCAATGTATATCAGAACAGTCCCCCGCATGGAATGCAGATAGGATTACTAAACTTATCCAGGGTACACAGAAGCTAGCTTCTATCGAGCTTGCAACAAAGAGAATTAAAAGGCTTAAAACTGACCTGGGGCATACCCACAAACTAAATTGGAAGTGTCCGTTTCTTCCTGACATCCCTGTACTTTGGAGAAGTTTTGGTGTGGGTTAACCAAAAATCATTTACCAAGTGTTTGATTGATTCCAGAAGCATGTCTGCCATGGGTTGCCTTCCTGCCAGTGCCCACATGTTAGCACCTGATAATGATATACACTTTCTTCTAATGACATGGAAAATTCTCCTAACAGTGCAGGCGTTTCTTGGAGTGGTTAGAGCGGTGGGGATGAAATCTGGTTCATGATTGCATTTTAGTTGACGTGGCAAGTAGTTCGAAAAAAAAAGATTCCTTAATAGTGCTATTATGTACATACTAAAAAAATAGTTATGTATTTGAAATGTGATATATCTCTTACTCTACATTTGGCAAAATGTAGGACACCCTAGCATTCTTTTACCCAGCAGTTGCCTGTGATCAAGCGTGCAACAAAGACAGAAGTCATCTCGAAGTGTGTCAAGAGGAACCCAAAACATGCGGGTCGGAAAAGACGAGCAAATCTTCTTAAATTGGTTGCTATGACTCGGTAATGGGGAACGGATGAACAATGAGCCAGGGCTCGACCGTGACTTGGTTGAGATACCTGAAGAATGCGTTCTAGAAGACGACTTGATTGACAACATCTTCGGAAAGGAAACAACAGAGGCAAATGTGCACCTATTGTATGACAGGGCCATCTTGACTCGAAGGAATGAAGACACGCTGAGAACAACATTAAGATCCTTCTAAGTATGAATGGACAACTCCATACGTATACGAGTATAGATGCCATCATTGCAGACGACGAAGATGTTACAAGGGATTTTCCAATTGAGTTCATCAACCACCTGACCCCTTCTGGCATCCCAACGCATAAGTTGCACATCAAGGATGGTGCAATGACTAGGGTTGACCACTCTATCCACCCCTCCTGTGCATACTTTGCAGATTGGCTAGATCAGACTCTGGCGTGACTATAATCTGCCGGATACGTAGTCTCATAGTATCACTCATCAAGACTACTCCGGGTTGCATCTCCCCAGTCCGATGAGGTAGGAAGGATTCCATCTCCCCTTCCCGAGGTCTAGTGGTTCCATGGGTGGCTAGAGGATCATCGCGACACATGTTTCGTCCCTGATTGAACTCCCCAAAACAAGAGCCAGGCCAACACTTGCAACTCCTGATGGTCAGGGCGACACCATTGATCCAGGAAGTGTCGGACCCATACCCGGCCCACACGAAGTGACCGACTATAAGCCTAGCCCACTATGGATCCCCAGTAGCCGTGCTCAGCAGGGATCTCCCTCCGCTTTGCCACTAGCCTCGTTGTATGGTGCTAAGTCATTCCATAGCCCCCTTAGCCGGGTGGGTTCCTATGCACAGACCGCATAATTATAGGAACTAAGGGTCTAAACTAGAAGCATCATCTAGATAATAGCCACTAGGTCTTTACCCCCCTTCCCCTTAGAACATTCTAGAACTCTTTGGAACATTCTGAAACTTTCTGGAACATTCTGGAACTTTTTTGGAAGGAGTTCGTCAGATTCCCCATTCTAGAACTTTTTACGAATGTTCCAGAACATTCTAGAATCTTCTGGAAGGATTCATACATTCTAATACATTCTAGAACTTATATTTGAACTTTCAAGAATTTTTCGAAAGGCTTACATTCTAGAACTTTCTACAACATTCTAGAGCTTTCTAGCTAGATCATTCTCCTGTACTTTGTCTTAATTATATTCTTACCCTTAAGTGTGTTTAAAATATTAATTTCTTTAATAAATCAATGTTTAGTGGGGGGGCTTGGGGGGCAATGATTAGGGTTCAAATCCCCAAAAAACATAAAACTTTTTAAAAACCTCTCCTTAAGGCCCGAACATGCGATGTGGTCCGTAGGATCTTGAACCCGATCAAGGGCTGGGGTCGCGCCACATGCCAAATACCTAGAGCAACGTGAGCCGTAGGATCTCGCACCAACGGTCAGGATCTGAAGCAACATGAGCCGTTCAATCTCGCCACCAACGTCTAGGATGAGACTTATATATAATTCCCATCACCGGATAGAAACCCCAAATTGACGTGGGCCATCGGATCTCGGATTGACGTAACGGATCGCTCCAAATTCCTCGGTGTAACATGACTTTATAAGAACGTATATATGTTAGATAGATAGATCTAAATATCCAATATAGACTCAAACTTAACAATCAACACAGTTCCTAATTATGAGAAATGTCTTCCACCAAAGAGCTCTTTTGATTAGAGAAGTCGTTCATTAATGCATCTATAGCCGCTTGAACTTCCGAATCCAACGGAAGATCATCTCCTTCATCCGCATAAAGGTGGACTTCAATAGCTTCTAAAGAAGGTTCCACAAAGCTGGGAGAAGATCCCACACTAGAGACTATCCCAAAAACATTATTCTATTCTGATCTGTGGGCCTTCTCTGCTTGATACACACTATCTTCGTTCTCCAATTCGTGAAAGAAATTTAGCACATCCTCATGCCAGAATTCAGCTCCTGGATGGAATCTTTTCTCTAATTCGGGGCCTCTAATGTTGTTTCTCTGCTGCTCTACTGCACTCGGCTCCATCAGGCACTGCTTGGGGCTTACACCAATCTGGAGTTAGTCGTAACGACTAAGTGGGGGTTTTGGGCACTTAAGGAACTATTCATTCATTCACAGAAATAACTCATACTATAACACCATAATTCCTTATCAGATAGTTTCATTGCACCGAAATAACCTAGTTAGTACATATATGCCACAAATAATACTTTTATAGTTCACACTTAAGCAATCCCACATCATACAGTGTCTACTCCAGTTCTAACATGCCACACAAGCTAATCAAGCTCTGCAGCCAATACGGGCGAGGTTAGCCTCATGTGTACAGACCCTTCCACGCTGCGTCCAGCACTGGAGGATGCTTCTGCCATGTAGCGCGATAAAGAATCCAAGCCAGGATAACAATATCACGCACAAACACAACCGTGAGTCCAAACCACCGCAAATGGACTCCAGCCTCGGATACTACGCACTTATGCAATATTTCTCAATCCACATGTTCCAAGTGCCACAATACTTACATTCCATATTATTATCATGTACGATCATAATCCAAGCCAATAACAGTCCAGATGCAAGTCCTATACATTTCCACATATATATCACAATAGAAAATGCCAGTTTAATATAGACCATATCATGCACCCAACAATTAACATCACAACCCCCATATCAACAATGGCAAATAGACAATTATAGCAACATGAAAATTCCCAATGTTTACCCTTAGTTCAACTAACAATTCCGAAATAATACAACCGTGATCATGGATTTTCCTACATTCAAATCTAGTTTTTAACTCCATTCCCAATTCCATGCCATATCTCAGTACGTTCTTTTACTCTCCCAACCTCTTTCTATCCATAGAGAAAGATTCCAACTTCAAATTTTAGATTATTAATATTGTTAGGTATGGAAATACATTTTTTCCAGTAATAATCTCTTTCCTCATTAGAGTTCGTTTTGTTATTCACAATAATCAAGTTATTAGGTTCAAGTTATTAGGTTCGTTTCCATGCCATTCCAGCTTGCTTAAGACCATCTCCGGAGTTTTGTCAGGAACTCGCTTTGGTCTATGACGATTCTCATTTGGCAGGTTCATCCTTTACTATAATATCATTTTCGTCCCATCCCTTCTTTTGGGTTATTTCTAGCCTGTTCAATCTCCTGTTGCACATCTTGCATGTCTAATTCCACTCTATATGCAAGAGATTTATCACTCTCAAGATGATCCATATTCCTCTAATTGAAACTTTCGATAATTTGCAGAGAACTCACTCCTTCCTGCGCACGGATTCTTACTTGGTAGATGAAGCAGTTCTAGTTTTCTTATTCCAGTTTAAATAAGAATTCATGTTGTCAGCTATAATAAAGCAATCTAAATAATCCAATCTAAATAATTCAAAAGAAAACCTCTACATGCCCCTTGATGTAAGATGCAAACCCCCAATCGATTTGGTACTCCTTTGCATTTATTGGCTCCAAACTCCAATCTCCTTCACCCTAAGCCCCTCTTCACGAATTACGCTCTCCTAAACCCTAAATGCTTCACAATTTAGTATTTATAGATCTTTTTATAAACATCTACGTACATAATGGTCACTCTTAATTATAACTAAATTGTATTAATTCTTACCTCAAATCAAATAATAACCCTAACACTTTAGGCTGTTATTACAAATAATAAGTTTGACCCTTAGTCATTTAAGTTGTATTTTGAGCAAAAATGGTTATTATTTGGTAAATAGTTTTGTTAACAAAAATGTCACCATGGGCATCATCAAAACCCTAACAAGTGAACTTCTTAAATCGAACTCGGATACATTTCGACATGGCTAGGATTATGGACACCAAAGAGGATGGCATATCCCTTCTTTTGGGTTAGAGAAGTTCAACTTTTGGAAGTGGCAAAAGTGAGGAAAAGGGGGGGGGGGGGGGGGGAGGGAGGGAGGTGTCATGGGACCTTATATTCAATGTAGCTAGATAGATTTTCAATCACATTTGAAATTGGTGCACTAGAAAGTAGATTCCAATTGCAGAGGAAGCATAAGGATTTGCGGGTTTGTGTTGAATGCAATTGAATATGTTTTGCAAGCAGATCAAAGTCGGATTTGAGTCATTAGAGGAAATTTGAGATCTCATTTCATCCCCATAAGAATCCTCCAATGGAATGGCTACCCTCTATTGCATTAATTGGCACCAACAACTTCAATTCCTTTTTTCCCCCATAACTTTTGATCCACTTGTCAAAATGTTGCGGCGTTTGTTGCATTAGATGCGGAATGAAAAGATCTTTCCAATGATATATGGTTATGATATATTTCAATATGGTCATATGCGTTAACCTTAAAAAAATATGATTTTTTGCTTATTTCTTATATATTTACATCGTAAAAGATGTATGAATGGGTTATCACTAGATAGATCTTGTGAAGACGAACCCATTGCTACAAAAAGTTTTTGAATCGGAGTTCTGGATCAAAAGTTATAATGAAAAAAATGATCGACTTAGAAGTTAGTTACATTTCGACATTAAGGATTGTGGACACCAAAGAGGATGGAATGAGATATATCAAGCTCTTCTCTTATTGGGAAGTTTAAAAGTGAGGCGGGGGACATGGCATTTTAAGCATCCTTTAATGGGACAAAATGTGATCTCATTTTTCCTCTAATGATTGATTATGCTAAGGGATTATATCACGTGGATTCTGGAGTGGGATTTTCTTTGTTTCCGGGTAGATAATCGATCGTATTTCCTTTACATAAATCTGATTCTCCACAGCACACGAATTAATTAATTAAACCTTACTTATGCTTATATATTTCAGATGGTGGGGCCATTTCTCAAGATATCATTATATTGCGCAAAGATTGTAGTATTCCATTATGTGTTGTACGTTTTAATACAAAAAGGTCTATGCTTTGTTGATTTCAAAATAGTTCTTATTGTCTTTTCTTTTGTTCCCTTTATTACTGAACCACATTTTCCTCAACCATATTTTTCCTGAACCATGCTCTAGGCTCAATTTTCATCTTGATTATTCTAAATTGCCTTCTATAACCTCTCTATCTTTTCCATACTCTTACTATCTCGCAATCCTTGAAATTCCTTACTTTTGAAATGTTTTCCAACCAGTTAGCATAATAATTTCCTGCTCCAGGCTATCATCAATGCTCATATATCTCTACCGCCTTTCCCCAAGAAAAAGAGATGTGAACAGAAATATCATCCATGACCACACTACAGAACGAATCAAATAACAGTTCTAATCTAACTAATCTAATAATCCATGACAGAGGAAAGCCATCAATCTTGCATTGACCATGGAACAACGATGACGACGATGATGACGACGACTCGTCGTCGGTTGGAAACCATGTTTTTGCAAGCAACGAAAGACATAACTAAACTTTTAATTTTTTTTCCTTGACAATAACACAATAGGGTCGCTTAAATTTCCAATGGTGCAACTTTTTACTTCCAGGTTGCCTATCCCATTATGAAGTGATGCAAATTAGACGGTCCCCAATTGTGATATTATGAGGGTAAGCTTCTGATGAGGGGTTCCTTGTTTGCTAATGGGCTATAGCCACTGAACGAACATGGAATCTCTTCCCAACAAGCTTACATGATTAGGATTCCTTCATTGGGTCTACATTTTGGGTAAGGGTTCTTA
The DNA here is from genome assembly GCA_021234155.1 of Isoetes taiwanensis. NCBI lineage: Eukaryota > Viridiplantae > Streptophyta > Lycopodiopsida > Isoetales > Isoetaceae > Isoetes > Isoetes taiwanensis. The sequence goes on from JAJEKV010000072.1 coordinate 3,106,378, forward strand.
AGCTTAGAAGATGATCTAATTTCGACTTAAGAAAGCCATTAATCTTGCATTGACTACTAGATCTATCATCCACCCGATCCTTAGCTGGCACCAACGCCTCAAGAACTAGAGAAAGCTTTGGAGATGATTCGTAACACGTGCCTGAGTATTGCTGCATGGATTGATGTTGTCAGGCAGTGCTCCTAATGCTCTCAGGTCGCATGAGATTGATGGAACCCAAAAATGTAACTTTTAGATTCTTGATGCTTTTGACTTCCATACTTTAGAATTAGATTCTATAGGGTCATTTGGCTCCTTAGGCGGCGAGAACAAAGAACAAAGAAAGAATAAAGAATAAAGAATAAAGAATAAAGAATAAAGAAGCGAAAGAATAAAGAATGCAAAAGAACATCGGCATTGGAGAATCAAAGTTTGAAAATCACATTTTGCAATCAAGCCAAAAACATAGCTAAACTTTTAATTTTTTCCCTTTGACAATATCACAATTGGGTCGCCTAAATTTCCAGTGGTGCAACTTTTTACTTCCACATCACCTATCCCATTGTATCCCATTAAGAACTGATGAAAATTAGACGCTTCCCATTGTGATATTGTGAGGGTAAACTTCTGGTCAGGGATTCCCTGTTTGCCAATGGGCTATAGCCACCGGACGAACATGGAATCTCTTCCCAACAAGCTTACTATATCCGTCGTGCGATGCAAGGTAAATTGGTGTGGCTTTCTTGAGGGTAAACTAGTTGACATTCTTTCCAAACCGAGCGACCTACAAAATCCAGTTGCCCCTGATAATGCTACTAGATTCTGCAAGTTTACCTTCCTACTTAGAACACCATGAACAACATATTCGAACAACATAAGGGTACCAAGTTGCAAGTGTAGAAGGTGGTAACAAACAAAAAGGAGTGAGGTGGGCCAAGAAGCATGTTCAAACAGAAACCATATTTATTTGATGGACATTAAGGATCGAGCTTTCACAGGCTTCTTCCCTTGTGAAGCAGAAGCACACCCTTCTCCTTTGCCATTCTTCCTCTTTGCTTTCTGCCTCAGATGGTTCTCCCTAAACTTATCCAGATGATAATCACACAAAGAATACCCTGACTGCGCCAATCTGTAACACTGCCACCCCTTTCCATCCATCCTTTTGCATCGATTCTCCTCCAAATCCTTCTTCCCGCTGCTTTTCTCCTTCAAATTTGAACTGGGTTCTGTCTCAGACTCCAAATTTTTATCAGATGCTCTCTCTTTTCTTCGATTTGTGGCTGGAAATCTTGATTCTGAATTGGGTGAGTCTGATTCTGTGCTCGAATCTGATTCGTGAGCGGTGAGTTCGTTCCAGAGGACGAATTTTCCGTTATGTGTTCGCATGAGGCCTGGATTCTGCTTCATGGCTCGAGCAATCTGCAAAGATCGGGGCAAGGTTTCGTCTGTAACTAACCCGAGAAGGCCTCGTTCTAGAAGCTTGGCCCCTGCTTCCCGCGCAGAAATGCCCTGCGAACCGGCTTCCAGGACCATTTCTTGAAGTACACAAACCAGCGAGCTTTTCTGCCCTTTTGAATCGCCGGAGCTCGCCTTCACCAGCAGACCGGCAGGATGGATCCCCCTCTTGCCCGCCGCTTTGGGCCTCGATTTCTTCGCCCCTGCAGTAATCCAAGTTTTGGCCATGGCGTTAACACACATTCCTCACTTTTCATCCCTTTTCCCTGCCTATTTTGCAGTTACACAGATCAAACCTTATAGTTATGCCCTTTGTTTTTTTCCCAAGCCTTCTCACCTTCTTTTATGCTGCCAATCTCTTCTGCCGCTTCATTCTTGCTGCAGCGATATATTCCAAAATACACGATTAACCGCGGTTTTTGCATATATGATCAAAGATCCAAGTGCAAGCATCAATTAAATTCTTCAGCAAATTTGCATGATCGTTACCTGTCCTTTTCCCAACCGCATTTCCTCTTCACGCCTCTCTTTCCAATTATTTCATCCTGCAGGAGGATCAAGCGAAGATTTCTTAAGCTTTTGGCCCCGGCCCAATTGCATGATCCAAACCATTCTTTAACATCAGAAACCTAATTCTTAGCATATGCAGCATGTGTACTTCCAGATTTAGCAAGATATTTGGGATTAAATGAGGGCAAATAAAACGAAATTCTTGTGCTGCAGTACTTTCACTAACAGGCCATGCTTTATTTCAAACATTATCAATTTTCGGAACGAATTCGACACACACAATTCATTATCAAGAACCTAAAAACAAATTAAAGAAGGGCAAGAAATCAAAACTCACATCAAAATTTGCAGAATCCAGCAGCAGGTCAAGTTTGTTAGTCGATTTTCCGGCGTGATCTTCATGCATCGGAAGGCAGCCATGAATCTTGGAAAAGGCGGAAGAAGAAAGCTTGTCGGAGGCCAAATTTTGCAGAGAAGAAGTGGATTTTTGGTCGGTTCGCACGGATTGAAACCCTAGGGGAGCAGATTGGACGGATTTGGCAGGTAAGGGGCAGAGGTTCTGAGGATTTGAGAAAGAAGAGGCTGTGGGGCGACGATTCTTCCTGATTCTCATGGCCGGAATGAAGGATTTTGGAGCAGAAGGATGGACAGAAAAAAAAAAAAAAAAAATCTTAACTGCAGCAAAGAAGGGAGGAAGATGCGCGCGCTGTTAATATTTATAGAGATGTGTGAATAAGGCAAGAAAATTACATCCATACCGAACAACCTGCACAAATAAATGAACGATTCTACCTTGTCGCCCTTTCTGCCCCATAATCTCCTCCCCTTTTCCTTGCCCTTTCCCTTCCTTAACCAGCAGGCTTTTCAATCCAAGCGATGTCCACCGTTGATTGAAGCCTTGTGATAGGGCATAGCAGGCACCCAACCCACCCCACAGGGATGAAGAGACAGCTGAAAACGTGGAAACAGACAGCTTTTAGCATCGGATTCAACCTCGGAGCTGATAATCCAGCTCTAGAAAATGCCGAACCTATGATAATCTAGCTGTGGGAGGTGATAATCAAGCTATGGGAGACGATAATCGAGCTGTGGGTGCAGGAATGGGTGAAGAAACTTTGCCTGCCGGTTAAAGGGGATAAACACCCCTGCTTGCCCCTTACAACAGATAAACAGGCTCGCCCCTCCGGGCTCGCCTGTTTATCTGCTGTAGAAGGGCTCGCCTGTTTATCTGTTGTAAGGGGCTCACAGGGGTGTTTATCCCCTTCTTAACCGGCAGGCTTTCGGATCCAACCGTTGCCCACCGTTGATTGCAGCCCTGTGATAGGCCATAACGGCGATGAAGAGGCAGCTTAGAACACGGAAACATGCAGCATCAATCTTTGTTTGCAGCTTTCAGCATTGGATTCAGCCTCGGAGCTGATAACTTAGCTCTGGAAGGTGCCGAACCTATGATAATCTAGCTGTGGGAGCTGATAATCATGCCATGGAGATGATAATCGAGCTATGGGTGCAGGAATGGGTGAGGAATCTTGCCTGCCGGTTAAAGGGCCGGGCTCGCCCGTTTATCTGCTGTAAGGGGCTCCCAGGGGTGTTTATCCCCTTCATAACTTGCCACCTTTATCTAAAAGAAAAAAAGAAAAGAAAAAAATTGTTATCTTTTACCTTGATAAGAAGTCGTCCACCAACTCACAACATTCTATCCCTTTCACGACATAAAAATATTGGGATGTTCAGCCCGCTTGGAATTGGATGATAGAAATATTCGAGTTTTCTACTTCATTAGGACTCTGTCTAATAAGGTGGACTTAGTTGGAGCAATTAGCAATTCTATATGCAAAGCCCAACTTGTTATGAATTATTTATGGAAGGTTTTCTCCCACAAATACATGCATCCTTTTTGGATCTTTGTTTCTCTAAGATCTAAGTTGAGGAAGCGGGTGTTGGCAATAAATAGATGACCAGAACATGAGTCATCAATTCTAGAATTCTTTCCTCCCTAAGGTTACTTTCCCATGGGCAGAGAGTCTCCTGGTTTCTTGAAGGTCAGAAAGAAACTCCAGGCATTCACATGAGCGCCTCACTTGGGTGGGTTCAAGTCTAGACCCTCCCTTCCGAAGTAATGCCAAGCTATTTCTTGAAGTCTAGGCTTGGACCTAAGTTCCCATCTAAGTTCCCCTCCATCGGCTCAGATTTATACTGCTAGATTTAGCGGCCAAGTCTATCGGCTCAGATTCGTGGTGCCAGACCTTCAGGTCTGTTGTTCATGGAAATAGAATTCATGGAAATAGAGTAATCGTGAATCTAGGTTTGTCATCCAGGTCTGTCCATTCAGACTCTTTAACTGGCAGGATTTGTGATCAGCATAATTCTGAGCGGGAACCTTCACTGCGCGCCCAGAATCAGCTTCCCCTCAGCTCTGGTGGTAGCTCCGGTCATGATAAGCTTGTTGTGGTCATAATAATCTTGCTCCGATCATGATAATCTTGCTCTGGATTTTGATAATCTTGCTATGGGCATCCGAACCAGCTGATAAAACTTGCTCTAGAGCTTGCTATAGAACTCTGTTTGTGGCCTGCCGGTTAAAGGGGATAAACACCCCTGCTTGCCCCTCACAACAGATAAACGGGCTCGCCCCTCCGGGCTCGCCCCTTTATCTGCTGTAAGGGGCTCGCAGGGGTGTTTATCCCCTTCCTCATGGAAAACCACCCTAAGTTATAAGTTGACACTGCTATATGATTATCCTTGCCTGGTTGGCTCCTACGGCCAATCTGGTAGCATTGGAGACACCACATTTTTCATTAAATTATCTGCTCATAGAGTTATTTCTATAACCTAGGTTAAGATAACTGACGACTTATAATTGTTCCTCCTTGAGTCAGACGTGAAAGATCGTTTGGATTCACTGTCTTTAAGTTAATTCTTATAACCACTGGAGTAAATAAACAGTGCTTCAATTCCAAAGGCATCTCCTTGTGCTTACATCATAGTTACTGGGAACTAAGTTCCAAAATTCTTTCCCATTCTGGAAAGAATTCTTGGAGGTCATGCATTCCAGGAACTCTTGAGGATGTTCCTATATGGCTTGTTATCGGGAACTGAGTTCCGGAACTAGTTCCCATTATTTGGGAACCATGTTCCCGGCAATAAACAATTTTCCTCCAATTTCTTCAATGGTCGGCACAACCTGACAAACAAAAAATCTACAACGAAGGAGCGAACCTTCTCTTATTCTTCTCGTCTCTGCCTGAATAACTCTGTAGAATTGAAACCACTCCGTCGTAAATCATGAATTGTGCGGAGAAGCTCTTCCGAAACTGTAGCCTAGATATTGATGATCTAATCTTAAGCTCTATATTCATTCGTTGTTTATCCTATGATGTAACAGAACCTAAAATAAAATGGGACCTCGACTGCGGCAGACATGGCCGCAAATATTGTTTAAAAAAGGCTTTCCACAAATAAATCGAAATAGGCTCCAAATACTCGATAGGCTCGTAACAAAAACGCTCCAAAATAGGCTCGGCATGTAAGTTTTTTAAGTTTCTATTTATCTTGTCTATCTTTGATTTGCTCTACAGTAGCATAAAATTTAGAAACTCTGGTTGATAGAATCCAGCATCCAAGATATTCAGTCTTTAAATTATCCATGTCCAATGACTTTTGTTCTGTTCTATTCAACTATTTTATTTCCTTCTGCATCAAGTCGGCCTGCAACAGGTCCTGACCTTCATCTTCCACAGTTTTGTAGTCTTCATTGTTGTAGAGAAGGTAAGAATCCTTGTTTCACTCTTCAATCGATTAATTTAATTCAACGCTGGTGAGGAATTGAGCATAATAAAAGCTAATAAAAGCAAGAAAAGTGATGTTTAAAGTTCTAATACTATTGTGACGAAGTAGCTATACATGTTTTTACTTGCAACGTGTTCTAAGATGTTCTTTAAGAAAAGAAAACTCCAAATCTGTTTTTAAAACTTAAAAAAAAAAAAAAAAAAAAAAAAAAAAAAAAAAAAAAAAGGAAATCGAATGTTGGCCGTTTTCGTTCCCACCATTCTCTTCCCTTCCTAAACCCATTCCACTTCTAAATTTTAGGTCTAAATTCCCCAAAAGTTCCCATTTGGGGTGACTATGGCTTACACAGCTAGATAAGACATGTACATTGCGTAGCTTTTACTCTTCATTAATAAGCTTTTTTTTGTCCTTCCAAAAAAAGGAAACAAAAAATATGATACACTTGCATATTCAGTACTGATATATAGGTCAGTATTGATGTGTGGATATTGTGATACATAGTGTTTCATTACATATGTTTTTTTGTATTAAACGGAAATATAGTTTTCCAAGAAAAAAATAAAAAACTCTTCTATCCCTTTTGGAAACATCCATTGTTCTTCGCATCTCTGTCGAAACTGTGCTTCCAATCAATTTGACTTTCTTTTTGAAAAAACTAGTAATTTTGCTTCAGAGAGATTGAGAGATACATGTCTGCCATGTCATGTATGATATAAATAAGGTTCGCCACATGAGCAAAGCTAGTGAAGACCAAAGTCGCGACCTCATGGTAATAGAATTTAAGGTTCCCATTACTAGACCGAATCTAATACTATGCATGCTAAATCAATATTTTAGTTATGAGAGGGATAACATCCTAGAACAAGGGTCCCCATTATACCGAGATTGTTATACTAGGGCATAAGACTTGAGTTCTAGGGTGTTATCCGCTTTAACAAACTGGGCCCGAGAGCTTTAAGATGATTTTATGGTGATTCCCATAATATACTAGGTGTTTAATGTGGCGAATCAGCAAAATCACACATCATCGTAGGCAGTGGATGGTTTAAGGATGTGGCGATGTGGACCAGAGAAATGGGAATGAACCTGAGCGATCTAGTAAACGAGGGAAGATGGAATGAAGGCTGGGCAGACAAGGCTACGTGAGCATGGCTGCAAAAACACACAGAACCCAAGATACTTTGGCTTATGACAGTCTGCAATCCAGAATAGCAGATAGGACAACAAATGTACCGAGACAATCTGCTAGGAAAGGCCAGGAGAGACATTCTAGCGAGATTTAGGATGGGGAGCCACGATCTAAGAATTGAAAAAGACAGATGGAGGAAAATAGAAAAGGACAACCAGATATGTAGAATCTGTGACACTGGGAAAGTGGAGGATGAGAATCACCTGCTCAATGATTGCCTAATGTACGGAGACCTCAGAAACAAATACAGAAACATAGGATGGGGTTAGCCAGTACACATCCTGATGATAAGGGCAGAAACAATGAGAGATCCGGTAGACGCAATCCAAGAGATGATGATCAGACACCGGGAAGTGCACAAAGAAAAAGGGCTTGTAATATGAACTGCCCAAGAGGCGAGTCATAGACGCCCAAGAAATGCTCAGCTTAAAGCTGATTGATAACGACGCACCACCGCACGGCCATGATGCCGATTCAAATCGGGGTGTTGGTACTAATAGAAACCAAGGAAGCCTTCAGAAAAGCTACAATAAACCAGCGTGATGTGCTAGTAGCGCCCTTTAGGGAGCTCGCCCATGCTACATAAGTCCAGGGGCTTTTGGGCACAAGGGACAATAATTTCTATTCTATTCTATTCTAATGTAGGGTTCGCTTTGTTGGTGCACCTAATTGAAAATAAGACTCTAAATTTAGTAGAAAATACCAATTACTCAAATTTCAGATCCAAATTATGCTCTAGCATATACTACATCAGATATTAAAATTTCAAGGAATTTTTTTTTTGCGTAACCAATTCTGTAGCAGCTTGAATCAAAGGGAGGCCTTTTCACCATGATGGTGATATCTGTTACTAAATGGAGCAAACCTCGTTCAATTGCTTCATGACTGCAATTAGTGCACCTTGATTCCTGTGGTGAAGAAATCCTTACCTAGAATTGGTGATATCAGCTCTATTTGGTGCATAGCAGCACCTATGTTGGTGGACAATACAGATCATAATGATGCATGAATTCACCTCAATGGTGCACACAATTCAACAACCTGGTGCAACAAATCGCTATGATGTTCACCTTGAAAATCTAAGAGACAATACTTGTTATTTCTCAAACCACAACTTATCCCAAATAATAGGTCAAGAGAACAACTTAATCCATGTTTATAATACATGACGTAGAATGTGTAATGGAAACGAAAGATACATTTCAGAATTTAATTAGAATTTTATTCACTTGTTATTAGAGAAGAAAGAAGAAGATACAATTAAGTTTATATATATAATAGAGCTTACAATCCCAAATATTTCAGATGTGAAAGTGCTTCATTTCTATACATATCATCAAAAGATTTGGTCTTGTCCTTACAAGTTTCAAACTCTCCTTTAGACTCAGCATCCGCCATGTTTCTGCCTCTATTTGACACTTCATCTGCATTTACAGGAATGCTCACAAACAAATCCAAAGATTGGCTAGCCTGAAGCTGAACATCAGTAACATTTTCAAATGTCTCATTTTTATCTTTGCTTATGGGCATTCCAAGTCCAACACTTTTTTTGCATCATTTTTCCCATATGAGAAACTCGCTTACCTCAGTGTATTGTCACTCATTTTGCTTTGCAAATGCTAATCTCTTTTTCTCTTTCCTTGCCTTTCTAGCCTCTTCCTTCCTTACCCTCTCATTCTCTTTCACTATTTCTCTTTCCTCTTTTTTTCTTTTCTTCTCTTCAATTTTTTCCTGCCTGATTTATCTCCCTCATCTGACTTTTTTGTTCTTCTATCCTTGCATAGACTACTATATCAGATGTAACATCAAATACACCTTTGAAGCTGGCTAGTAATTTCATTATTTTTGCTTTGGGCCTATTACTTCTTGCCTTTCCAATATTGGCATTTACATCCAAAATAGCATCAACTGCCTTGCTGCTCCTATATAAAAGGCACTTACAATCTCATCAGAAATTAATACCCACTTGCCCCTCCTGCACCTGTGTTTTCTTAAACATATATTGCTGCAATATTAGTATCTACAAAACATTCATTCTCGTGATGAGGACTTGACATATAGGCACACCAAGACACACCGGGTAGATAGGCTTTTCATTCATCACAACAGCAGTATACATTGGGTTTCTAATTTGTGAACTGAGGGGGGTCGCCGAACATAGGCACAATCTCGAGCTACCCCATATAAATATAAATGACAATAATATTGTGAGAGGTCTAGGCAAAGGTGAGAAAAGGGGCGGCAACTTCTCATTGGGATAAAAAAAAAACCCGCCTTTTCGAGTTTTTGGGGAAAATCCTAATGAGAACATGTCGCCAATGTTCTCGAGATATTGCCTGGGGTGCCCAATGAGGAAGCAAATGGCCGGTATCGAGCGAAGAGGAAATATGTATATCTCTTGATTTCTCTAATCCTGAAAATATAAACGCAAGCACCTATAAGTTTTGTCAATAAGCACATGGATGGTTTGAACTCTTGTCGTGAAGCTATGCATGTGTGTCATAAAATAAGAAAATAAACCGGAAAAAACTTGAAAACCCGAAAGCAAACTAGTCATGTGTGTCACGCGACAATAAACCAGTATAACAAGAAGGGGCTGGTCATGTATGCCAGGCGAAAATATATAACTTTGAAAAGAACTTGAAAGAAATTGGAAAGAAAAACCTCCAGAGGGGCTCGTCATGCGTGCCATGCGACAAAAAACCTCTATAACAAAGAGGGAATTATCACGCATGCCATGTGCACATAAATAAGAATAACTTGATCAAATAAGTGTTCAGGACAATAGCACATTTATTCTTATTCAGGACTAGTCCTACTACCTTCCCAAATCTATCCATTGATTCGAGGAGTTTCTCCAAACTATCATCATCGCTCTTAAAAAAAGCAAATGTATCATTTGGATATTGCATAATCATTCCCATTTTCTATAGAAAATTCCTCTGCTGCAGAGATATTGCAGAGATATTGGATGATGTAAAAGTAGGAATGGTTGAATCCGAAACTAAAGTTGCTATATCTGCTTTAGTAGGCTCTATACCATACCGGGCATGCATGAGTTTTCCTCTGCGATTTTTAAGGGAGGCTTTAAAAGGACCAAAACAAGAAACATCTAATGGCTTATGTGCAGGAAGTAACAGAATGTGTAATCCTATATTATTGACCCTCAAAATTGTATCACGTCCATGACCATCAATGATTAGGATATGAGGCTTGTCTAATGAAATTCTACCAGATATTGTTTTTTTTTTAAATTGTCATCCAAGCAGCTTTCTGAAAGCTCATATTGCTTCAGATCTGCAACCCCACCAACAAGTTATTTCCAACCATCCTCTTACCCTTTAAGATACACAAATTGGAAAGCTTATTTTCAATGGCATTGACACAACACAAAACTGCCATTCATTCTCCATTGTTTGGGATGATCTCTCTAACATTTTTCATTCCTTTCCTAGCTACTACTCTCATGCCCCTTCTGTTTCCTGCTTGCACCCATGTTTCATCAACATTCCATATTCTAGACGGGTCAAGTTTCAATTTGTCATAAATGGCTCTCAAGATAGTGTAAGAATTTTAGAGGTTTCTGGTGGTCATGGCTTTCATCCTACTAATTTCCACACATTGAGCTGACTTAATAATTATCTCAAGTTATCTATTTTGAAATCTATGCCACCATTTCTTACCTTTTAGCCCATTCTTGAAACAATTAACTTTATTCATAGTCATTTGTGCTACTCTTTGTCTCATAATTTCTAAAGTAATTGGTCTGCCTTCATCAGCAACATCAAAAGTCCATTTTAAAGTTTTCTCCCCTTCAATAGTCACTCCTCTAGGAATACCACCCTGTTTGTCTTTGATAACACCCAAGAGATGGTTCCTTAAAGTGGTTTATAGAATACCGTAATGCCTAGCAGAAATTCTAATGCTCATAAGATCATCTTCAATTGCAGCAATGGGATGTTCTAAATGTTTCTTTTTCCATCCCTCTTTGACTCTTACCAATGCCGGGAGGTAACTTTTTTTTTAGTTAAGAATCTCTTAGATGGCCTATTATCAGGTCTGTCTGTCTGTCTGTCTGTCTGTCTGTCTGCCTGCCTGCCTGCCTGTCTTAAATTCATAATTTTGCCAAGATAGATGGCTTCTAGCTAACTTAGAAGTAAAACTTCTTAACTTAATGAAATGGCAGCATAAATTGCCTGCGAAATCTTGAAATCTTTGAATAAAATAACTATAGTTATCAAACAAACTGAATAGTAACTTAATATACGTACAAATGTTTAAAGAAATGTCTTCAATGGCAGCAAGGTTGAAGTTTTTGAAGTCAAACAGTAGTCTAAAAGACAAGTTTGATCAACAATATCAAGGACCCACTGCAATATAGCAAAAAAATAAAAATAAAAAATAAAATAAATCCCATCTTATTAAAAAAATGAAATCGCTAAAAAAATTGCATAGAATGCCTACGAAATGATGAACTATTATGAACAAAAGAACTAAAATTAAGGAAGAAGAAACTAAATATGAACTTAATATCAGAGTGCTAGCTTACATAAAATAACTGTATCAAAATAGCAGAAAATACATACAAGGTAAAAGATTAGCAAGAAGAGAACCGAGCTCTTACCTTTATTTCTTTGTTTTTCTCCCATCCTCTATGTAGAAAAAGCAAGGAACAAGAAGTAACATTTACAGCATCAAGAGAACGACATAGAGAAGAATGGAGGCTCTTGCTTTGAATTGTAATGACACCAGACTTCTTTTTTGTGAATAGAAGATGCAATTATTTGTGGAATAGAATAGTTTTTTTAATGGGCACACAGACCAAGAGGCATGGGACCCATACGATAGGCTAGTATAACCATTACTACGAGGATTAGAGAACCCATGCCTTGAAAGGTTTCCAAGGGAAAAACCTTTGCAGTAATGATGATACTAGACAAACAGAAAAAATAAGTAGACCATGATGACTATTGAGGGCTCAGTAATTGAAGATGCTCATCTAGAACATCAAGTATGTGTAATGCCAATTCATGCACAGATGGGGCTTTCAGAAGTTGTGGGAGCGTACTGTTAAAGTCAAATAACAATTTCTGACAACATCCCAAAAGTAGGACATCTTAGAGAGTATGGTTTCCATCTTGAATAACCTATAACTGGCAACATGTACATAATCTCGCGTATCATCAATTGCGGCCGCTCCCATCTACCTCTCGCAATCCGTAGCTTGAACAAACTCAAACGTGAGCCTGAATCAAACTCAAAACTTTGAAGAAAAAGATGGGAGGCTCATTGATTGTGGCTACAATAGCAAGTTGTTGGCCTTTCATAGTGCACAAACAACTAATCTTAGCAGCTATAAATGCATAGAATGGGTAAAGAGATATGAATCAATGGCTCCATTCCAAAGAGTCCAAGTGGACCTTACGTAGCACACCCAAAAATGGGGCTGCACCATTACCGACGACTCTACGTTATGGCCATTTGGCAAAACAAACTAGGTGTTTTTATGCCTACCAAGGGCTGAGATTTGATCTCAGGTATAAGACTTGAGGGCCAGGTTGCTAAGATAGTGATTCCTATGTTCATGCATGGCCTGCTACAACGTTTTACATCAAGATGGAGAATCCTCAATGTAAGACATGCATTCAATACATTGTGCTCGACCTATCATTTGAAATGTAATTCTTTGAACCGCCACCACATGTCAATTGAGATCGTATATGTACTCACTTCCAAACGTGGCATATTTTACACTCTCAAATATCTGTATAGCAAAGTATACATTGTCTGGATATTCATCATAGAATCTTACTTTGGTTTGGGAAATTACTTGGAAGCCTTGTAAGCTACCGTGTGGAAATGAAAATTGGCACAATTTAGAAACAATAGGAAAATTTCCTGCTAAAAACAGGCATTTTTCTTGGTACTTCCGAAGTTCCGACAAAAATGGTGAGGGTGTTCATAGCTGGTAGGCTGCTCTAAATCCAGTAGGAAAACTGCCGATCATAGGCAAAAAATTTCCCGAACCAAGGAATGTTATTCCAACATACTCTACACTACAAGAGAATGACTGCTAAACGTCAGACAAATCGTCAGACAGTCTTCATAAGATAGCCATCTGCCCAAGTTGTTTTCCTGACGATTTTACTAACAAGTATTATCTGACGAATGTTAGTCAAGATTTAGTCAGATATTTAGTCACAATACTCGTCAGTGTGTGAGTCGGTATTATGGTTACACATTTAGTCAAGTGATTAGTCAAACATATAGGCAACAAATTAGTCAAGTTTTTAATCTGATAATAAGTCAGCACTATAGTCAGGTAATTAGTCAAGGGATTAAGATTGGTCACAATATTAGTCAACCTTTTAGTCAGATATTTAGTCAAGGTGTCAAAATGGTCACAATATTTCAGAGTGTTAGTCATGGCTGCTAATAAAGTACTTACGACATTGATCAACATGTCATAAAGACATATATATATCTGCTATTGTTTCTTTGCATAAGGGCTGTTTACAATAGTGAATGCGACATTGTTGTATGTTTAGACATTTATATGTCAAATATTTATTTATGTTGGTTGGTTCTTACATATTAGTACACCTACTTTTTGGAAATTTAAGCCTCCGTCCTTCTATAAGACAAAAACCAAAGTTTGTAAATTGTCACAAAGACATAGTGCACTTGTAGGCATTGATGACGAGAAAAATGACCTTTTGTAGTCCTAAATCTATGTGCTATCTAGACCTTCCTTTTCACATAAGGTCAAATGTGCCTTAGACCATAATAAACTATTTGGAACTTGGAGAAAAAAGAAATTAAACAATGCAACATAACGTGGTGCCAAATGTAAGTCTATTGATTTTTATTCTTTTAAATACTTACATAGGCATAAAAATTTGTCATGGAGTCTTTGTCTCTAGACCTTAGGTGTCACCCTCTATACTGGCTTTGTGCTCTATTCAATCATCTTTGTAAACAAAAATAAAAATATCTAGCAGTAGGGCAGGCTTTGGATAAAGGTTGGACGGGAAGCTTGACATGTGATAAGAAATGATGCAAAGAGATGCTTATGCCACTAGTTTCCTAGCATCCTAACATAGACATTGACCATCATAATACATTTCAAAAGTTTGGTTATGAGATGTAAAGTAACTATGGGTCTGAATGGAAATTTATCACTACATAACCTTTGCTTGAAGTTCAAATACGTTATTCATCTTAAGTCACTAAATTTGGACCACTAAACTACTAAAATCTTGTTGGCATAATGTCGTTTAGGACAAATAAAGGTTGGATGGTGCAAGTTGAGTGGTATTGGTTGTTATTTGTAGAGTGGGTGAGAGAGGGATTATGTATTGGAAAAAGAGGGATTGATGTAGATTGTAAGTTGGTTCTCGTATTTGTGTGTGATAAAGAATTTTGTATTGAGAGATGGGTATAGAGATCTAGTAGAAGGTAGGGATGTACTGAAGTTGCATGCGAGGTATGTTAGATTGCACGGGATTGCGCTAGATTGTTTATAATCGCATCGATCCGAGACATCGGATCGCCATTCTAGAATGGGACGAGCATGCATGTCATGCATGCATGCGGGCGGCGCATGCCCGTTTTGGGTTGGGAATTGAGCTATTAAAGTGTTTATAGATCCACGTTTCTCATAAGGGCCTTCCTCTTCTCTGCGACATTACCTTATTCTCTTTGAATTTGTTTCAAGGCGGGGGGGGGCTTCTTCACCGCACGGTTTAGCCAATTTAAGCGTATCTTTCTTGCTATCAAAACCAAAGTTTGTAAATTGTCACCTGTGACCTTCGCCCTCGATCCTAGTTTGTAAGGAAGTTCTCTAGTAGTCGGGCGCTTTGTTGGTTTTCTAGCGAGTCCCATTCTAGAAGGTCAAATCGATCTTAGACCACATCGGATCGCCATTCTAGAAATGGGGAAAGCATGCATTGTCATGCATGCAACGTGGTGGCAAATGCCCGTTTTGGGTTGGGAGTTAAATACTTATTTAGGCATAAGCGTTTGTCATGAAAATTTCTCATGGAGTCTTTGTCTTCTCTTAGGTGTCACCTTATTCTCTTTGAACCCACCCTCCCCCCTTCTTTGTTTATTATATTTTGTACAAGTAGGGCAGGCTTTTATCATGTTTTCCACGGGAAGCGGGTGATGTTTTTCCAAATGATTTGGGTGATGCTTTATTCCACGGTATGTTTTCTCGCATTTGTTGTGTTGGTGATGTGCATAATACATGTTGGCAAAAGTTTGGTTATGAGACTTCTCCATGCGGGGGTTTTGGGGCGATTTATCACGCATAACGTTTGTCTAAGCCCCTTCAAAAGGCTTATCACTAGGGTTTTTCCTCGAAAACCGAAGGGCGGGTTTTTAATCCCGTTGATAAGCTTTCGACAGGTACATTGACCACTCATCTATTAGCATTGTGTTTTTTTGGGGTCCAAATGATATAATTGGATTTTCCCTTTATTTTTTCGTGGGTAGTTGTATTTGTGTGT
This sequence comes from Isoetes taiwanensis, assembly GCA_021234155.1. NCBI lineage: Eukaryota > Viridiplantae > Streptophyta > Lycopodiopsida > Isoetales > Isoetaceae > Isoetes > Isoetes taiwanensis. The sequence goes on from JAJEKV010000072.1 coordinate 3,121,810, forward strand.
GCGCTACCCATCGGCCCACCATTGTAGAAAATCTGCTGAGATGAATGAGAAGCCTATCTATGGGGCGCTTTGTTGGTTTCTTGCGAGTCCCATTCTAGAATTCAGTTTAGATTGCTCTAAAGTTCTTTCAAGGCCTTGGGTTTTTGAAGATCCAATTTGAATTTTCTAAACAATTACAATACCCTTGCTTTTCTAAGTTTATGTAGCTGGGGTAAGTGCGGTGACTTTGTAGTCTATTGTTTCAATAGCAATATCTACTAATAACAATCAAGAAGCCGTATGTTGTCAACATTTCTTTATGCCAATCAACACTTCTTTATGCATACAACAATACACATCTGAAACAAGGAAAACAAAAATGCTCCCCCTTTGTATAACTAAGCTGTCAATCCTAAATGAACTTAAATTGGGGGAGAAAAAGTCATAAGTACAGGGCTCGTGTTGAAATGATGCTTTCAAAAACAAACCTAGCATCAACACAGTTGGTTCTCGTATTTGTGTGTGATAAAGAATTTTGTATTGAGAGATGTGTATAGAGATAGTAGAAGGTAGGGACGTGCTGAAGTTGCACGCAAGGTATGTTAGATTGCACGGGATTGCGCTAGATTGTTTATAATTCAGTTTAGATTGCTCTAAAGTTCTTTCAAGGCCTTGGGTTTTTGAAGATCCAATTTGAATTTTCTAAACAATTACAATACCCTTGCTTTTCTAAGTTTATGTACTTGGGGGAAGTGCGGTGACTTTGTAGTCTATTGTTTTAATAGCAATATCTACTAATAACAATCAAGAAGCCGTATGTTGTCAACATTTCTTTATGCCAATCAACACTTCTTTATGCATACAACAATAACACATCTGAAACAAGGAAAATAAAAATGCTCCCCCTTTGTATAACTAAGCTGTCAATCCTAAATGAACTTAAATTGGGGGAGAAAAGGTCATAAGTACAGGGCTCATGTTGAAAGGATGCTTTCAAAAACAAACCTAGCATCAGCACAGTTGGTTTATAGCACCATAAATCAGCACGTTCTTGCTCAGACGATATCTTCAACCCAAACAGGATTCTTGCCTGGAGGGTGTATTCCTGATAATGTTGCTGCGGCATATGACAACATGTATTGGGCAAGCCTAAATGCCCATCGCATTGTTTATCTGAAACTTTTGCCAAGGCATATGACATCATGGATTGGGGTATCTTAGAGAAGTGTTTATTGGCTTTAGGGTTTGGTATCCATTCACAAGAGATGTGATGAAGCTACGTACTTCTACAGGATCTACAGTCTGTTATAGGTTTGGTCGGTTGGCAAATCCGGGGGTTGCAGAAGCATCTTTTTCGGTGGGATATTGCTAAACTCTATGCCTGGAAGGGTAACAGTTGCTAAGCATGTCTTAAGCAACACGCATGACTATTTCTGCCATTCTTGCTTCCCAATCAAAGTTTCAGGAGATTGTGGGTGTTATCATAACCTTTATTTCGGGTGGAAATGAAGTAGGGTTGTGACAGAGATTGTATGGTCTAAGTGTATAAAACCTAAGTTTACTGGATGTTTGGGCATGATAGATATCCATTTGCAGAGTAAAAGTTATTATCTCAAAATTCATTTGGAGGCTTCTCGCAGGTAAGGATGATTCTCCTGGGTTACGACTTATTGCACACACTCTTACCCACTATATTCCTTTTGCTAAAGTCACATTTAAATCTGTTATTCCATGGGGTCTCTCTCTCATTAAAGAGGGACACGTATAATTTCCACTTTTTTCGGGAACCCTATTTTCTTAAGGCAAAAGGACATGCAAGGCGTTTTATGCTCCATTATGGTTGAATAAAAGGCTTTTTTCCAGTGTGAAAAAAAACTTAAGGGTTACAAATGGCCTCATTTTCTCGAGATGGCGAGTCGAGAAACTAAAAAACATACACAAAACCAATGAAATAATTTACTTTCTACAACAAAGCGGTAGTATTCAATGAATTTTTATTAATAAATAATAGCATTACAATATAGTTTACAGTGGATGAAGAGACCATGGCAGCCGTGTTGTCACAATTGTTACACTCCCTTCACACACGAACCACCCGAGGGGAAGAATGGTCGGAGCACTTTCACGAATTGTGTAGGCTTTTGGAGCAAAATGAAGACGTTAAAAAACCTCATGAGGAGATGCTTCATGGGCCACCTGCTGGCCCGGCCAACCAACCTCGCCACCCTCTTGCCGCATCCATTCTTCAATGTCTAGGTAAAAAATGCTCGTTCCCCATTCTTCAAAAATGCTTCTTCCCCATCCTTCAAAGGCAGGTGTGAGGGCCTTTCTCGACTCGTAAGCCGAGAAATGTGGCTCAAAGCAACAAACCTCCCCGCCGGTTTTTTTTTTTTTTCCTGAGGGCCTCTTTCCACTCGGCCTCTTTCCACTCGTGAGTCGAGAAACATAACTCAAAGCAAAAAAGAAAACACTTTCTTTTTCCTTTTTTTTAACTTTTTTTTTTTTTTATTTTAAACTCTAAGAAACCCATTTTGAGTCGGAGATCCCATTTGTACCACTTATGGAAGCCACTTTGAAGAATGCAGTTTCTAGCTATGGTGATTGGTGCTACACTGATTCGTACATGCATCACAAAAACTAGAGCAGGGTTATGAATTCAAGGAGGTCTAAAAAGAAAAGCAAAAAGCACAAAAAGGATTTGAGGAACAACCATTTGGATAGCAAAATCAGGAGGTTTACATTGATTCGGAGGTTCCAGAGCATGCAGCAAGCATGGCTTTTGATCTGCTTCCCTATCTTCTCTCTTCCTCTTGGATTTTGGAAAATCTTCGACCAAAGCTTCTAGCAAAGCTTCCTGGACAGGGCGAGATAGAGCTGTACAAGCAGAGATTTCTGACTGGTTCTATCCCGCTTATATGTCGCTTCTTACTGCTCACATTAGTCGATTATAGTCCACAATAGGTTCCATTAGCAACCGCAAAGCTTGGAAACATCCTTGATCAGGCCGGATTTAAGCGAAAACGACCTCCTAAAATTGACACCATCTGCAAGAAGGGGAAATTACAAATTTGGTCGAAATACCAAGAGATGCCAAAATTAAGGTAAAAAATGGCAGATTCTGACCTTAATAGGGCTAATTTGTCCTCGGTAAGTCTCTTCAAGATCATATTGAAGGGGGAATCCAAGCTTATAGGTCGATTTGGCCAGAAGAGGGACCAATGTGAGAATTTAAGGGCTTGGAGTAGGCCAAAACCAAGTCTACAAGGGTTGTTTTACTCTTGGAGTTGTTAAAATCCAAACTAGAAGGCCACACAGATTTTATTAGCCACAACCAAGAGCTTGGAAATGCCCCTGATCAGGTCGAATTTAAGCTGAAAGGGCCTACTGGAATTGACACCATCTGCAAGAAGGAAATTACAAATTTGGTTGAAACAGCCGAGAGCTGCCAAAATGAAGGCCAGAAATGACCGATTCTAAGCCCAATGACCGATTGCCCTCGATAAGCCTCTGCAAGATCATATTGAAGGAGAAATTCGAAGCCTGTAGGTCGATTTGGCCAGAAAAGGCACCGATGTGAGAAGCTAAGGGCTTGGATAGGCCGGAAACAAGTCTACAAGGGCCTTTTGCTCTTGAACATGTCGAAATCCAAACTAGAAGCCACACAAATTCAAATTCCATGCGCAACTCCCTTTCCCCAACTCCCTCCCCTCCTTTCCTCTCCCCTTTCCTTCCTCAACTTAGGGCGGATCCCCATTACGTAAAAGCAACCTGCCTTGCATTCTGCTGCCTCATCCAATCCTGTTGCGACATGTGGCTCCGTTTCTTTCCCTGAATGCTGCAAGGTTCGACGGCAGCTCCAGATTTTCCCTCTGTTATGCTTGTTCTTGAATTTACCTTACATTCTGGAGTGATTTACCTTGCGTTCTTGGATTTACCTTGCATTCCGGAGCCATTTACCTTGCATTCTTGAACTCTTACCTGTCATTCCGGAGCTGCTATCAGATTTTACTGCCCGCAGAATGCAAGGCAGGTTGCTTCCACGTTAAGGGAATGTCTCTCTGCTTGACATTCCCTTATACAGAAAAACCCAGTTTCTGGGTTTTGTCACGTAAGCAAAGCGCAGGCCTCCAAATCAAGACCATTTTCATTGAAAATAGGTACTCCGAGCTCTCGAAGTGGAGCAAGAACCAAAATCATGATGGCTAAACTAGCTACAGGACAGAAATCTATGGCGGAGACTACAAAAAGCTTCAGAAAAACAACAAACTCCAGGGCGACTTCAGTTTTTCAGATGGAGTGAAGGAGCATCTGAAAATTTTGCCCGATTCTGTGCCATGTCATCCTAATTCAGTTCTGCAGTCGGAATTGCCACGTGGCACAAGAATGCCCCAAAAAGAGCCTAATGGAGATGGGCCCTTATGCCCATTTGCTCTCACCCCTTAACTTCCCCAACTCCTTGTTTGTAAAAATTGTGGAAAATATCATGAAACAAGGATTGTGGAAAATTGTTGCATGATGTGAAAATTTATTAGTGATCCAAAGTAAAATTACAAAATTCTTGATGGAGTCCCACTTTAACTGCATGAGGCCCATCTATTGGAATGTGTCCCTCTTTAATGTAATGCGACTTTTCTCCATTTCCAAAGAGATTGTTAGATTCTTGGCAGACAGTCAAAACATTATTTCATATCAATCCAACCGTTTGTGCTCAGTTGGATGCACCTTGTTAGTGGATTCCCCTACCATTTTGCTTTGCAGTGTACCTGTTGATTCAAAGACCTTGGAAAATGGCAGGAATCTTAACAATTATAGCATGGCATGACTCAGATGCTGTAATTGGAGGCATTTCAGTTAAAGTTTTTGTTGAGGCAATGGGATAGAGCTCTTTGGCAAAAAGTTGTTGACTATCTATAGCCTATTCTGCCACACCAAGAAGATATTCTGGTATGGGTTTGTCATAAAGAGGTTAAGGAGTGCAAATTTGTGAACTCTATGTCTAAGTTGTTGCTTGATACTTCTTCCTCCTAATAAGTGCCCCTTCAACTCCTTCCTCTTCAATGTCAGCAGATGTGGTCTTGGGCGTGGGATAAGCAGCTACATCTCAAAGTGGCAGTTCTGTGATGGCAGATTCTTCATAGATGTCTTCGGGTTAACATGCTTGCCCACAAGTTTAACCCTAGAATATCAGATCAATGTTCAGTATGCAAGCGTGAATCTGAGACCATTGAGCATTGCTTTTTTATGTGTGACTACCTTAGACAGGTATGGGATTGGTTGTTCTCTCTTTTTCAAGTTCACTAATAAGTCGGCAAGTGCTTTTGGCAATTTATCCAAGTACTTGGATGGAGTTACAAAGCCAAGCTTTTCATTTTGCAACAGGGTGGTTGCTTTGGACTACCTGGAAGCTAGTAATCTTCAAAGGTTTGGATGTTGTTCTCCAAGAAGCTGAAGATCACATTGCTAAGCCGTACTATTGTTCTTTACTCCTGAATGGTGAGGATGACTTTCCTGGCTCACGCCTTCTTAGACAAGCTCTTGGTCACTGTATCCCTCTAGGCAAGAAGGCTATATCGTAAGGATGACATGATCGTCATATCCAGTGTATTCATTGTTCTCTGAGCTTCACGATCATCTAATGGTAGCAAAATGAAAGGAAAACTCGTCACCTCGCTGGTTATAAGAAATATATATGCACATATCCAAGCTCCAACTTTGGCGGCAACTGTTTGCATTAAAATTATGGCTTTGCCCATTCTTTATATGGTGTGAACAAATGAATGTCGGTTAAGAAATTACATTTAAAAAGAAAATTGTTTACACTCTGGTTTGGTAATGGGTCAAGCCTAGTGCAATTGACAGGCACTTTTATGCTGTTACCCTAACAGAAGATGTAAAGATTGGTTTTTTCAACTACATCCTTTTTTGCTATAGTTTGAATTGAGAAACTTCACCTTAAAATGCTCTCCATAGTAGTGGGTTTAGAACTGATATCAAGTTGGTAAAAAGAAATGTTCGCAGCCGCCGCGATAAATTTCTTGTAAATATAAGGATGTCTTGGCACAATGCTAATGACCAAAAATCACATGAATGTATCATCTTGAGAAAGGGAGGATTAATTGATCCATGCACCACTATCAACTTTCAAAATTTCAATGTCGATGCAACTAATCATTACAGTGTTGATACCACTCAACAAGACTTGCAAATGTGTATGCGGATTTAGATAAACAAAGACTGTCGAAGCTCTCTCATCTCTAATTCTAAACACACGAGAAATTCACTCACAAATTTTTCAAAGATGTAAATTTGAAAAAGTAGAACATAGCTTATGAAAAAAATGACTCTTTATTGGTTATCAAAGAGGTTTACAACATTCATGATAAAAATACTTGTCAAGCATTTTCATACAGTTGCGCGACTCTTCAGAATCTCACATGTTCTACATTGGATTTTCTACATTGGATTTTTCTTCACATAGGCTCGCATAAGCAGGCACACTTTCAGCATTTAGATATCCTTCCAGCCATAGGTTGAGTTGCCCTAAAAGAAAAATGGAATAAGTATGTCAGGAGCAAAGGTGTTTGGACATATCAGTGTCTATATCATAGTGTATGGCTGGTTGGGAGAACCCTTGTATCTACTTCATCGATAACAATGTGTTCTCACACATGTTCTCAAATCCCACATGTTCTCAAATAAACACACATTCACTCTCAGACAGATTAGGGGACAAAGGGGTTCAAGAAAGAATATTGTTCGCGGCAATAAATTCTTGTATTACATAATAAATAACATTATTTAGGACCAGCTTTCTATTCCATATGAATCTTTAAGTAATCATGCAACTGCCAATTTTAGGCATTTGGATAGGCAAAGTGGGATAACGTAGGTTTAAGCCACCGAGTTAAAGTCTTCCATTAAATACTTGGTTGTCAAGTTCCTCGCCCATACGGAGAAAGAGGTTACTTACAGTGCTCTAGTGCTCTACCTGGTCAGTGCCAAAAAGCCCTGCATGTGTTTGCGTCAACAACAGAATGCCACATTGCTGGCTTGCAAAGGTTTCATTCCTGAGATTTTACAGGATCAGCTTGTGAGGGAATGCCATTCAACCTGCAACAAATGAAAAGGAAATATTTTTCAAGATTTTCCACATATTACTTTACTTGCATTCTTACCCCATGCTTCTTGGCAGATGACAAGTTTAGGGATGAGCAAATCCTTCCGAAACAAACCTCGACACCTGTATCCAAAGATTCAAGTGGTTAATGCAAGTACATGATACTGCAGATGCTATACACTAGAAAGAGAGCCATATCCTCATTGCAACAAGCTATTCAGCTCCATGCTTCCAGTCACTAGAAAGTAGAATTGTATTAATATCCTCCAATAACAAGGTAGGCGTATCTCTTATCAAGCACGAACTGCTATTCCTTACCCATACTCAAACATCATTTAATTCGCCTCTTGCCCTTTTGTGCCACCCATTCAGTCCTGCACACACGCATAAGAAAATTATCAATTTATAAAAAATGCAATCTAATAGCATTATGATACAGCTTCAGACCTTCCTGAACTCTTCAAGATGTCCAACACATGTTTCATCTTCACACTTTGCATCTATTCTCCAGCATCAACATATCAGCACAGATATTTGACATGAGCACATATCCAGAAGTGCTGTGGAAATTCAGGCTAACAATCCTATCAAAACAACGACCTCCCACGTCAAGGTCCCCATGCATTCTACAAGAACCAAGTAAACTTGTCCATCCAACAATATAAGTTTGCATGGCATTCTGGAGTAGATCTTCTGCCTCGAGAAGGTATCCAGACCTGCCCAGAAGATCGACAATGCAGTTATAATGAGAGCTGTTGTGTGCAATACAGTGATTTTGCTTCATAGATTGAAAATACCAACGACCTTCATCCACCAGCCCAGAACGACTGCATGCTATTAGTATACTAGTGAATGTTACTTCATCTGGGTCTATATTTTCTAATTGCATCCTTTTAAAGCATTCTATAGCTAGACGACTTTCTCCATGCATGGCATATGCTGCAACCATTCCATTCCATAATACAACATCTCTGTGTTGAAGATCATCAAAGATTACATTTGCATCCCCTAGGCTTCCACATTTCATATACATGTCAACCAGTGAACTTGCCACTACAATATTCACCGGAAGCCCGTGCTGAAGAAGCCGTTGATGAATAGTTCTGGCCTGCTCTATTGCTCCCATAATGGCACAGGCCTTCAGGACAGTCAGAAATGTGACTTCAGTAGCTTCTATGCCCTCTTCTTGCATATGCTGAAAGCATTTGAGAGCCAATAAGCCTTCATTGTGTTGGGCATAGCCCCCAATCATTGCACACCATGATACTTCAGTTCGATTGGGTAAAGTCGAGAAGACATCACATGCCTCTGGCAGACTACCACATTTTGCATACATATCAACCAAGGTATTGCCTATCATGGGGTCTGCCTGTTTTCCTGCTTCAATAATCTGTGCATGGATAAGCCGGCTCTCCTCCAATGCTCCTTCGAGAGCACATGCTTTCAATATGCTCAAAAAGGTAACTTCATTTGGCTTTAAGCCTCCACATCTCATATCTTCAAAGCATTCCAGAGCAGAAAGGCAGTCCCCATGTTGGGCATAGGCTGCAACTATTGCTCCCCATGACACAACATCCCTTTGCAGCAAGTTCTGAAAATTTTTAAATGCTTCCTCTATACTTCCACATTTGGCATACATATCTATCACGGTATTACCTAAGCTCACATCTGACTGATATCCTCTTTCTATAATCTCTTCATGGATGATCCTACCCTGCTCTAGGCCACCTAGGCTAGTACATGCTTTCAAGGCAGCCAAAAATGTTACCTCATTCTGTACAATTCCAATCTGTTGCATCTTCTCAAAGCAATCCAAAGCCTTGCAGCCTTCGCCATGTTTGGCATATCCTGCAATCAATGCACTCCATGATATCACATCTCGATTGGGTAGTTCTAACAAGACTTTCAGTGCCTCATCAAACCTCCCACCTTTAGCATACACATCCACCAGGGCACTTCTCACCACAGCATTATATTGGAAACCACTTCCAAGAATGCTTTCATGGATGAGCCTGCCTTCCATCACTGCTCCTATGTTAGCACAAGCTTTAAGAGCACTTGACAACGTGAATTCATCTGAATGTATTCCTTCCTGTTGCATTTTTTTTATGCAAATCTAAAGACATTAAACCTTCTCCATGCTGGGCAAATGCTGCAATGATAGCAGCCCATGTTACAATGTCTCGATTCGGCAAGCTGTCGAAAATTATGTGCGCTTCTTCTAGGCCTCCACACTTGGCATACATATCAACCAAGGAGCTTCCAAGAGAAAGATCACAATGCAACGCCTTGTCAAGTATCTGTTCATGTAGTAATCTGCCCTGCTCAATTGCTCCTATGCTGCCACATGCTTTTAAAACACCCAACAAGATTACTATACCTGGTTCTAAACCTTCTTGGCGCATCCCTTCAAAGCAATGAAGGGCCAAATGGCCATGACCATGTTGGGCAAATCCTGAAATCATAGCTCCCCATATGACCAGATTGGGTTCTATGCCTTCTTGTTGCATCTTCTCAAAACATTCTAGTGCCAAAACACTCTCTCCACGTTGTGCATATCCTGCAATCATGATACCCCATGATACTATATCCCGAGTAGGTAGATTATGAAATGTTTTGCAGGCTTCCTCTAGACTCCCACATTTGGAGTACATATCAACCAGGGTACTTCCTACAGCGACTTCTGATTGAAGATCTTGCCCGATTATCTGATCATGGAAGATCCTACCCTCTGTAAGAGTTTTTTTCATGGTGCATGCCTTCAGGGCAGCAACTAGAATATATTTATTGAAGTCCACACCTGAAAGTTGCAATTTCCAGGATAGTTCAATGGCTGTCTGGCCATGACCAAGCTTTGCATTTGCAGAAATGGTTGCAGCCCAGGTGTGAGGGCTCGGTTTTGAGATCTTATTGAAGGTCTGATTGGCCTCATTTGAACCATCATAATAAGTGAAAAGGCGAATGAGATAGTCTCCCAAAAGAGAAACGCAATCAAGTCCACCATGGACCATAAGTGCCTGCACTCGCCTTCCACATATCAAATCTTTTCTTTTTTCACATTCCTGAAGGAGGCCATAAACATTATCCCGGTTGATTGAAATACCTTGCTGCTGCATGCGCTCCGTTGCTTCCACGGCTTGATACAGCCAACCATCATCCATAAAACTTGTGAATCTAGAAATGTTCTGTTCGACAAGACAAAACAGAAATTGTCAACCCAGAAAAGATGCAAATGTAAAGAATAAAAATTCTTCTGGTAAATTACCTCCGCTCGTTTCTGCATTCCGAATAGCCTGAACAGAACGTATATACAGACAGGAGCTCAAAGGCATTTGTTCTTTTGGGCATATCTTAGGCTACCTGAGAAAACCGTCCGAAACGTGAAGCCATAAAAATTATAATGGATCATTTCCCCAGCTATGAGCTTCGTGACCATAGTACAGGCACGAAATCTCTCAGAACTTGACGGCTCTGTTGATTTTTCCTTCTGTTAAGACAGGTTCTCAAACAATTTAAACAATTTTAAGTGGAATATACTTGCAAGGAGTCATTAGATTGAAAAACTTAAAATAAGAATAATGAATTGACGATTTCTATCGTCTATGGAGACAAAAAAAAAAAATCTACGGGACCCAATAATAGCAGTTCCATTACTGTCTAGGACTAAAACATAGGAAATGAGCAAATGTATGTCCAAACCCTAACTAAATAAATGCCAAATACATGAAGGTTGGAAAAGCATCCCTCCAAGGAACTGAACCTTAGCAAGGGCCAATGGCACCACCACCACACCTTCCCATTTGCAACCTGGCAAACACCAATGAAGAAGCAAGAATCCAGAAACAACAAGGAGGAAAGCAATTAGCATAGACTTTTGCATTACAATAAGCAATCTATAGAAGAACAAACACCGCTACATTCTACATCAATGGTGTAATCGTTAATGTTCAGGGGAATGTGTTCAACATTGACAGGAATGCTATCGACTAGCCTAAACACATGGGTCGGCTCACCATCCCCAAATGATGGCTCCGTCTCACTTTCAGTTTTTAATACCGCCTTTTCCTTTTTCCACCTTCTCTATCATCTTCACACCTCTCACGTGCCATAGATGACAGTTACCACGATTATGGCAAAAGCAATATGAGGGTCCTTTGAGTACACTCAGATGGTTTATATGCATCACACAAGTGCACTTCTCTTGGGTATTGCAGGAATTGGGCACACATCCTTCCCTTCCACACAGATCATTCCATGTGTAGGGGTCAGATGTGTTCCATAAGACTTCTAGATTTGTCTATCTTTCCTGCAAAAGGGACTAGATCTTCTCTGTAAAAGTCTAGCCAAACTTGATATGAAGAGTTGGTCGGCATAGCTCGAGAATATCTAGCATAATAACAGGGGGTTTCCCTTGTATTTTTGTACTTTTTTCTCTATGGTTTTCATATGATTTTGAGGTCGTATTCTATGAGATGTACTAATCATTACATCTAGAGTGCGCACTATAGTTTTACGTTTTAGTTGCACGTTCTTAATGGTTTTTGCTCCCTTACCCATCTCAATGGCCAAGATTGACTCTATGGCCTTTTAATCCAAAGGTTTACAATAAAAGCCCTTTTCTAATGCCATATTTAAAAATGGATATTGAAAGCAGATGTCGAGCTCTTCTTTTTTAGGGTTATCACAAAACATGGCGATGGCTCGTCAAATCATCTAAGGCAAGGGGCGGCAGCGGGTAGCCAAGAGCCAGAGTATCTTGTTGGTTCTGATCTGACCTTCTGCCTGCATTGGATATAACCAAACTATTCTTCACAATGACATTTGTTCTCTTCACGAATTTGCTGGCTTGGAATAATCGGGGCAAAAGTAAGAGCGCATTGGTTTCACTTCCTTGTAAAATTCGCTCCTTTATATCCTTGAATAAAATCCTAGCTCCTGATCTCTAGCTGTTTCTTTTCCTTCCATCCTGTGCGGCAGATTTTAAGGGATCTAGTATGCCATTCTTACTGTAGTTCCATGCCTACTGGACCCGGCACTAAACTTAACAAATTCTTCTTTTGATTTGCATCAAGGAGGCAACTTGGCGGATGAGTTCCTCGTGCAAACAGAAGTCAACACCGATGCACATGATGTGGTACGTGAATAGGTTGGCCTCTTTTTTGGTGTTCTTTATTTTTTTTCATTTACTAAAATTCAATATCTTTTAAAGACAATTCCAAAAATTTGTTGAGCGAGTTACGATTAGTGCAAATTCTTTGGACCTAAGCCAATCAACAAGCTGTCCCCAATCGAAAGATATGGCATGGGATGTGGATGCAGATTCAAAGGACAACCAAGGGTAAATAAAACATAGCCAAGCTCATGTTATTCATTATTAAACTAGGTTGGACGCATTAAGGAATTGGAGAGAACGTTTAGTTTCCCCAAACAATGCATTCTTTAAGTAGATTTTTAACTACAGAGTTTCCTGGTCAACTACAGGTTAAAGACTTCTGGAATTTGATCTATTGCAACCATTTAACTTTGGTCTCTATGTAGAAGCTCTGTGCTGTAGCAGATGAACTTGTAAACTAAATACGTACATACGAGTTAGTGGCAGTATAAAGTAAACACACATGATTTCTTGTTTTATTTATAGAATTGTTCCTTCTATGCCGAACGACTCCATAGGCATCATGGGAGAATCAACACAGGTTGCTTTCTATCTTTTCTTGATTTAAATTCAAACTTTCTATTAAATAAAATGCTTTACCGTGATTATTACTGCAGGGTCACAAGGGAATGCACTTTTTTTAATGTCATTCTTACATTCTTTTATATTAAGAAATTCTTTTGTACTGTGTTTGCTACAACATTGGAACTTCTAGGATCGATGCTGCAGGATATGCATGTCATTGTGGATGGTGGCCTTTAAAATGCCTTCTATGGGTTATTCTCATGGTTTTACCCTTTTTCACGCCAGCTTCATTTGGCAGCAGCATGATGATTATGGTGGTTGCACCTTCTGAGAGAAAATATTGTGTCGGGATTGGAGGTTCTAGCCTGGTATTTTTGAACACATTTCTTCATATTGCGATAATTCTAAAATATTGGAGGAGAGCTTGTATAGCTATAGTCTCCGTTTCCTCTATAAATCCTGGGCTTGGACACGTTGCTGGTTTGGAAGCATTTTTTATACATATGGCAACATAGGTGCATGGAGCAGGAAGTGCAGCTGGAAGTAGTCTTCTAATAGTTTTCAACAATATATGTGGAAGTAGTCTTCAATGCTGCATAGTTTTTCTACATAGTTTTTCAACAATATATGTGTACATCTAATTGTTGGTCTTAAACATGAGGGTTTCATGTTCTTGCAGCCCTTTAAATCAGGTAACATCTCCAGCTATTATCAACAAATATCACATTCACATTTGACATTAGTTCTTGTTGGTATTCACATTTGACATTAGTTCTTGTTGGTATTTAAATTGCTGTAACAAATAAACCATTTGTTGGTATTTAAATTGCCAACAAATTTAAATTGCTGTAAGAAATAAACCATTGATGTAATAAATAAGTTACTAATGTTGGTATTTGTTTGTAACGTCCACGGAGACCCATAGGTCATGGGACCCATACAATGGGCTAGTACAATCATTACTACTAGGATTAAAAAACCCCTGCCTCGAAAGGTTTTCAAGGGAAAAACCTTTGCAGTAATGATGATACTAGACAAGCGGAGATAATGACTACTGAGGGCTTTGTAATGTTGTTTATTTTTTCGAAGAGAGCAAAAAAAAATTTTAACATATAACAAAAACCATTATATTACACGGCTTAAAATTAAATTCCCCCTTAAACCCCCTTTTGTTTGGGTGCATGAAGTAGGGCAGCGAGAGCCCTTATAATTATGTTTTGCACATACAAAATCAACACCATATAGTATATTGCCTGAAATCTTATAGTATTTTGCAAATCTTGTTATACAGTATATGAAATTCTATACATCCATACCCCACAAAAGAGGAATTTTGTGTACGGTGTAGATTAAGGAATAAGGGGTGAATATACCTATCCAACAGCTCTCGTTGCCCGAAGTCACCCTCCGTGTGAATATGCACCCAAACAAAAGGGGGGTTAAGGGGGAATTTAATTTTAAGGCGTGTAATATAATGGTTTTTGCAGCAAGTTCTGAAAATTTTTATATGCTTCCTCTATACTTCCACATTTGGCATACATATCTATCACGGTATTACCTAAGCTCAGTTATTACCTAAGCTCACATCTGACTGATATCCTCTTTCTATAATCTCTTCATGGATGATCCTACCCTGCTCTAGGCCACCTAGGCTAGTACATGCTTTCAAGGCAGCCAAAAATGTTACCTCATTCTGTACAATTCCAATCTGTTGCATCTTCTCAAAGCAATCCAAAGCCTTGCATCCTTCGCCATGTTTGGCATATCCTGCAATCAATGCACTCCATGATATCACATCTCGATTGGGTAGTTCTAACAAGACTTTCAGTGCCTCATCAAACCTCCCACCTTTAGCATACACATCCACGGGCACTTCTCACCCACGGCATTATATTGGAAACCACTTCCAAGAATGCTTTCATGGATGATTTGCCTTCCATCCTTTGCTCCTATGTTAGCACAAGCTTTAAGAGCACTTGACAACGTGAATTCATCGAATGTATTCCTTCTGTTGCATTTTTTATGCAAATCTAAAGACATTAAACCTTCTCCGTCTTTGGGCAAATCTTTTGCAATGATAGCAGCCCATGTTACAATGTCTCGATTGACGAAGTTTGTCGAAAATTATGTGCGCTTCTTCTAGGCCTCCACACTTGGCATACATATCAACCAAGGAGCTTCCAAGAGAAAGATCACAATGCAACGCCTTGTCAAGTATCTGTTCATGTAGTAATCTGCCCTGCTCAATTGCTCCTATGCTGCCACATGCTTTTAAAACACCCAATAAGATTACTATACCTGGTTCTAAACCTTCTTGGCGCATCCTTTCAAAGCAATGAAGGGCCAAATGGCCATGACCATGTTGGGCATATCCTCAAATCATAGCTCCCCATATGACCAGATTGGGTTCTATGCCTTCTTGTTGCATCTTCTCAAAACATTCTAGTGCCAAAACACTCTCTCCACGTTGTGCATATCCTGCAATCATGATACCCCATGATACTATATCCCGAGTAGGTAGATTATGAAATGTTTTGCAGGCTTCCTCTAGACTCCCACATTTGGAGTACATATCAACCAGGGTACTTCCTACAGCGACTTCTGATTGAAGATCTTGCCCGATGATCTGATCATGGAAGATCCTACCCTCTGTAAGAGTTTTTTTCATGGTGCATGCCTTCAGGGCAGCAACTAGAATATATTTATTGAAGTCCACACCTGAAAGTTGCAATTTCCAGGATAGTTCAATGGCTGTCTGGCCATGACCAAGCTTTGCATTTGCAGAAATGGTTGCAGCCCAGGTGTGAGGGCTCGGTTTTGAGATCTTATTGAAGGTCTGATTGGCCTCATTTGAACCATCATAATAAGTGAAAAGGCGAATGAGATAGTCTCCCAAAAGAGAAACGCAATCAAGTCCACCATGGACCATAAGTGCCTGCACTCGCCTTCCACATATCAAATCTTTTCTTTTTTCACATTCCTGAAGGAGGCCATAAACATTATCCCGGTTGATTGAAATACCTTGCTGCTGCATGCGCTCCGTTGCTTCCACGGCTTGATACAGCCAACCATCATCCATAAAACTTGTGAATCTAGAAATGTTCTGTTCGACAAGACAAAACAGAAATTGTCAACCCAGAAAAGATGCAAATGTAAAGAATAAAAATTCTTCTGGTAAATTACCTCCGCTCGTTTCTGCATTCCGAATAGCCTGAACAGAACGTATATACAGACAGGTTATAATCTGGAGCTCAAAGGCATTTGTTCTTTTGGGCATATCTTAGGCTACCTGAGAAAACCGTCCGAAACGTGAAGCCATAAAAATTATAATGGATCATTTCCCCAGCTATGAGCTTCGTGACCATAGTACAGGCACGAAATCTCTCAGAACTTGACGGCTCTGTTGATTTTTCCTTCTGTTAAGACAGGTTCTCAAACAATTTAAACACATCCAAGGTTTTCTCGTTGTGGAATGGCCTTCAAGTGGCTATGGAACATACTTGCAAGGAGAAAATATGCCCAAATTTAGTCATTAGATTTAAAAACTTAAAATAAGAATAATGAATTGACGATTTCTATCGTCTATGGAGACAAAAAAAAAAGATGTATGGGACTCAATAATAAAACATAGGAAATGAGCAAATGTTTACCCAAATCCTAACGAAATAAATGCCAAATACATGAAGGTTGGAAAAGCATCCCTCCAACAGAAACAAGAAGGAGGAAAGCAATTAGCATAAACTTTTCCATTACAATAAGCAATCTATAGAAGAACAAACACCGCTACATTCTACATCAATGGTGTAATCGTTAATGTTCAGGGGAATGTGTTCAACATTGACAGGAATGCTGTCGACTAGCCTAAACACATGGGTCGGCTCACCATCTCCAAATGATGGCTCCGTCTCACTTTCAGTTTTTAATACCGCCTTTTCCTTTTTCCATCTTCTCTATCATCTTCACACCTCTCATGTGCCATAGATGACAGTTACCACGATTATGGCAAAAGCAATATGAGGGTCCTTTGAGTACACTCAGATGGTTTATATGCATCGCACAAGTGCACTTCTCTTGGGTATTGCAGGAATTGGGCACACATCCTTCCCTTCCACACAGATCATTCCATGTGTAGGGGTCAGATGTATTCCATAGGACTTCTAGATTTGTCTATCTTTCCTGCAAAAGGGACTAGATCTTCTCTGTAAAATTCTAGCCAAACTTGATATGAAGAGTTGGTCGACATAGCTCGAGAATATCTAGCATAATAACAGGGGGTTTCCCTTGTATTTTTGTACTTTTTTCTCTATGGTTTTCATATGATTTTGAGGTCGTATTCTATGAGATGTACTAATCAGTACATCTAGAGTGCGCACTATAGTTTCACGTTTTAGTTGCACGTTCTTAATGGTTTTTGCTCCCTTACCCATCTCAATGGCCAAGATTGACTCGATGGCATTTTAATCCAAAGGTTTACAATAAAAGCCTTTTTGTAATGCCATATTTAAAAATGGATATTGAAAGCAGATGTCGAGCTCTTCTTTTTTAGGGTTATCACAAAACATGGCGATGGCTCGTCAAATCATCTAAGGCAAGGGGCGGCAGCGGGTAGCCAAGAGCCAGAGTATCTTGTTGGTTCTGATCTGACCTTCTGCCTGCATTGGATATAACCAAACTATTCTTCACAATGACATTTGTTCTCTTCACGAATTTGCTGGCTTGGAATAATCGGGGCAAAAGTAAGAGTGCATTGGTTTCACTTCCTTGTAAAATTCGCTCCTTTATATCCTTGAATTTTCACATCTTGCAAACAGGAATAGGAGTTGCTTGCTCTTTGCAAAAATCCTAGCTCCTGATCTCTAGCTGTTTCTTTTCCTTCCATCCTGTGCGGCAGATTTTAAGGGATCTAGTAT
Source organism: Isoetes taiwanensis (assembly GCA_021234155.1). Taxonomy (NCBI): domain Eukaryota; kingdom Viridiplantae; phylum Streptophyta; class Lycopodiopsida; order Isoetales; family Isoetaceae; genus Isoetes; species Isoetes taiwanensis. Next base: position 3,139,493 of record JAJEKV010000072.1, read on the forward strand.
GCCATTCTTACTGTAGTTCCATGCCTACTGGACCCGGCACTAAACTTAACAAATTCTTCTTTTGATTTGCATCAAGGAGGCAACTTGGCGGATGAGTTCCTCGTGCAAACAGAAGTCAACACCGATGCACATGATGTGGTACGTGAATAGGTTGGCCTCTTTTTTGGTGTTCTTTATTTTTTTTCATTTACTAAAATTCAATATCTTTTAAAGACAATTCCAAAAATTTGTTGAACAGGTTACGATTAGTGCAAATTTACTGGACCTAAGCCAATCAACAACTGTCCCACTGAAAGATATGGCATGGGATGTGGATGCAGATTCAAAGGACAACCAAGGGTAAATAAAACATAGCCAAGCTCATGTTATTCATTATTAAACTAGGTTGGACGAATTAAGGAATTGGAGAGAACGTTTAGTTTCCCCAAACAATGCATTCTTTAAGTAGATTTTTAACTACAGAGTTTCCTGGTCAACTACAGGTTAAAGACTTCTGGAATTTGATCTATTGCAACCATTTAACTTTGGTCTCTATGTAGAAGCTCTGTGCTGTAGCAGATGAACTTGTAAACCAAATATGTACATACGAGTTAATGGCAGTATAAAGTAAACACACATGATTTCTTGTTTTATTTATAGAATTGTTCCTTCTATGCCGAATGACTCCATAGGCATCATGGGAGAATCAACACAGGTTGCTTTCTATCTTTTCTTGATTTAAATTCAAACTTTCTATTAATAAAATGCTTTACCGCGATTATTACTGCAGGGTCACAAGGGAATGCACTTTTTTTAATGTCATTCTTACATTCTTTTATATTAAGAAATTCTTTTGTACTGTGTTTGCTACAACATTGGAACTTCTAGGATCGATGCTGCAGGATATGCATGCCATTTTGTGGATGGTGGCCTTTAAAATGCCTTCTATGGATTATTCTCATGGTTTTACCCTTTCTCACGCCAGCTTCATTTGGCAGCAGCATGATGATTATGGTGGTTGCACCTTCTGAGAGAAAATATTGTGTCGGGATTGGAGGTTCTAGCCTGGTATTTTTGAACACATTTCTTCATATTGCGATAATTCTAAAATATTGGAGGAGAGCTTGTATAGCTATAGTCTCCTTTTCCTCTATAAATCCTGAGCTTGGACACGTTGCTGGTTTGGAAGCATTTTTTATACATATGGCAACATAGGTGCATGGAGCAGGAAGTGCAGCTGGAAGTAGTCTTCTAATAGTTTTCAACAATATATGTGGAAGTAGTCTTCAATGCTGCATAGTTTTTCTACATAGTTTTTCAACAATATATGTGTACATCTAATTGTTGGTCTTAAACATGAAGGTGGAGGTAACTGTGATCGTCCCATTAATGGCAATGCTAGGGGTGGTAGTGTTCGAACCCTAGGTAGAGGCAATAATGGGGGTGGCCATAGTGGAGGCCCGCTCGGAGGGGGTAGCGGTGGCGGGGATGACCAACCTCTTGAGGGTACTAGTACTGATGTCCGAGCCCTGGATAGTGATGATGCTGGTAGGCTTGGAAGTGTTGGTTCTGAGAATGGTAGGGATGGTCGTAATGTTGGAGGTGGTAGTGTTAGAGCCCCGTCCGGAGGGCCAGTCTCAACTGAAGGGATGCAAGAAGCCAGGCAAGTTGTTCACCAGATCTCTCGGTTGGAGAGTTGGGCTGATGAGGTAGACCGCATTTCGGAGGTCAATCCATTGGCTCTAGAAGGCCCGCAAGTTTCGCCCCCTCGCGAGAGGAGGAACAAGACTGTTGTGGGATGAATAGGACAATTCTCAGTTGGAATGTGAGGGGGGTGCGGTCCTCCAGTAGTAAGAGGGCTAGAGTTTCTTTGGCACTGCGTCAGCTTCATCCTGATATTGTTTGTATTCAGGAGCATAAGTGCCACAGGGGAGATATGACACAATTGATGGATATGGTTGGAAGACATTTTGCATCCATTGCCTCTTCCTCGGGGCGTTCTAGTGGGGGTACTCTTATTGCTTGGAAAATGAATGTTAATGTTACGTACTCCGCAGCAGATAAGTATAGTCGTTGGGCAATTATTAAGTGGCTTGAGGGAGGACAGGAATGGGGGATTGTGAATGTCTATGCCTCAAACCAGCCATCTCAGAGAGGTGCTCTGTGGGCCACAATAAGAAACAAGATAAGGAATCTTGGTGGTTTGCAAGTAGCCTGGTTGCTACTAGAAGACTTTAATATAGTAGAAGCGACAATGGATCGCTCCGCCACAGTCTTTGGTGCGGGGGTTTTTGAGAGGGACCAATGATCTAGATTGTTGCAGGATCTGGCTATGGTAGAGGTGGAAGGAGATTTGTCTTTCACATGGTGCAATAGGCAGATCGGGGCGGGGCGGGCCTATGCGAGGCATGATAGATGTTATGCCTCCCCTCGCACATTGGATGAAGTACCCTCTCTGCATAGGAGCAACATTCTTTCCACCTCCATTTCAGATCATTATCCTCAATTGTTGTGTAGCCAGAATACTTCTACCCCCAAACCCTCGAGCGATTGCCCGTCGAATACCCGCTTCTTGACCGATGAAGTCTTCTCGTCTCATTGTCGGGACTTGTGGCTCCTCTCTGAGTGGAATGGCAGGCATGGTGGCAGCATTGGCTAGGGTTAAACGTTTTGCTAAGGCTTTTGGTAGGCAGCGAGTTCAGCGGGGGCGGCAGGGAACTCCACTTACTCTATAGAGAGTTGGGCGGTCGGGCACAACCCGATGGCATCCAGGAGAATGCCATCTTTGCGGTGAATCATATCTCTAGAGCAGGTCAAAGTTAAGGAAGCTTCGGGTGAAGTCACGGACTTACTTGGCTGAAACAAGGAGACACGAGCTCTTCGAGTTTTCTTTAGGGGCAAAGAAGCGGCGTCGGTATCACGGCATCAATGGCATCCCTTACTTTGTCAGATGGTCGTAAATTGGAGGATCCTGCTGATCTCCAGAGGTATGTGCACGACCATTTTTCAATGTTCTTTGCTAAGCAGTCGTTTCCATACGAGCAAGAAATGCAGGATCTGGTTTTGGCTGTCGTTAAGCCGTCTATCTTGCACCATCAGCGTGATAGTTTAGAACAAGAACTCTCCAAGGAAGATTTAGAGGGTGCATGTATGTGCATGGCTAAGGATAAGTGTCCTGGGTTGGATGGAGTGTCTGTGGAATTTTTTCAGACTTATTGGGAATGGGCTGGAGAGTCAGTGTATCAGGTCTATCTTGACTTGCTGCGCTCTCATGAAATAGATACAATTCTTAACACTGCCTGCATTTCCTTGATCCCTAAGGTAAAACAGCCATCCACGATCAATGATTGGAGGCCTATTTCTTTGCTCTCCTCTGTGTATAAGATTATTGCAAAAGCTTTGGCAGAAAAGCTTAAAAACGGTTCTAGCTTCCTCTATTAACAAGGTTCATCGGGTTCATCGGGGAAGAAACATCTTAACTAATGTTCTTTGCTGCTTATGAGGGCTTGTATTGGGCTAGGAAAGCAGTCGGGGGAGTTGTTTATCTTAAGCTCGATTTTGCGAAGGCATATGGCGGTGTCTTGTTGGGAGTTTTGTCTAGTATGCTTTCCGCTTTGGGTTGTGGTCCACGTTTTCTGAAACTTGATTATGAAGCTTCACACGCGTCGGCCACGAGCTACGGTTGTGTGCCGGGGGCCCTCCCGTTCTTTTCGATGGGAAGAGGAGTCCGTCGGGGCTGCCCTCGGCCCCATTTTTGTTTACCATGGTGGCGAGGCATTATCACAATTGCTCTTGATTTGCGGTAGATGAGGGAGTGGTAGAGGGTCTTCGGATGCGAGCGGCGGTCGGTTGATTTGCAATCAATTTGCACGGATGATACTTTTCCTCTTTGTGGCAGCGTAAGAAAGCAATTTTGCGTAATGTTAAGGGTTTTCTTTGGATACATTTTCCTTGGCCACGGTTGTCTTCTTAATTGGGGAAAGTGTTGGCTCGTGGGCTTTGGAGCGCGCCTCCACCTTGTTTGTTTCTCTTCCCTTGGAAGGTACTCCCGGTGAATGCATGTACCGGACTTACGGGCATTCCTTTTGGGGTGATATCTCTATGGGCCGTATGCGGGATGAGATTTTGCGGGGACTACGAAGCATCGAATTGGTGGAAGGGTAGTAAGTTGTCGATGGCGCGAGGATTATCGTAGCTAAGTCGAGTGCTCAGTAGCACCCACGTATACACGATTAATACGTTATGTTAGCTCGAATGCAAGGTTGAGAATTGGGCCGTAATTGTCCGAAACTTTGTTTTGGGAGGGACTGCAGAAGGAGCAGTGGTTAAAGTAGCCTGGTGGAAGTGCCTCCGCCCTCAAGAGGATGGGGGTTTGGCAATCCTAGATTTGGCTTTGCATTCTAAGGTGTTAGTCTCCAAGTTTGTCTGGAGTATTCTCCATGAAGAGGTGTTCTCTCAGTGCGGCATTGCTTTTACAGTCCCTCGAATTGTGTGGCTTTTTCACAAGCCATCTGTCCCTGTGAAGTTGCCTTGGGCCTTGCTTTACGGTCTAAGGCCGTACCCACACGCTTCACCTTTTCTCAAGGGTGTACTGTGGGCCTGGGAGCATGTGCGAGAGTGCTTTTCGGGTAGACTATGCATCGGTATTTCATCACACTTCTCCTTTTACGTGGGTTCCCTCGCCTCAGACATACTTGCCTTTGGTGCCCGGCTTGCTGCCTTCGGGACTTGAGGCCCGTTGGACTGGGGCTGCGATCTCCACCTTAGAGGATTGGTATTGGCATGGCCAAGCCCGGCTCCTTGGGAGTTTTTTCAGGCCGCTTTTGGCTTAAGAGCGGTGTCGAGCTATCGGCAGCAAGTGGCCTCCTATATTCCCTTTGCATATTCCTGTTCTCCTCCAGGGAGGGGTGGTCTTTCAGATTTGGAAGGTTCATTCAGGGGTCGATGAGTCATGTTTTGTTCGTTCTTGTTACCGAACATTGGTTATTCATGATACTTTACCTCCTTCTGACAAGTGGGCACTGAAGCTTCGTCTGGACATGGACTTGGAACTCTCTCCCCCCACCGAAGGTTAGGGTTCTCTTGTGGCAAGTGGTGCACCGCTGCATTAGGGTAAATGTTCTGGTGCATAGATTTAAGCCAGCTGTGAGTTCTCTTTGCCCCTGTTGTGGCTCTCATCGGGAGTCCATTGAACATTGTCTAGTCTTGTGCCCACATTTGCAAGCTGCGTGGGATTGGGTCAGAGCATTGTTCTGGATCAGGATGTGTAGCCAGAAGATACTTCTTCATGTGTTTCCAGCTTCATGGTCCTCTCCTAAGAAGCAGGCTTTCCATCTGTGTAAGGCGTGGTTGGTTTGGTTGATTTGGAAACGGCGTCGTTTATGGATTTTTCAAGGGATTTAGTAACCTGTGGCGTCTCTAGTTCCACGACTCAGACATAAGCTATTCCAGAGTTTTCTTGTGTTTACTGGCCTAGAGGAGACAAAGTTTTGCATCTAGCAAGATATTTTGCACATTGTAAATGCGAATGGAGAGTTTGTACAGTGATTACTAGAGGCGATTGGAAGTTTACGCTCTAGTTTTTAGTATGGAGTGCTGAGGTGTCTTTGTCCCTTCGGGGCATTCTTTTTCCTCACTACTCCTCTTGTATCATTGCCATTCTTTTAATATAAGTGTCTCAGTTCTTCAAAAAAAAAAAAAAAAAAAAAAGATGTACTTACTGTCCAGGACTAAAACATAGGAAATGAGCAAATGTATACCCAAACCCTAACGAAATAAATGCCAAATACATGAAGGTTGGAAAAGCATCCCTCCAAGGAACTGAACCTTAGCTAGGGCCAATGGCACCACCATCACACCCTCCCATTTGCAACCTGGCAAACACCAATGAAGAAGCAAGAATCCAGAAACAACAAGGAGGAAAGCAATTATCATAAACTTTTGCATTACAATAAGCAATCTATAGAAGAACAAACACCACTACATTCTACATCAATGGTGTAATCGTTAATGTTCAGGGGAATGTGTTCAACATTGACAGGAATGCTGTCGATTAGCCTAAACACATGGGTCGGCTCATCATCTCCAAATGATGGCTCCGTCTCACTTTCAGTTTTTCACACCTCTAATGTGCCATAGATGACAGTTACCACGATTATGGCAAAAGCAATATGAGGGTCCTTTGAGTACACTCAGATGGTTTATATGCATCGCACAAGTGCACTTCTCTTGGGTATTGCAGGAATTGGGCACACATCCTTCCCTTCCACACAGATCATTCCATGTGTAGGGGTCAGATGTGTTTCATAGGACTTCTGGAGCTGTCTATCTTTCCTGCAAAAGGGACTAGATCTTCTCTGTAAAAGTCTAGCCAAACTTGATATGAAGAGTTGGTCGGCATAGCTCGAGAATATCAAGGGAATTTATGAAAGTTCCATCTACTTCTTGGAATGGACATAAAAGCGAAAGACACATACATGTGGTACAATGGCAAGGAACACGATGGAGAGAGCCTATTTTCTTGATTTTTTTGTCTTTTCCCCTTTTGTCGATTCAAATGAGTTTCTTGGCTAAAATTCTTAAGGAAACTTGAAATTGGGGTTGATTTGATCAAAAATTCAAGGGAATTGCTTGTTGCCCGTGTAGGGGGGCAGCATCTTTGAATTCCTTGCTCTTCTACTTAATGGATGTAATAATCTTTGCAATTATTAAGCAAGTTGATAGAATTCCTTGTGGATTTATCTCGACAACACCCTTAGAGCTTTGGACATTTTTCATTTCCAATCAATTCTTCCTTGATCACGTATTTCAACAAGAATATACCTTTGTCCCAAGTTATGTTGAGTTTGAGATAGAAATCATTGACTCTTGGTTACCGAAACTTGTTGGGAACAACAATTCCTTTGCCACTAGGATTTTTAGACTGAATTGTGGTTGGTATAATAAGAAGCTTATAGTTAAATTGTATTCTGAGTAGGTGGTTTGCAAATAAATTATGAGTAACAGTATGGAAGGTCGTCTCCTGATTAATAAGTGGCATTCTCGGTCCAGTTTCTAGCATACCTCCCTCCTTTCCTTTTTTTTTCCCATATTCCCCTTCATTTCTAGCTCAACTTCCACGTTTCTTGTTGTTTTCCCCTAAACTTTTCATTATGGAATCTAATTCCTATTTAAACTCTAAAAAAATATCTATTTTGTATTCCTTCTCCGATTTGGCGTGAAGATCGTTCGCATCTCCTCAGAAGTTTTGCGTCCTACCACAAAGATCCTAAATAGGCCCTGTTATTTGGCAATTTTTCAACTTTATTTCCAGACACAGTACATGTGGATCCTACTTCTTTCAAAATGCCTATTTGGGACAACTTTTTAGTTGGCTGAATCTATATAGCGTCATGTGGATGGGGTTCTGAAGACTTGGCATCATCCAAATGTCAATAAAATGGATCTTTACACCAGCATATCTCTCAATCTTTCCATTGTTGATTCAAAAGTAAAATCCTTGTCTCATTCTGCTGTCATTGTCAATTTAAATAAATGTGGAGTTAAAATTGATAAACTATGGGTTTTTTCCCTTAACCTTCACAAGGGCATACTTATAAATCCCATATATCGGACTGCAAACTTTTTCTTAAACTATGGCTACATTTGAAAATTACTAGGTTACCTTCCTCAAATGGCTTCGAGACCTGAATATGGACAAAAGGAAAAACCTATGTATTGCATTTACCTCTCTTCTTGGTCTTAATTCAATATACTGGAATGAGGAGTGTTTTCGTGCTCTTTTTAATTCTATTGAAACTTACATATCCACTGAGTAATCTCCTTCTAACCTTCCCAGATCTTTTGTTCAATTAGACCTTTCTGGATATATTCCCCTTTCTATACATTTCATGGATATTTTTGGACAAGAATTTAAATTCTCTCTCAAGTGGTCTGGTCTTCCTTCCCAATGCCATGCAAAGACACTTCTGATATTCTAATTGCATGAGAGTGAGTAACAACAAAGAGGACTTGATTATAGATGTTCAGATTCTGTCTAATACACTGGCAACTCAGTCAAAGAATGATAAGATGGAAGTCAAATCTTCCAACTTTGACTGTCCACCAAATAATAAGCAATCTGCCTGGACTAAAGTCAATTGTAGCTATAAAAGAATTCAGAAAAATAGAATACGGAGAGAGAATGAAAAGGGATATGAAGGAAAATCTAATATGACTCAAGGGAAAATGCAATAGCAGGACAATTTTAGTTTGGTTAAGAAGAATGGAAATTACAGATTTGCTTCCATTATAAATCCAATGAAGATGGTAGCTTGAGAATATTAGTAAAGGAAAAGGCACCCTTCCAACAATTAGATACAACAAATACCACTGCATTAATCTCTGAATAAGATAATACAAGATGCTGAAGTTAGCAATAAGGGCCAGTGCTCATATACCCTTATGGATTATCCTATCAAGAGTGTAGGTAAGAGTGGTCCATTAACTAAGAAAATCAAGGAAATAAATATCATACAGCTCAGGCTGCATCCACTACTATCAACAGTGGTAGAAACAAGACAAATGTTTATGTACAATCTCAAGACATGGTAATTGGTAAAAATGTTAATAATGCTATTATTATTAACCTTGTTACTTGTGTTCCAGACAGTGTTGATCATACTGAACCAACTGTAGCTTCTGATGAAAATAACTTGCAGTCCATTAAATGCACCAGCCAGTTCAAGGTATTATCTAATCTTAATAATGAGCAAGGAGATAATTTAATTTTGAGCAAGTCTACCTTGGTTCCCCTAATAACCCTCATGAATTGAGTATCCAAATGTGCACAATTGACAATAGTTGTAAACATAATTCCCTTCATGAAAAGCTTGACCTTCCAACTTTGATCGACTTAAACCCTAACCACTCTAAAGAGGATCTTATCTGATCTACTCTTATTTCCCCAGTAATTGAAGAACAACTAGCAACTCTTCAAGGTGGCTTATATGGTAGTACTATGATTTGTGAGGTAGAAAATACTGAGGCAGATGCACAAGGCAATGGTCATGACCCTACACAGCGTGATGAATATGTTGATCAAGATGCCACTCAAGATATTATCTAAGAGATTGAATTTGTTTTGGATACTCTATCTAGAAATTGCACATGTATGTACATGTAGAGATGACTGATCACAACATACTAAGGAACCTTCAAATGTTGCACTCATCAGGCAAGTAACTCCTTCTATTCTTAATGACTCTCTCAAATTTTGCTAATAAAATGTTTGAATTTATTCTTGAGGGGGTATCTGATTTAAATGACTATGCTGATCTTAGTGATAGTGATAAAGAGATTTGGGAAAATGAGTTTTTCCTCAGAATGATCCTACTGTTCTTAATAGTATTCAAAAAACAGGGAGGAAACTAAATCTGTTGAAATAGCTACCATACCATTAAGAAAAGACTCCTGCTGGAAATACTAAGGGTAAGATTAAAAAAGGGAAAAAAGCTAGTAAAAGAAACAAAAGATAGTTTGATTTTTCATGCATTCTTTATCTCCTTCCTTCATCCCTATAGGGATTCTCTCTTGGAATGTAAGGGGAATAAAAGGTCCCTTAAAAGGGAGACGTGCTATTGCACAAGTTAAAAGTTACAATGCTGACATTATCCTGTTGCAAGAGCTTAAGCTCCCTCGGTTTGATTGTGCATACAGGACTTACCCGAAATCTTCTTCTATTTGGATTGAATCTAATGGTGCAAGTGGTGGACTTGCCATGATATGGAGGGATGTCAATCATCATTATTTCTACAATAGCCCTTCTAAACTATGGCAGGTTGTTTCCTTCTCTATCAAAGATTCCTTCTTTGGAATTATCAATATGTATGCTCCTACTACTCCTAGGGATAGACAACTTGTTTGGTTAGAGATCAATAACTGGTTGTCAGCTCAGGCTAATAAGGAGTGGACTATAGCAGGTGATTTCAAAAATACACCAGTTTGAAACCTGAAGTTGCTAATCAATATAAAAAGAGAACTCGAGCTAAATCTGCAATAATATAAAAAGAGTAGTGCATAACTATATACATGCAGTTGCTACATTAAAATCATGCAATACACGAGCATTGAGTCCTCTAAAAATTAGTAGTTACTTGAAATGTGCATCTATAAGGAATTGAGATTAGATCCATGCTGAGGAACTTTATTAACCCTTTATCCATGTGTTTGCATGCTTCTTCCATGCACCTACATTGTTTCTAATTTCATCTATTTTTAGAACATCTTTCCACTTATGATCATTGCCAGGTATAGAACGAGTTCACACAGATTGGAGATAGAAACTGGGAGATGGTTCAGGATCTCTGCTGAAGCTAGAATATGCAAACTATGTACATCTGGAAGTGTAGAAAATGAGTGTCGTGCACTATTGCAATGCTCGACATATGCACACATAAGAGAGAGCCTTGGTATACAGGTACAGGATTTTTACTCATTGTTACAATGCCACACATAGTATTATGATCATATTTGAGGGCGATAGACACATACCGATCCTTTTTATTATATTTAAAGATGTAAATAGTTCTGTTTCTAGGCTCCATGGCCTCTCAAGGCCCCAAGAGAGCAATAGATATAATAAATAAATAATTAAATAAATATAGATTTTGGACATCAACATATATGTTGAAGAACAATAAGCATGCAATCGGATGCCCTCATCAAAGCAACAAAAGTTAGCTTCACATTCCCAAATAAATATAGATTTTGGACATCAACATATATGCTGAAGAACAATAAACATGCAATTGGATGCCCTCATCAAAGCAACGAAAGTTAGCTTCAGATTCCATATGGTTTGCAAGTTGTAAGTAAAGATAGCCATCCAATATGATTGAGAGGGATGACTCGCAGTAAAATTTCTGCCTCCATAAACATCTGGCTCAGGCAAAAGGTCGACAAGGCAGTTAAAATAGTACTTGCCAGGTTTATTCCATGCTCTTGTCATGAAATCAAAATACTTGCAGTTTTCATCTACTAGGCAGTCACGACTTTATTCAAAAACAATATTACTAAAGGTCGCATCATTTGATTTTATGCCATTCCATTGCCTTTCTTTGGAACATGCTATGGTAAGTCTTATATTGCCAGAGTGGGCATAAAGAGAATGGGTATAATCTGAAAAAATGATTGCCCATGAGACTGCATCTAGACTTGGCAATATCTTGAACATTTTCCATGCTTCATTTGAGCTGGCACATATCATATACATGTCAACAAGGGTGTTGCCAAAAAGGCCATCCCGTTCAATTTTTATGCTTCACAATTTGATCACGTATCATTTTTTCCTGCTCTAAATACTCCCTTCTTACTACATGCCTTTAAGGTGCTCAACCACTAACTTTGTCTAGTTGTATACTCTCCTGTTCCATTTGAGAGAGTAATCTTACAAATATATACCATTCCAATTGTAATCATACCCTGAAATGATCACATTTTAATGGGACCCAATCACGGTTCAAAAAAGTAATAAACAATGTCTCATCTAAGCTCCCACATTCAACATATAGATCAAGAAATTCATTAAAACAACTTTTAGGCCTATTCCACTTTAAACTTCGGTGTATCATTCTACCCTATTCGATTGTGTCACGTGCATGCTTTGAGTGCAACAATATAGACAAAAGTGTCACTTTTCAATTCAACATCTTGTTCTATAATTGAAAAGCATTCTTACTTGTTCCAAAGATGTATTTGCTGCAATAACTGCACTGCAAGTGTATCCAGTTGGTTGCAAAATTTTATCAAAGACCTCACTTGCCTCTCACATGTTATCACATGAAGCAAACAACATGATCCACCCAAAATAGAAATTGAATTTATACCAGTATGACCCACAAAAAGAATTTAATCTTTTAGCGCCTAGCAAATCTTCCTTGCTAGACCCTTGAAGCAGACAGTATGTGAATTATTTTTCCTTTAATTTATTGAAGGATGTCAATCTATTTACCATCACATCATGGTATAGTAGCTACATCACATGGAAGCCAATCCACTACCTAGTCTCGATACTTAGGAACTGTTTTGCATGTTATTATCTAATACATAATATGGCAGATTTAAGGTCTTTACCACAGGACGGTTCCATTGTTTTGATGTTACAGAGATAAAGACCAATGATTTACAAGAAATTGATGCATCTGTGACAGAATGATTTGAAATAGCTATGCTATCCATAAAACATACTGCTTGAGCACCAGATTAGTGCTCCCATGCTCGTTTGAAGGAGGAGGCCCCATTTTCCAAATGGAGTACTCATATTTTGGCATAAACCTGGGAGATTTAATCCAGTTGTACCATACTACTTCGCATGATTTGATGCCATGCTGCTAAAGTGTCTCCCCTAGGAAATCTGGCAGACCATACTTATCACACCAAGGCCTTCGAACCTCGTGATGACTCAGTTTGACTCAGTTCCTCTTTTAAAAGAAAAAAAAAGAAGAGAAAGAAAAAAGCACACATATTAGAATAAACCTGCATTATGACTGTGTAGCTTCATAACTTCTACAGCCTGGATTAGAAGGCAAAAATGTTCTTGCTACTCTGTACCTAACGTTAAAATATACTTCATTCCTTCCTTCCTTCCTTCCTTCCTAAATACTATTCTATCTATCTATCTATCTATCTATCTATCTATCTTCCTTCCTAAATACATAGTTTTCACACACTCTAGCACAAAGCAAAACCTTTGAAGCTCATGCAAATGAGCCAAGAAGCCTTGGGAGGCAAACACGCTAAACTAGATAATCTTCAACAAATGCATGTATTATTGATATAAAAAAAAGGGGGAAAAAAAACATGTGCAAGCTCGTTGCTTGCTCCAGTCGGCTCCTTGGTTCTGGAAAATTTGAGGAACCCTTGTAACCTATCGTGTAAATCTCGAAATTTACATTGCAGTTTAGAAATAGCGGAAAAATCTCTTGCTAAAAATATCAATTTTCCTGGTTACTTCCAACAGGAATGGAAGGAAGGAAGGAAGGAAGGAAGGTTCTTTTATCGTCCGCGGAGGCCAATCGGCCTATGGGACCCAAATTACACGGAGTGTGAGTATATAGTTGGTAGGCTAGACTAGACTTTGCAAGAAATGTGCCGATTGTGCATGAAAAGTCTCCCAAACCAAGGCCACCTCTGACTGCATATCCTATTGGCATGACTCTAGTAACATGAATTATCAAGAGGTTGTAACCTCAAAGACAGATTTGACGTTGGAACATGGGACGAGCACCTAAAATCTTGGCACTTTTGTCCTTTACCCCCTTTTTCAGTTTGAAATACTTTCTTGGCAAAAATTGCTGAAACTTGATCGATCCTGCCTCATTGACACCCGAATTTCTCTGAATTGTGAGCTAGCCTTGTAGAGGCTAGCATTTCATCAGATTTAGAATGCAGAGATCTTCAAATGGATACTAAAATCTTTGCAATTCTAAAGCAAGAAGACAGACTATTTTGTGGTTTTCTTGTTGGACAACCTTCTGATCTGTGGAATTCTCTGATCTACAGAGGTGTCTTTCCTGATAACTCATTTCAATTTGAGTACTCGTTTGTTCCAGGGTGTGAAGAATTCAAGATCCAAATTATTGATTCTTGGCTTGAAGAATTCCTGGGATCCAAGAATATTGAAGCTACTGCTACAATTAGAGCCTACAGTGAACAATTTGATTCCAAAATATTCATCAAATTATATTCGGAGGTGGAATTAGGAGATTTTTCTGCAAATTAAGTTTCTTAATGATGTTTTCTTCGATAATTCTGGCATTGAGGAGCAATCTTGGTCGTCTCTCTCATAGATAGGATCCTGTCCTTTCCTTACCCTGTTCTTTCCCCTTTCTCCATTTCCGATCCTGCATATCCATTTCTGCTTCCTTTTTGCTGCGTTTTCTTTAATTTCTGGCCTTTGTTGTATTCACCTGCTCTTTTCATATGGAAAATAAAAAATACCTTAGCCCTAAATCATTATCCTTTCTGCATTCTTTTTCTGCTCTTTCGTCTGAGGATCAAACCGCGCTCCTACACCACTTAAGCTTTTTTCATAAGCATCCAGATCAATTCATCGTATTTGGAAATTTCGCTAATCTTACAGATACAAATCAGGCTATGGATCCAAAAACCCAAAAAACTCCAGTGTGGGATAATTTCTCCAAAGATCCCGACATGTGGGGGCGCCTTCCTGCTCTGGACCCTGTCACTCAAGTTCCCCTGCCATATGGTGTCCCAAGACCTAATGCTGAGATTCAACCAGATGAGAACTATGATGCAGCATTGAAGGAACTCCGACCTATCGAAAGGAGCAAGCAGATGATTTACCATGGTATTTCTCTAAATTTGCCCTCAGTTCATTCTAAAATGTCCTCCCTTGTAGACACTGCTGTTATCATAAAAGTCTCAAGATCTGGCATTCAACTTGATAAATTATGGTCTTTTTGCCTTAATCTTCAGAAGGGAATCATTATAAATGCCTTATACTGGTTAAATTATCCCTACATAATGGTTGAATGTGGGAGCCAAAGAACTGCAAATTTTCTCCTTAAGTTGGGCATTCGAACCTTTGAGGCTTATCAATTATCATTTCTTAAATGGGACCCAAGGCTCAGCTATGATGGTATGGAAAATCTATGTGTGGCCTCTACAACTTTACAGGGATTAAATCCCATTTACTGGAGTGAAGAATGCTTAAAGCTCCTTTTTAATTCCATTGGGAATTACATATGCACTGAGTATTCCCCTTCAAGATCTCCCAGAGCCTTTATTCAAATGGACCTTTCCAAAGCCATCCCCACCTCAATCCCCTTTTCTGATGCCTTTGGCCAAAATTCCTATCTGTCTTTGAGATGGTCAGGCCTACCTCCTCTTTGCCAGATTTGCTCGAAAAGACATTATTGATTTGCTGAATGTGACCAGAGAGCAGACAATTCTACTAGATCTGAACCTGATGATCGAACTACTTGCATTCAAAAAATTGACAATATAAACAAAGTCAATGGCAAGCCCCCATCAGGAAACTCAAATATCTCAAGCTTGACTACAAATGATTGCCATCAACACTTTCAATGGAATCGAGTCAATGGAAGCAAAAAAAGGATCAAGAATAATCAGATCAAAAGGTCGGATGTGACTCCTCATTCTCCCAACAAGGATAAGAGCTTTCAATATTCCAATCATAGATCTGATAAACATAACTGTTCCACAAGGCCCCCAAAATTGAATCATTATGATTTTTTTTTAATGGTTTGTTGGTGAAAACCAAATCCATAAATCAGTACATGTTAGTGGGTTCAAAAGTTTACAAACCATGTCTAGTTATCTAATACGGTTCACCAACATATTTTTCTAAGGTGATAAGACAACATTGTTTTATGACATGGTATTGAAACATGGCAATTTTAATTGGTCTCTGTAACAATTTAAACTATAGGGTTCATCAACATATTTTTATAAAGTGATAATTCAATATTGTTTTATGACATGGTATTGAAACATGGCAATTTTTATTGGTCTATGTAATAACTTAAATTATATGATGTGAACTACTATTTAGTATGTCAAGTTTATTAGACTAGTATTTTATCACATCTATCTTCTTCAATATATTGATATGGTAATTTTAAGCGCATATTTCTCATGATACTTTACAGTGATTAATCATCAATACACAAGCGTGGTAAATAATTCTAGTTTAAATATGCTAATATGACTTTTTTTTACCTTGTTTTTTCTCCATGGTACTAAAACATAATTATGACAGTTAGTTTTTCTAACAACTTAAAATATCTAACACGAACTAATGCTTAGTATTTCAAGTTTAATAGAATGGTATTTGATCGCATTTATCTTCCTCAGTATATTGACTTGATAAATTATTTAGATATTTGTAGCAATCAACGGACACGATATACCTAGTTTCTAATATACGATATTTGATAGTGCTTCCTGACCTAGTAATATAATATTAGAGCATGATATTTGGCCTTAATTAGCACAATAAACTTAAATGCTTTGAACATGTTTGATCACAAACCATGTTGTTACATGTAATGATTATTAATTGATATTCGTTTATAAAACAATCTCACTCCAATATTTATCATTGTTTTTACTTAGGAGAAAAAAGAAGACAACATTTGAAAATGCTCATTTACACTTCTTATATTACTAGGAAATTGTGAGTACAATTCTGAAGGACAGATAGATAAACAACTCTTTCAATGCAAGGATTCTCTCATTCGCTGAATTCCCATCTATTGCAGCATTTGTACTACATGACTCTGCACCAAAGAGCTTGCTGGATCTGCATACACAATGTTGAGCAAAAAAATTCAGCATAACAAAAAATAAACTGACTTTGTGTTGTGCAGTCTCTTCAAAAAGTAATAAAAATTATTCATACAAAGAAATATTACCGCCATTTTGCCAAGATGATTTTGCGTGAAAATGAGCAAATTAGCCATTTAACAAGGACTGCAATTTCTGGCATTTTATCATAAATGCCACTACATAGAAAAGATGGGCGACTCCATGATATCCTGAAATTACATTTACATCCCTGTGATAAAAAATATGTCAATTACTAATCATATGCTCGATCAAGCAAGCCGTAAATATAATCAAACATGCAATACTTGCTGCATTTGGCTAATCAAATGACGTAAGGAAAGCAGGATACAAATCAGAGATCATGTTTTAACACCTTATCTACCATATTTCATCCAAAGATCCAGGCTAACACAAACAGCTAGAGAAAATCATGATAGAGGAAATCATGAAAGGTAAAATTCTTCTAAGATGTTCAAGCAAAGAATAAAATGTGCTACCTGTATGTCATCACTTTCCATTGGTGAGACAGGAGGGCTTGCTGCCAGAGGACCACTCTGATGGTAAACCTTCGAGGATGAAAAATGGACAGTTCCTACAAATAATTGTCTTTCTTATCACACAACTATTTCAGAGTTGTAAAAAACATTGTGTAATTTGCGACTCAGCCTTGTCTTTCAGAGCATGCATTCAAGAGCACCAATGCAGGCAGCAAGGCAACCTAAAAACAACAAAGATCAGAGAATGGAAGAGCTGGAGTGGTTGAAGAATACCGTGGGTTGAAGAATACGTTCCATGACAATTTGGGAAGTGAATATTGATCAGTTTGAAAGTAAAAGGCGGAGACTCGAGTTCTTGCTCCGATCCTCCTTCAAAGATGTACAATTGCATTATCACGTGGCCTCCTTTGCTAGAGGGCTCTTGTTACCTTTTCCAATTATGGCCTAAACTCGGGACCTTGAAAGGAACTCTAAGGGTTCTTCCGGAATTTCGTGCTGGATAAGAGGTTTTGAGAAAAAAAAAATGTAGGGACGCGTCTTCATTTATGTTGGCAAGTTGAGAAATGGAACTCTTATCATCGTGATTGCAATCCAAACTATAAAGCGGTATACTCGAGCATCCATTGACCCAATATTCTTAGAATCTAAAGACCAAAGCTTTCAAACTTTCCTTACAACTACGCTCAAATTTAAACTCGGAAACATCCGCCAAGAAACATACCCATTAAAGCTCTTTAGCTTCGTTTTCTAGTTCAACCACTCAAAAGACAAATAACTGGAAAAGCGTTGCAATACCTCTAGTAAACAGCAGGTCCTCATAAATTCATATAAATTGTTTCATCGTGATTCTTCCTGGGTAAAAGCCAGGGAAAACGCACTTTTCTTCAAAAATACCCGCATTATTGAGCCCAGATAAATCTCCATCTATCCGTCCACTTCCTCCATCTCGAATCTGCAGGATTATCATATAATTTCACTCCAAAGAAGATTGGTTGCGCTTTCTTCTTCAATCCTCGCAGCCCACGGATTCAAGCAAAGGCAAGAAAGGGCCGCTCTTCCAACAACACATCTCCACCAGAGAGAGGAGAGCTGCAGTGCAACAGGCGACCACCGCCGTCGCCCTAGGCGCTCAAAACCCTAACCATCCTTCCATGAAGTTTTTCCATGATGACAGATCTTGGAAGTTAAGGTTTGGATTGTGAAACCAAACAAAACGTTAGGGGAGGGTGGCCACGTAAGGTGCCGTACCCAATTAGGGCTCTGTAAAAAGCCTAATCAGGGCTGCGTGGACTGACCTAATTGGGACTCGCGGAGCTTCTAACGAGCTCGTTCTGAAACTGTTCCCCGTATTGCCCCCGGATAAAATACGGAGAGAGCTGTGGATGGGTGCTCCTACAGATATGGCAAATGCTTCTTTGGTTTCTCGTGATAGATGGTAGAGAGTGGATGGGTGCTCCTACGATATGGCAAATGCTTCTTTGGTTTCGTGATAGAGCTTCTTATTTTATACATGAAATTTAAACGAATTTGCCTCTAAGTCTTCGTCTCTTATATGGTCTTCGTTTTATTGTATCTTAAGCCGAGAATAAGCTCAAAATTGATTGACTTTTGTAGAAGATCTTTGAGAAGACAAGACAATCACATGGATTGCACATAGAGACATCGAGGTTCATCCAAGTTTGTTTTATTTTGTGAAGAATTTAGGAGACAAAAACATAGAGATATTTATTTGCCTTTCTAATCCTTTATCTTTGGTTTTCGTGAACGGATATGGATTGAAGAGATGACTGATAACCCTTGTGAAGAGCCTGGCACGAACAATATTTGGCGTTTTACAGAAGCACGATGTAGTGTCATGGGCTGCAATGGTTGCAGGTTATGTGCAACATGGGCATTGTTAAATTGCTTTGATTCTCTATGAAAATATAAACTTAAATGTTTAAAGCTTGCACAACAATATGATTTTAAGCATCCTCAAAGCATGTGCCATCATGGGAGCAGTTGAATATGGAATGTTAGTTCACAGCCAGATCACTAATAGTGGTCTTGAGTTAGATTCCGTTGTTGGTAGCTCCCTTGTTGATATATACTCTAAACGTGGTACCTTGAGGAGGCACAAAATATATTTAATAGACTGCAAAATCTGTATTGGAGTGCTCGATTATAGGTTATACTTGGCATGGAGATGGGCTCAGGTGTATATTAGAACTTTCAAGAAATTTGACATAAAAATCTAAGATTAGAGACAGGCATTTCGAGTATTTTAAAGGCATATGATGACATGGGAGCGTTAGGGTATGGAAGCTTCTTTCATGATGAGATCATAAGAAATGGACTTGTCTGATATAGTAGTCATGACTGCTCTTGTTAATATATAGGCCAAGTGTGGAAACCAAGACATAGCGAGATGGTTATGGGCTGAAATGCTTGCGTTATCAGAAGGCGCAGACAATGTGAGCTTAGTTGAAGAATGCTTCAATGGCATGGAGAAAATGTGCCTTAAGCCAAATGATGCAGTCTTACTAGCATTCTTCCTGCATGTAGCCATGCTCGCTTTGTTGTTGAAGGTTGTTGTTACTTCAGGTCAATGATAGAAGAACATGAACTTACTCCTGGCATTAATCAAATTAGCGCATGGTTGATGTTCTTGCACATGCAGGATATCTAAATGATGCAGGATATTTTCTTCAGGCTTGTGAACATGATGACAACATGCAGAACTTTGACTTCTGAGTATCATAATAAATTTCTGTGTATTACCTTGAGATATCAATGGCAACATCGTTCTTTTGTTTAGATGTTTGTAAATGTTTCCGTTTGGTAAATGTCCTTCTGTTCAGATTTTTATGAATGTTTCAGATTTGTAAATTGCAATTTTACTATGCTAAAACGGTTACAAGAACATTTTGGTAATTGTTAAACATTGTTGTCAAATTAAAGATTGTTGCTAATAAATATTTATCAAGTTTATTTAAAAAAAATATTGTTTATCCTTCAACTTTTTTTATGGACGATCATGGCAGCCTTCAATGGGCACCCTAGTATCCTATGGGCTGCCACCTCCTCACCGGTGGTACCAATACCCCCACCACTTTGACACCTTATAACTTGAGGTGGCATTGTTAGATTGGCAAGCAATTTAGTTTTTCATATAGGCAATCTTGTTGGGCATGTTGCCATTTCATATGCATAACCATTAAAATGCTTACATGATTGCAATATTAGTTTAAGCACTTAAGCGCAAACCAATGGACACCCTCCCTAAAACTGAAAAAAAATAATAAACCTTGTTGTTAAATTCCCCAGGTTAACGTGTATGAACATGTCATGACTATGGGCTATGATGTTAAAGATTTAGGAAGAGGAAACTAACTCGGGACAGAGGGAGGGTTTTCGAGGGAACCGGCCCCGGCCGGCAATGCATCCTAGAGTGGTGGCGGCTGGAAGCACCGCCATAAAGGGCCAATTTAGCCTAGAAACCCATGGCGACCGTGAGTTTCCCTCCGTAACCTATTGCATTTTGTGAACCTATCTATAGTATCACCGACCTGCAGTTGTGCCCTTGGTCGTCCATCCTGCCTTGCTTCAAAATGGTTCAATGCAATAAGTTGGTCAATTTTTTGCAAAGAAGGTTATGACATGCTTTATTTGAAATCCATGTTTGTTTAGGAGGTGAAGCTATTACCAAATTGAACATGTTGAAGCAAGTACTTCCTACATTGTATTAATAGTTTTCAAGGTATGCATTACAATGTTTTCATCTTTTACTTCTCAATGTTGTACCCATGCTTTCTATAAAGGTGTTGAAAACCAATTTCCCTTGGGATAACACAAAAACTACTTATGCCCTTCTGCATTGGCACAAATGTAAAGTTGGTCTAAGCGGATGTAACACCATGAGCCTCATGAAGAAATGCGGCAATTGAAAGAGGGGTGTATTCAAGGTGAATTTGGTCTAAATTTCAAAAACACCATGAGAAATGGCTTAAGAAGAGACCTGACAAATCGATAGTTTATAGACACATACTTAAATAATACTAGCATTTCTGACTTATGCCTTAGACCGTAGAGAAGAGGCATTACTATTTTTCCATGTTTTGCACCTTTCTTTAGGAATATCTGATCTAATGTCTTCCAGACTCTTTTGTCCGTCTGTATATTTTTTTGATGGGGTCTAACCGCATTATCCACATTATACTATGGTTTTCCAACCATAGCCATGAAGTCAAAATATGTTCGACTCTAGAATCCGTTTGATCTTGTAACATTGAATAACAGCACCACCAGATTCACAAAATGCCTCTTTGAGATATTGGACCCCTTTGCAAATTAGGCAGCATCGCGGATCTTTAAAGCAAAGTAATACCACAACTATATAAGCCATCAATATTACTAGGCAAAACAAGTGTATCCACAAACCTTAACACATGAGTAGATTTCTCAAAGCTTAACACAGGTGCCTCTGAAGGCCTAACTGAACTTTCAATTGCATATGCTATTTATGACACAACTTGCATTAAAGGACCTGCACGTTGCACATAGCTTGAATCAAATTTGTTTAAATGGCTAAAACTGCATACCTCAAGGCTTTGAAAGAACACCCCAATTATTCAGATTGCCCTTATTATGGCATGGTTTCTAAATTCGAAACGATACGTATGCTTAGAGCACCCATATGTTCTCTGCTCACATCTAAAAGTATGAGGAAGCGGCCATGAGATGTTAACAATATTAATGAAGTGAACTCTACAATCCATAAACACTATATAGAATCGTAGGTTGTTTGAACTTTGCATAGATGTCTTATACAAAGTTTGAGAATGATGTCTTTGTGAACAAGTTGCCCCTTATTATGGTATGATTGCTAACTTCGAATCGAAAATTATGCTAAAATCAATATGTCCTAATGTCACAAAGTCTCTGAGATACATCCCAACTCTAACATCAACAATATAGGGAATCGATAAGTTCTAATGTCACAAATTCTTGAGATGCATCTCAACTTAATTATGCAGGCAATGCCACATGTAAATATGTGGGAAGAGATGCGTAAAGCGAGGGCATTTGCTGACTACCAGTCCTATAACGAGTTGGGAAACAAGACAAGTTTGGATATAGTACACCCGGGGAGGGGCTTTTTCTTCCTCCCTTGGGGTTTCTCTTCAAGCCCTCGAGGGAACCCCCGCACGCAAGTTCTCGAGCACGCCCTTGGTGGTAGGGAAGGCTCTTGAATCCCAAACCCCTACTTAATTCAATAGGGTTTAAGTATCGAACATCAAAACAGCTCCGTTTGTTAATCCGACCGTATCAAAATGGTAGTTAGGAAACATCCTCGAAAAGAAAAACTGGACATCCACCACACGAATGTGCCAATTCCCAAATTCCCCCTTTCTCGGCCTTAAGGGTACGGCAAGGAGCAGGACAAGTTTGGATATATAGGATGCGGGAGGGTGTTTTCTTCCTCCCCTTGGGGTTTCTCTTCAAGCCCTTGAGAGAACCCCTCGCATGCAAGTTCTCGAGCACTTATGGGTGGTAGGGAAGGCTGCGAATCCCAAACCCCAAAATGAATTCAATAGGGTTTAAGTATCGACATCAATTCTCGAGGCAAGGGCTGCGGCAAGGAGTAGGACAAGTTTGGATATATAGTACGGGGAGGGTGTTTTCTTCCTCCCCTTGGGGTTTCTCTTCAAGCCCTCGAGAGAGAACCTCTTGCGCAAGTTCTCGAACACTTCGGGTGGTAGGGAAGGCTGCGAACCCCAAACCCTACAATTTAATAGGGTTTAAGTATGAACATCAAAACAGCTCCGTTTTGCTAATCCCCGATCAAAATGGTAGCTAATGCGAGGAAACATTCTCGAAAAGAAAAATCCTGGACATCCACCAACACGAATGTGCCAATCTCCAAATTCCCCCTTTTCGAGAGGCAAAGGGCACGACAAGGAGAGGACAAGTTTGGATATATAGTATCCAGGGGAGGGTTTTTCTTCCTCCCCTTGGGGTTTCTCTTCAAGCCCTCGAGGGAACCCAAGACGTATGAAGTTCTCGAAAGCACGGTGGTAGGGAAGGCTGCCGAATCCCAAACCCTACGAATTCAATAGGGTTTAATTATCGGGGTATCAAAACAGCTCCATTTGTTAATCCGACCGTCAAAATGGTAGCTCATGTTTGAGGAAACATCGAAAAAAGAAAACTGGACATCCAGCTTGCCGCGATAATGTGCCAATCCCCAAATTCCCCTTTCTCGATGCAAGGGCTGTGAGGAAGGAGGACAAGTTTGGATATATAGTACCTGGGGAGGGTGTTTTCTTCCTCCCCCTTTGAGGCATCTCTTCAAGCCCTCGAGAGAACCCTGCATGCAAGTTCTCGAGCACTTCGGTGGTAGGGAAGGCTGCCGAATCCCAAACCCTACGAATTCAATAGGGTTTAAGTATCGGGGCATCAAAACAGCTCCGTTTGTTAATCCGACCGTCAAAATGGTAGCTCGTGTCCGAGGAAACATCCTCGAAAAGAAAAACTGGACATCCACTGCACGAATGTGCCAATCCCCAAATTCCCCCCTTTCTCGACGTAAGGGCACGGCAAGGAGCAGGACAAGTTTGGATATATAGTACCTGGGGAGGGTGTTTTCTTCCTCCCCCTGGGGTTTCTCTTCAAGCCCTCGAGAGAACCCTGCACGCAAGTTCTCGAGCACTTCGGTGGTAGGAAAGGCTGCCGACTCCCAAACCCTACGAATTCAATAGGGTTTAAGTATCGGAGCATTAAAACAGCTCCGTTTGTTATCCGACCGTCAAAATGGTGGCTCGTGTCCGAGGAAACATCCTCGAAAAGAAAAACTAAACATTCACCACACGAATGTGCCAATCCCCAAATTCCCCCCTTTCTCGACGCAAGGGCACGACAAGGGTTTAGGAATTTCATATGTGGAAAAGAGATGGCAGTCTTGGGATTGTCTCTTAAGGGTATTAAATGTTATGAAGGAAGGTGCAGGAAAAAATATCTGCTTCTTCTTGATTGAAGAACCTTCTATTTGAGGTACTTGAGCTTAGTTCATCTCCTTTTGTTTTGTAATCATAAAAATCTATTATGTTTACTCTAAGTTCAATCGCTTGCCATAATGTTAAGTTGGCTGCGATGTTTAGCTTTACATTTGGAGCGGTTTAATAAGCTAGCTATAAAATTATTTATTACCTTGACATTGTAGTAGGTTTTTGAGCTAAGCGTTATAAAATTGTTAGTTAAGATGGTGTCGATGGTATCTCTATATTTACATATGAGTGGTCATTATTCCTGCGCTAAATTCCTCACAAAACAATTGCCAATTTCTTGGCTAAATGACATTACATGGTTTCTTACAATATTAAGTAACGGAGGCAAAGCATTCACCTTTGGTTTTTGACGTTACACTAATCACAAATTTCTAATATTGCTACAAAGTTACAAGCTAGATATCAATTGACTACAAGGTTTCTTTTATTGCGAAGCAACACATTGATTTTAATCTATGTCATTAGTGACATGTTGTTTATTTTTCTTTTGTGAAATTTATTGATAAGGCTCATTTGATTCTTCGAAGCCTACGCGTATGCTTCCTATATATTTAGAAGCCTTGCATCTTTATTAAGGCTCAAAGCAGTTGCATTTGGAAAAATACAATATTAACAACATGATTAACAGAAGAATAAACTATTAACGAGCATAGTAAACAACCACGTAAAGAAAACCTTAGGAAATTTGCAAATTCTAACATGGTTCTCAAACTAATAAGAAGAACGCGGTAGAATACAAATTTGTGACAACTAGCACGTAAACGCATCTGAAATTATGATACTAAAAATGTATATAGAAAAATCATTCCATTAAATTAATGATGATTTTCAAAGATCATCATAAACTCTAGAATTCATAAGTTAAATATAGTACGAACTAGGAATGGTTTTGCAAAATCAAGATGTGCTTAAAACACATCTTCTAAACTATTGATGATTTCAAAAAACAATTGTACGATTGTAGAATTCATGTAAGTAAACATGATATGAACTAGCAATGATTTTGCTAAAAAACTATACACTTAAAAACAATCTCACAAATTAGTTATGATTTCTATAAATCTTTGAATTAGTACAAAAAATACGATATGAAGCACTATTGGTCTTGCAAAATCAATATATGCTTAAAATACATCTTCTAAACTATGGATGATTTCAAAAAACTATTATATGATTATGGAATTCATGTAATTAAACATGATATAAACTATTAGTGATTTTGTTAAATCAATCTACGCTTAAAAACAACCTTATGAACTAATAATGATTCCTAGAAACTAGTGTAAAATTTTGAATTAGTACAAAAAATATGATATTAGCCACTACTGGTTTTTCAAAATCAATATATACTTAAAACACCTCTTCTAAACTATTGATGATTTCAAAAACCTATTGTACAATCGTAGAAGTCATGTAATTAAACAGGATATGATTTTGATAAATCATTGTACATTAAAAAACAACCATACAAACTAATGATGATTTCTAGAAACTACTGTAAATTTATGAATTAGTACAAATAATATGATATGAACCACTATTGATTTTGCAAAACTAGGAAGAACACATGATTTTTCTTTATATTTTGTATCGTCGTATAAAAAAATCACATATATACTGGTTTTCATGCTAATTTTTTATACAAGTTCATTTTTGGGGGCCTTGTGTTCTGGAGTTAAGGTTCTACAGAAATATGACAAGTTCAAAGACAAGGGGAAAACTCCAATTTTGCATAATAGTGTGCAAACAGAGAAGCTTCATGACCTACTAGACCAAGCGGTTGCAGACTCTCAAGATCTTCAAAAAATGCAGACTCAGGTCATGTCAGATCAATTTGGACCTGCAAAAGTTAAGAATGTTCCATTAATTATTAAAAGCCATGCCTCTCAACAACCAGCTATTCTCAAAGGATTGAGCCTATGTGACAAGATTTTGGCAGAAAGCTACAGGGTTGATAAAGTTCAAAAGAAATTTGAGCCACCACAAATGGCTCAAATAAAAAAGTCAACTCCATATAGCAGCTCAACTCAGTTGAATTCATATGTGGCCAAATCCATCAAAAACAACACAGCTTCCAACACTTCGGGTACTCCAGCTTCTACAGCAAAACATATATCTGCAGATCTTCTTCTAGCAAATCAAGACAGAGCTATCCATGAACCAACTTCATTTGCTGCAGACAAAGTGAATCAAGATCAGCAGGTAGACTTACAAGACAACCTACTTGACAAAATTGATTGTTCCAATCAATTCCAGGTACTTGCTAATTTAAGTGTTGAACAAGAGTCTGACTTATTACTGAGCAACAATGCAGATATTGACCATGTTACCATCCCTTCCTCTGAAACTAATGCTCTCCCCTCTTGTCTCATTCCATCCATCCCTTTAATTGACATACAAAATATACCCTCCTACTCATCAAACCACTCTTCACCTATATCCAAGGAAATTGCAGAGCAGCTTGCCACTTTGCAGGATGGATTAGCTCAGGATGTAATCAGTACAAAGAGTGTGTCATCTGAAGAACAGGCAGATAAGGATACTGGTATAGACACTCGAGACCTTGTGGCAGTAAGCTTGGAATTAGAAGGAGACAACATGGACTGCTCGAAGTCCCACATCTCAAACTCTCAACCTGACTGCAACAATGTAGATCCATCTACCAGGCAAGTACCTCTCTTTTATAATTGCAATGAACTAGTGTCTGAAGATGATACACTAAATATGTTTGAATTTGTGCCTGGGGGGTTTTCTGACACTGAATATGATAGTGACAAAGAAAACTGGGGAAATGAGAATTTTCTTTCTAATAATATCTCCACTACAAAGATATCTAAGAATAATTCAAGAGCTAAGAAAAAAAAATATCTCCCAAACCTGATATTTCTGCCTATCTGCATAAGACTCCTGCTGGAAATACAAGAAGCAAGAAGAATAGGAGAAATAGATAACTCCACTGCCATTCCCCTTTCCCTTCCTTTTCTCCATGAAGATTATGACCTGGAATGTGAGGGGTATGAAAGGCCCCATCAAAAGAAGGAGAATAATTTCCCAGCTGAGACTTTACAAGGTAGACCTCATTTTATTGCAGGAAACTAAGCTTCCCAAGTTTGAAAGCTCTTGCCTTGCAGATTGGATCCAACCAGGTGCTTCTTCCACTTGGATTGAGTCCACTGGTACTTGTGGAGGACTCATCATGATATGGAAAGCTTTGCCTCATGTCTTCTTCTTTAATAGCCCTAGTAAGTGTTGGCAGGCAGTTGTCTTTTCCATCAACAATTCCAATTTTGGAGTTATCAATATCTATGCTCCTACTTGTCCAAAGGATAGAGAAAATCTTTGGCCTGATATCTTATCTTGGATGTCTTCCCAACCTAGAGTTATTTGGATAGTCTCTGGTGACTTCAACAACACCCCAAACTGGGATATGAAGTTAGGAAACAGAATCAACATGTCTACAAATGAAAGAATCAATTGGGACTCCTTCATCTCTGAGCTAAATTTGATCCATGTCCCCTCCTCCACTGCAATATATACCTGGTCAAATAAGCAAAAAAACTCGAATAGGGTATTTTGTGCTTTAGATAGATTCTATGTTTCCACCTCCTCATGTTCCTTTTGGGATAACTGCTATGTAGTGAGTGATGAGTCTATTTCCATCTCTGATCATCAACCACAGTTTTTACATACCAAACATCTTCTGCATCTTCCAAGGGAAGGTAATATTCCTTTTAAGCTAAATTGCTCCCTTCTTGGTAATGAACAGTTTTGCAGTGACTTCAGGAATTTCTATATATCCCTGCAGGATAATCATACATCTACTAGTGCTTCTATGAAATCCTTTTACTCAAAGATTAAGAAAGTTAAGTCCTGGATTAAAAATTGGTCTCAGAAACTTCATAAAGAAAAGACTAGGCTCAAAGAAAATTACTTCGAGCAAATGAAGGATATTAGAGGCCAACTTCAACATCATCCCCATGATCTAAATCTTCAGATTGGAGAGGAGGTGTTAGAAAAGAAAATTAAATCTATTGAAGAGTTGGAAGCTAGGAGCTTTGCTATCAAATGCTCCAGGTTTTTCTACAGATCTGCCAAAAACAGATTATTGAAAAATTCCATCCTTAAAGTTCACACTGATACTGGTGCATGTCTAGACTCTCCAAAAGATATCAAATATTTCTTTCAAGAGAAATATGCCTCCCTGTTCAATGGCAGAGATTCTAGTTCCACTACCTCTACCTCAAAGAAAGATGATTTTATTTCCTTGATCAACCAGATCATTCCCAACTCATGTAATCTTATGAATGATTCTATTGCTGCCACTCCAACTGAGCAGGAAATTTTCAAGGTCCTCTTGAGTTTTAGCAAGGGTAAATCCCCTGGACCAGATGGCCTGCCACCTGAGTTTTACATTTGCTTTTGGGATATCCTAAAGACTGATGTGGTAAATTTAGTGCATGGCTTTTGGAAAGCAGAGCATCTACATCCATCTATTTCTGCTGGCTTAATTACTCTTGTTCCAAAAATTGATATGCCATCTGCCTTTTCTGATTGGAGACCCATATCCTTGACCAACTCCTCATATAAATTATGTGCCAAAATTATTGCCAATAGGATCAAACCTTTCCTTCAAGAGAACATCAATATTAAGCAATCTGCCTTTCTTCCTAATAGATTTATTTTGGATAACTATATTGTTGCTATGGAAGGTTTACACTGGAATAGGGTCTCTGATCAAGATTGCATTCTTCTTAAACTAGACTTCAAGAGGGCATTTGATTCAGTTAACTGGGACTTCCTTGAATTTGCCATGCATAAAATTGGATTTAACCCCAAGCTCATTTCTCTAATTATGGGATTAAACACTAAGGCAAACTCGGTTGTTCTAATAAATGGCTCCCCCTCTAACTTCTTCAATCTTTCTCGAGGAGTAAGACAGGGTTGCCCCTTAGCCCCCTACCTGTTTCTAGTGGTTGCTGAACTCCTCACAAAGGCAGTTGATTATCATCAAGAATCTGGCAATATCACAGGTCTAAATCTCCCTGACAATCAAGGCAGTTTAATTCTATCTCAATATGCTGATGACACTTTTGCTTTTCTGGATTCTAATTCAGAAAACATTTCTAAATTCTTAGGCATAATTGACCTTTTCTCTGCTGCATCTGGAATTTATCTTAATGTTGCAAAGAGTGTGATTGTTGGAGACATTCCTGAGAATTATATTTGTGATATTAAGGTCCTTGGCACTATGCAAGCAACTAGGCTTCTTGGTATGCCTTTGTCACTCAATCCCAACATCAAAGGCTTGTGGGACCCAATCCTCCAAAGGATCAGGCAGAAGCTAAATTATTTCAAAAGTTCCTTATCTATGGCAGGTCGTACTA
The DNA here is from genome assembly GCA_021234155.1 of Isoetes taiwanensis. Classification (NCBI taxonomy): domain Eukaryota; kingdom Viridiplantae; phylum Streptophyta; class Lycopodiopsida; order Isoetales; family Isoetaceae; genus Isoetes; species Isoetes taiwanensis. The sequence goes on from JAJEKV010000072.1 coordinate 3,168,749, forward strand.
TCATTGCTAATTACGTACTTGCGACTTCTCATATTTATTTTCCTCCTCGCTCTAGTTGTTCTAAGTGCATTTATAATGAGCTGGAAAAAACCATTAGGAAATTCATTTGGGGAGGAAATCATTGATGGGGCGGGATATCATTACGGATCCAAATCTAATGGAGGACTGGGATGCAAAAATTTATATCTGCAAGCTTGTGCCTTAGCAGGTAAGTTTGTTTGGAGAACTTTATCTGGGAACAATTCTGTAGCTTCAACTTTCATTAGGTATTGGCTCCATTGCACATATCCTGAAGGTCATCCAAGTGTTAAACACTGTCTGCCAGAGTCAGCCCTCACTTACTTGCACCCAGGTAGGAATTTCTCTCCTCTGATGCATAACATAATCAAAGCTTGGAATATTGTACAGAGATGTTATGACATCCCCTCAATTCAAGAACTCAACTTGAACTCCTCCTTATTCCCGGGTCTCCCGGCCAGGGATAACAATGGTAACATCCCTGCTTTAAGGCATCCTAAAACTTACAGGAAATGGTTGGATCTTGGTATCACTCATGTTAGACACCTAATAAGAAATGGTCATGTTATTTCCTGAAATAATCTTAGAAGGCTTCTTCATGGCACTTCAAGTGACAAATCTATTCTCAAACACTTCAAGAGCATCTTGTCACAGTCTGCAAATCTGTTAGTCAATCAGGATGATTTTACCCTCAAGATAAATGGCCATGTCAAATACAAAGTCAGCTTAGTATATAATCTGCTTAATCAAAGGGACACCTCTGCTAAAGCTGGGCTTAAATGGTCTATCTCAGAAAGGGAATGCAAGTCTTTATACAATAATGTCTGGAATTCTTACTGTCCACCAAAAGTCAACTTTTTCATCTGGTTAATAGCCCATAAGAGTCTCCCCAATCTTGTTTCTCTCTCAAGAAAGATTCCTACTGTTCAACCGAGGTGTCATTTGAATTGCACACAAGATGAATCCATGCAACACATTTTCCAGTGCCCCAAACTCCTGGAGTTTTGGTCATGGTTCTACAGAAAGTTCAGTGATATGTTTGTTGGGCAACCACATGGTAATTTGCTACAAAGATATATTGAATAATGATGCTTTTTGAATACCATTGTCTTCTTTGCTTTATGGAATATTTGGAAGTCTAGAAACGAGGGATTGTTTATGGCAAGAATAATTTTTCTATCTTTTGGATTAAGATGAACTTTCAACTAGATTTGGAAGCCTTTGTATGCGCTCACAAGAGCAAATTGGGTGACAATTATGAGGAAATGGGACTCGTTGGTAAATTTATAGGGGTTTTCAATTTGTATAATTCTGTTTTAAATGTCATTAATTCTAATGCTCCTTTCTCCGACCTTATTGATAGAATATCCGGAATTCAAGGAGAGGGAGGGGAATAAGTTCGACACAATCTTGACTTACCAAGAAGCTACACACTCACTGCAACAACTCGGGGTCTCAAATTTAGAGCCACCAGGCCAGATGCAAGCTTCGGATGATATCATGTTATATAAGGTTAGAAGTACCCGATAATGAATCTACGGGCTAAGATATACCGCGAGAGAAGTGGTGCAAATGTATTGCTGTTGAGTTTTTTGTTCATGTACCATTTCTCCTTTGAGAAAGACAACTCAATGTACAGAGAACTATATTATTCCCACAAAATGCTCTCTGACCTTTATGGCACTTTACTCCTGCTAATGGCCAAAGAGGATGTTCATCAGCTGCTCATGGAAAATGGATCTGAGCATAACAGTTACAAGTTTGGTACTGACTCAGGGTTTTACTGGGTCTACAACAGAATCTTTGACCAAATCATGAAAGCCCCTTAACCATCCTATCAGCTTCCTTTTTCCAGCCTCAATCTCTATCTGCAACAGTACTTCTTGCCATAATCCCAGTTGCTCAGTACATAATCATTCTCTTGTCTAACACTTCAAACAGGTACTTGGAGATCAATTTTGTACTTGCAGGATTTTGGAGCTCGTTTGGCCAAATGGTAACCTTCAATCCAGCAACTGTTCCAGCTTACTCAACTGGTGCAAATCAGCATTTTGGATAATTTTCTACTGCAGAACAACAGCACTTTCTGGCTGTACTTTTGGTGTCACGTTACTGTTTAAACATTATGCTCATTCCATGTTGATACTTCTTTATTTTAACTCTAAGATGTAACTAATGGGAAATCTTGTTCCCTCATTGGTTACACATATGTATGGCTTTTATTAATTAATGGAAAAAACATCTCTTAACCTCAAAAAAAAAAAAAAAAAAAAAGACAGATTTTGAAAAGGCTTAAGAAGCCATGTGGTGCCCTAAAACAATGCATTATATGTATACTTATTCTTCGCACACTTCTTAGAGATGGAAAAAAGGATCACTTGTAATGCTCTGTATTCTCTCTACAAAGCTCCAATGCACAAATCCCGTAGCAATTGAAAGCTTCTAGTGCAAAAATTTCAAATATTGCTTATGCTGAACTAAAGTTTCTGCTTGTAAAAGCTGCCTACTTTTAGTAAAGATTATGCATGCCCAATGTTGCAAATCCATTGAAACTACTTTCTAGGTAGGTAATAAACCGTGTTTGAGAAGAATACCAGGAATGAATGAAGGCGAACATAAGTGTAGCATTGCAAGCAATTTCTAGCTCCAGCTATCGTGAGGCTGCAACTGAGCTGCAACCCTAGCATCGGACTTCTCCAGCAAAATGATATATGAAGAACTAGCAAATATCGTCCCCTGGTATTTTCCATTTGTATGCTAGAGCATGTTGACAAATGCAAACCCTGAGCTAAAACCATAAGACTTCTCATGAGGTTAAGTTAAAAAACGGGTATAACCTATATTAGAAGCTCTGAACAACAATTTGGTGGCGAGCAACAAAGAGTATGTATTCAATTGTCAAGATGTATGCCTTGACGTCAAGACTGTAGCAATAATCTTATCTTACCATGTATAATTAATTACTTTAGAAAGATGCATTTGAATATTCTCTTTAGATGCTTGCTTTAAAAAATGGCACGTATGGTGTTTGGGGTTTGGGGGGGGGGGATGAAAAAGGGCTCATGGAATGCTTATAAAATTGCTACCTATAGGCAACGTTAATGGCAACAATTAATGCATGCCACCTCATGCGATGTCAATACAAGAGGTGGCGCATTCACATAAGGTACTTTTTAGCCAACACCAACCATTGGATAAAAGTGGGCAGAGAAATCTTAGCCCTTGAAAATTTTACAATAATGAAAGGGAATTAATTGCACCAATTTGATGACACATGCGAGGAAACATTATGTTGCATTGAATTGAATTGACTCTTATCATCCACGAGAACCAAAAGGTTTATGGAGCCCAATATGCGAGCAAACCCACTCATCGCTTAGGATTCACCCTCCCCAAAAAAAAAAAAAAAAATACATATCAATACGATGATGCAGAATTTATTTCATCTCCCTTGATGAAAGGGTAAAAGCACGTTGTGGTGTATCAAAAACGCGCATTTTGACGCCACATTTTGGCACCACCTTTGTGGTAGAATCAGGTGGTGCATACCGAAGCGGAGATTGCGGGAGTGCGAATTAATGAGCGTCGGTTATTTTGAATTTTATGCCACGTCATTGTCCCTCATTTTGAATTTAGAAATAATCACCTCTTCTTCTGTTTTTTTTGCCGCTTCTTGCCGATTGAACCCTAATGGAGTCAGAATTGAATGCCACTGGTTACACGATGAAATCTCTCCTCAAACAAGAGATTGTGCCCCATGAAGATCTAAAGAAGCTTTGGGGTGACAGAGTTCCAAATAAATCTGGCTACAGGTATTTTCCCCCAAATGTTTTTGTTCAAACTGAAAAATTAAGGCATATGTTTTATTGTACAGGTTGAAGAATCTGAGCAATGAACAATACAAAGAGTTCACGCAAATTTACAAAAGAATTACAGGGAAGCCACATACATGGAGTGGAATGGCTCCTGGAACCTGGACAGTGGCTTATTATCTGCATATAAAGGGGGAGGCTGTTAATTGGAAGAGCTTCTCGGATTATTATATAAAACTCCCGATGAGAAAGCAGAGGCCAGTTCTTCTAGACCCAAGAGAAAGCATAGGCAAATTTAACCTGACCAGGAGGAAAATAGTAAAAGTGACAGGGATGATGAAGATGATAGGGAAAAAACCAAATCAGGTTCCTCTAGACCACACATTCAATCTGAACTCACAATCAAAACAGAAAAGCAGAGCAATGTTCTGAGACCAAAACATGCCATTGCAGGTATGTTCAATTATTAGTTGTGTTACAACAGAAAAAAATCTCAAGCTTGACCTAGATTGTTTTTATCAACACATAAAATGTAACATCAAATCCACTTCAAGAATGAGGTATGTCTACTACCATTTTGCATCATGTTGGCTGTATTGTCATGTTGTGTCTCTATGATGTCATCTGTGGGGCATTTCGTGCAATGGATGCGAGGTATGTGTGGTCTGGTGAGTGGTGAGTTGTTGGCATCCACCATGTCCCACACTACACCCCACCATCTCCCACCACTACACTCTACCATCTCCTACCGCCACACTCCACCATGTCCCACACCACACCCCTCCACCACACTCCACCACCACTATACTCCACCACCACCACCACCACACTCCTTCACCACCACCACACTCCACCACCACCACACCACACCACCAGACTCCACCAAGTTTTATGACTTGAAAGAGAGGATCCCTGCATCGGCCGAGCCAGAAGTGACCCTCCAGAAATTGAACCTTCAAAAGGCAGCAGTTTCCAGGCCTGGATTACAGGAGTTCTTAGAATGGTGTTTTTCAAAATTTGAGATTGCATTGTGGTCCAGCATGGCTAAGAGTAATGTTGACTTGTTGATGAGAAAGTTGCTGCAGGAATATAGGGCAGATTTCTTTTTTATTTGGAATCGGGATGACCGCACCAACACAAAATTAAAAGTGGTTAATAAGCCAATTTTCCTTAAGGATCTGTCCAAAGTGTACGAGAAATTTGGAAATACCAAGTGAAAACACATTGTTGATAGATGATGCTGAGATATAAGGGTTACGCCAACCAGTAGAACACAATGATATGTTCAAATAGTTTTGCTCCCGACAGGTTGGATTCCAATTTCCTTTTGGAGCAACTCAAACCATGGATGGAGGGACTTCTGGCTGCAGAAAGTGTGCCAGCTTATGTGAAGGAACATCAAATGTGGAATACGTGGGATTCTGAAGAGTCGCGCAACTGCATGAAAATGCTCAACAAGTATTTTCATAAATGAATCTTGTAAAACTCTTTGAAAGTCAATATAAGTAAAAAAATTTCTATGATATGTGTTGTACTTTTTCAATTTAAGATATTTGAATGGATTGTGAGCAAATGTTCTCGTGTGTGTTTAGAACTAGAGATGATAGAGCTTTGGCAGTCCCTAGGTAAAAGTATGTTAGGGTGTCCCTTAAAAAGTATTATTTAGTGACCAAAAAATTACCTAAAAAGGTACCCAGGACTGGGTACTGGGTACGCGTTCAATAAAAGTTACATTTTAGAACTTTTATATATATTTTGGTCTCCGGTAGCATTATTTTTATCTTAACTTTGAATATTAATGCGTCCTTGACTTTTATTTTGGACCTTTGCACTAGTTTTAATGAAAATAAAAATGAGAAAGTACCCAGTTCTGAAGTACCTAGTGTATGTACTTTTGCAGGTTCCAAAAGTGGTACACCCTAACATGCTTTTACCCCCCTGTCTATCTAACAAATACACATTTGGAAGTGGTGCTGAGTGGAACTGAAACTGTCGTGATTAACTCCACCGACATCAAAATTTTGGAAGCTGATACGCAGTGGTTCAATGATCAGTTGATCCTCCTCTTCTCAAGGTGATACTTTCATCTGATTTGTGATCATCGGGATTGCGCCATCATATGCATATGTTTGCAGATACATGGAATACTACTTGATGCTCCAAGGAATGAGCCATCCCTTTCATTTCTTTGACCCTCTTTCTCACTCGACATTGTCAAAGGACACAAATAGTTACAAAACAATAAGGAAACATGTGAATCTGGATAAGTGCCAGTACATGTTTTTGCCTGCTTGTGATGGACATCACTGGACCTGTTTTCTGATTGTAAGCCACGCGTGTCTCGTACAGAGATATAAACCGAGGATATATCACTTTGATAGCTCGGGCTTGCATGGCAGAAGCAGACATATTGAGAGGTTAGTGCTTGCTCATTGCATTTTGCTGTTGTGGCACAATGACAACAAACTTTGAATGTAGGTTCCTGGAATTGCTTGGACACAATAATTTCAGCTTTACAACCTCAGATGTTGTGAAAATTTTCAGAACGCCTCTTCAAACCGATGGTCATTCATGTGGCCCTGCCGTATATTCGTTTATGCACAAATTTGTGAGGGGGTACTTGAAAGGAGTGAATATATTGTTGCCTGATCTAGTAAGTCAACTCAAATGCAGTAGACAAACCAAACTCTGTTATTGACAAAGTGTGGTTAACTGCAGGTTGTGGACATTTAACAAGGTGACCTAGCAAACGCACTAATGACCTGCATTTGCACCACAAAAAAGAATCTTTCAAAGATTCCCTAAAAAAACCCTAAATTTTGCCACTTTTGGGGGGTCATTAACAAAAATGGCCCTCCGTTTCAAATTTAAGGTGTCGTTTTAGGATGGCCATGTCATAACTTGAACATGTTTTTTTATTTCAACATGCATATTTGGGGTCTAAAAATGTAAGTTGTATTTAGTCTTTTATGCAAACTTGTCTAACATGCCAAAATCAAGAGAGTGCAAAAAATCTTGTTTTTCTACATTGCGGAAAGTGTAAATGAAGCTCCTAAGCATTTCGTAGTAAAAATTATGTATACATTACCGGTGGCCTGAGTGAGCAAATGCTAATAGGGCAAGCAATCTGCACTTTGCTACCCAAAAAAAAAAAATTGTTGTCAAGCTATGAGCCCATAGCATGAAAAAACAATGTTGTCGGGCTACACATTATGCAGCTAAATAAAGAGAGTAAAAAAAGTCAGATAGCAAAAGATAATACTTGGATAATACATGCACGGTTTTAGGAAAGGCCCATAAAACGAGTAGGTAAGAAAACAATCAATTAGGTCGTGGAGTGAAAAATAAGTAGGTTTGAAAAAAAACCAGTAGGTAAGAAAATGACCTGGTAGGTAGTGCCTATGCGCGCATGGGCAAAGTTTTGATTCTATGCTATGCGTGCATAGGGAAGGTTTTTTTCTTTGTTCTGAGTTTGCCCTTTTTCTCTTAGAAATTGGCCTGATGCTTTTGCCTGCCTTTTTGGTCGAGATTGCAGCCCGTTGGCTCCGGATTTAGCGCCAGATTGCAGCTTAGAGGTGGATTCTGCGTTGCCAAGTAAGTATTTCAAACCCTTTTGGCGTTTAGAAAATTTGGTCGGCCAAGTTCTTCTCAGGTCGGCATCATGGACAGTTCTTATTGATCGGTCAGGCTCTTCTCAGGTCGGCCAAGATCTTCTCAGATCTTATCATGGACACATACTTTCATAGCTGCAAAAATTGCAAAACAAGGGTTTTGGCACAGTTCTGGGTTCTCCAAAAATGACTTTTTCTGTTGAGAAAACATGGGTTTCGGTTTGTTTTGTTTTGATCAATGGACATCTTCTTCAAAGCAGATTGAATGTTTTTGCAGAAACTACATAACAGGAAGGCCAAACAACAACAGAAAGACAGAAAATGATATAGCTTGTTTTGTAGTTTGTTGTTTACTTCAATGGTAGGTTGGATCAGCCTGTGGGTTTGGAGGTTCGAATCCTCTACTGCCTTAATCTCTCTGCCATTATTTTTCCTTTGTCTTGTTTCTGTCCGTGATCATTTCTTTTAGCTCTGGCTGCTTGCATAGGTTTTGAATATGGGCTCTGGAATTAGTTTTAAAAGCACTTGTGTCTATTATTAAGCTTTGAGTGCATCTTCCATCAGAGCTCTTGCATCTTGTGTCTTGCTTTGAATGCTTCACAACATTAATGACACTTTGTAGGCGCAATCTTGCATCAGAGTTCTTGCAACCAGAGCTTTTTTAGCATGAGGTAAGAAGATAATATGTATGATCTAAAGATTTTGCAATATCTACTCTGAAACTTTATGGAAAAGCATTTTGCACATGTTTGGAGAAGAATTTGTTCCTTTTTCTTTTGTGAATAGAGTTTAAGGTGATTTGAAAGATGATTTTGCAGGTGGATTTTGGCAATTTTGCAAGTACTTTAAGGTAAAATTTTAAGATAATTTGAGTTGTTTCTTTTCTTTGTAAGAGATTTCTAGAGCCAAATACGTGTAGTTGCCATGTTTTTGGAAGAGTTGCTTGTCTCTGGAAGCATGTCAAATTAATTTATGCTTTAGACTCTTACTTGTAATGGAATATGGAAGTTGATAACCTCTTGTGAACTCTTTGCAAAGATATAGCAATTGAAATATAGCATTTGGATCATCGATTCATGCTTTATAAGACTTTGTATAGGAGGTTCGTTTCTGCCAAAGCATCCAGGTTCTCCATTCCCTTTTGCAGCCTTTTGCAAGTTGGTCCATACATCAGCAATTTTGTTCTCGAGATGTATTCTTGCTTTACATTTTGAGTTCAATTGGATCATGCTTGACTGCTTGCAGGTGTTTGGATCCTCTAGAATTTGGGAGTCAATAGGTTTTGTATACTTAAGTGACAACTTTACAAGTCTAGACAATCTAGCATAAGTGAGAAAGCTTTGCCTTTGTGTGCATAGTGACGGACAAACAACAAAACTTTTGCCTATGCTCGCATAGACACAAACAAACAAAAAAATATTTTGCCTATGCGCGTAAAGACTCGGACAAACAAAAAAGCTTTTGCCTATAAACTTTGGCCTATGTGTGTGAGGCGAGACAAACAAAAAGATTTTTCCTATGGCGCATAGTCGCATAAAACAAACAAAAAACTTTTTTATGTATCGCGGCGCGATGGACAATGACAAACAGAAAAATATTTTGAAAATACTTCGTTTTGAGCTTAGACAAAGAAAGCCTCTGAACACAAGAGCATTTGGTTACACAAAAAATTATAGCTATGCTTGTAGCTCATTCCTCTTGAAGACCTTCAAAATCTTGAAGAGGAGAAAAATGTTCCAGAAAGTGAGGAAGTTCACAGGGTTATAGCATGTTATTTTGGGACATATCAATTTACACAATCTTTGTGCATTAGAATGAGCTGTGATTACTCAAAGATAATGGTCATATATATGGACTTATTATTTATATGCGTGGAGGCAAAACAAATCTTATCAAAAGCTCTTTTTCATGATTATTTCACAAACCTAGGGTTTTTGAAGGAATATAAATTGTGTCTGTCTATGCATGCATAGGCAAATGCTATACACGCATAGAAAAAGACTCAAAAGATTTACACGCAAAACACTATACGCGCTCATTGATATTGATACTAAAGAAGAAGTTCCTGCAAAAAAAATGTCCCCTTGATATTAAAAAACGTTTGTGAAATATTAATTGAATTGATACTGTCATATCTATGCGCGCATAGACATTTTTCTTTTCCCTTGCATTTTAGTGATTCAAAATAGTACTATTTTTTAGTTTGACTTGAAGCAACAAATGTTGTCCTCTGTTAAATGTGTACCTTTTGGATTGAAACTTTTTTTCTGCTGCCCGTTTTCTTTAAAAGAGGTCAAAAATACCGAATTTACGTGTTTTCAAAAAAGGAATCTGCAATTGCACCACAGGTCATGTGACGTCCCCTACTCATATACGGTGCACTCACCGTATACAAACAGGAGTTCATCCCCCATACCAGCTCCATGCTAATATAGGGCCCTCCACGTATCACTGCAACCTTGAAGAGTTCCAGTGGGAAGAATGAAGGGGTCCTTTACCCTGTCTCCCTCAGGGCCTACCTAGCTGCGGAAGCGTGAACATACATGTCAGTAGTACATACATCAACATCATATGACCATCACGAAGGATGGTCCTCCACATATCTGCATAGACAAAGATCAGCACATCACATAGGGAATCCTACCCAAGGCTCGGACTCAAAGGGATGGCCCGGACGGCTTGGGTCTCGTGAGTTCATTGCGCATTTAATTCATGGCAATGGATTTACCGGCATAAGAACATGGCATAGGGTTGTCCACTCCATCCGCCCCTCCGTGCACACACTTTGCAGTAGTAGGTGAAAAGTCTTCGGGACCGGATCAGAGCCCGCCGGGATGCATAGCCAAAAGGGCTACTCCCGGGGTCATCATCCCAGTTCCCGATGGGGCAGGTAGGGATCACCCCTCAGAGATCTACATGCTGATTCAAGGTGACTAGAGGGCCTTTGCCCATTCGACCGGGAACCCACTGGAAAGTCATGAACACCACTTCACGGGTGTTGAGCCCATGCCTTACCCACACTCGGTGGTAAGCCATTAGACCTAGTCACAATGATCCCTTGTAGGGCCTTACACACCGGAGGGATCGTTCAAAGAGTCGAACACGAACCTCCTTCTTAGCGGCCCGCCCCTTCACCCACAACCGTGTGTGGTTCTTGTACACGTGCAGTAATCTATGGTGTGCTAGAGAGGCTAATCTAGGAGCATCTACTACCAAGCTTGAAGTCTCTACCCCCTTCCCAATACAAGGAGTTCACAGAGATACATCATCCATATAACATCACGTGGAAGAACTAAAGAACATAGATCTAATCTATATTATAGAGTTAGGTTCTTTAGTTAGAGTCTGTATCTACTCATCTAGAGATCTAGATAGCTGCTAAAGACGATTTAATAGGCTAAACCCATCGATACAATGACCGAAAAACGGTTTAGACCATTAAATCGACTACATACCCGATCCATGAGTTGTTCCTCCTCGACCGAAGTTCGACCATCCCACTTGAACCGCCGAATCAAGGGAAACTAATGGTGCCATTCTCTCGACGGAGTCCGGGAGGCGGTTTTGACTCCTAGAGCGGCCAAAAACGAGCTCTAAAACCCTAGGAACGAAAATGGGCAAGTTAGGGTTCTTCTACTTAAATAGGCAAGGGTTGGGGCTTGGGGTTTCCAATTATCCCTTTAGGCATGTGGGATAATTGGAAATGGGCCCACTTGCCTTTAATGGCTAGGTGGCCAAATGTGCCTACATGGAAATGTGTGCACCTAAATGTGCCCACATGGAAATGTGTGCACCTTAATAAATGTGCATGTGCACATTAATAAGAAGTGCACATACCTAGCAAGTTGCCCCTAGGGCTACTCACCGGCTACACGCTTGGCGCATTATCGTCGGTTGAGTGGCGGTACGTGTGCGAGACAAGACAAGATAACGCCCCGGACCAGATATCGTGGCCGGAACGCCACATTCTCCCCACCTTGAAATGATGTTGTCTCGGCAAAGATCGCGGGTCTCCCCCACCTTGAATCTTCCCTAACCCGCAATCAACCCGATGCATGTTATATACTACTATTATACTTACACATTTATTAAGATTACCTTAAGGTAATATTTTTAAATTATTATTACGCCACTACATTATCAATTAACTTGTCAATTAACCAGAACTTCTATTAAAACAGGGTACTTATTATTCCTCGTTATTATAACATTTAGTTTATCACAATTTAACACTTTCATATACAATTATTATTTAAGGTACTCTTCATTCACCCCTATCCCGGAGTTATATTACATGGGGGACAGAAGTGGAGATGGTGCGGAGCTTCAAGTATCCGGGAATTGATTTCACTACCAACATGCCCGGGATGAGTGTGGAGAGGAGAGCCAGCAACGGTGCTGGAAGGCTTTATATGCAGTAAAAACGTGTTGCGACAGATCTCTGTGGCTGGGCGAGGAGAGCACACCTGTTTAGAGCTTTGGTCGAGCGGGTCTTCGCTATATGGGGTGGAGGTTTGGGGCCCGCCAGTTAGCAAAAATACATGGGATAGGTTGGAAAAGGGTCTGAAAGCTTTCTTGACATATAGCTTGGGAGTGAAGGACACCGCACCGTATGTCGATTTTTTGTTGTATGAGACGGGTTCCTCGCCTTTACAAAGATTCGCTATTGCAGCATCTTATTTTGCTTCCATAAGGTGGATGGGATGGATGAGCATCGCAACCCCCACATTTTGTGTTGTTAACGGAGGAGGGCAAATGTTGGAAGAGGGTATGGCACCAGCAATCGCAAAGGGATGGTTTAGGAGGTGGTCTATGGATTACCAACGGATGGTGGCACCGCGCATTCCGGATGCGCCCGGAATGGGCAATTGACGCGGGCTATCTTTGCCACCCCGTGGATGCCTCTACTCTTGCAAAGCCCAAGATGTAGCACTATCACGCCGATTAATCCCGGCCTTGAGCATGGACCCCATCTCGGTACTTGAAAGCACACATCTCGTTGAAGAAACGGAGAGCTATTGCTGCCATAAGGACGGGTTCCCATTACCTCGTAATTGAAACAGTCACCGGGGTTGAATGGCGTACCACGGATCCCCGAGGAGGAAAGGATATGTCGGTGTTGTGAGATGCGCGTGATAGAGGATGAGCACCATGCCCCTCCGGCGATGCCTAGTATATGCCCATGTCCGAAAAGGTACACCGATCTTAGATGCTCGACACACCGCTACATCAATTTACTTGCATCACCTATGTAGGTGGCCGGGAGCTTACATCCCGCAGATTGCTTGATTCGGGCCGTCCGGACTTGCTCTTCCGGGGCATGGTATTTGAGAGCCTACTGCTAGGGTTTTTCCTCCCAAGTGGGGGTTTTTTCATCCCGGTAGTAGGGTTCTACTGTACAGTTACATTGTTTGTTTTTGGTGTTGGGGTTTTTGGCTTTTTTGCCTGTTCTCTGCATGTACTGTCTCATAGGCCTTTGGCCTCCGTGGACGTTAAAATAAACTTCCTTCCTTCCTTCCTTCCTTCCTTCCTTGCAACACATTCCAACAAAATTTGTGTTGCAAGTCCTCGCACCTTAAAATCCTGCATTAATTTTACAATATCTATAATTACATACTTACTATCTTAATTATTAGAATTACTCTAAGGTAATGTTTAAGACATTACTGTACTATTTCATTACCCAATTAACTTATCACTTCATAACTTAATCTACGCAAGGTAATTATTAACCTTACTTAATACAACGTTTAAGTTTATCAAAGTTTATCAATTTCATACAAAATTTACACTTCTAAGGTACTCTTCATCCCTTGCAACATATTATGACTAAATTGGTGTTGCAAGTTTTAGAGGCTCGACCTCCTGCCCTCGGGGCCTCTATTGGCCTCGAAGTTGACCCTCACGTTATTACTATTTTTAATTATTAATAAAATTTTGGTTATATGGTGACCACCCACCTATCTACATGGATGCATGGCTAATCTCCGTAGAGGAAGAGGGTGAATCTTCCATTATGGCAGTGGAGGCAGCCTATATGCCTATATGCGGCTCATGCCTACACCTCTAGTTGCCTGGGCGTGGGATATATCCTTCCAGCGGGGGGGCGTGAATAGCTTCCTCCTATCAAAGCATATATGGGGCTAAAGGTGCCTTTCCTATCAATGCATTCCCGAATGACCTCCTTTCTCGAGGGTCGTCTACTTCCCATGGGACAGTAGACTTTCTAATCTACCTTCCACTTTCGTCCAGCGAAACGCGGTCATGCCTATATTGACATTACACCGCGCCCTAGAGATCCAGCATGAGCGGTCTCATCATCGGTAACAGCGCGTACAACCCTACCTAGCATAGGTTGCATGCGTGGAATTAATCTTAACTATACAAGCATTTAATCTACACACAAAGCGACATGCACAGGCGATTTTTCTGCTGGCCCCTTTAATGCATGTGATTAACATAATTACCCTAAGGTAATATTTATGAATTAACATTATCATAGTATCGGATACATTACTTCGATAGTACAATTATATTTAGTCTAATCTTTGCAATATTTAACGACTTTTAGATCGCGATTATTTGAACAATAACCCCGATTTAGACCTATTGTTACATAGACAAGGTTTTAATTATCATACACAAGAATTAGATGTGCTTCTTATTCTCTTCCTTGGGTCTTTACATTACCCTTGGAAGTATATCCCTAAGATGCACTTAAGTATATTTGAATTCTATTTTCTATCTATTTTTACAAGGACCCCAAAGGTCATATGGCTATCCTTGGAAGGAATTGCATCCTTGTGAAGGATTAATTAACATGCTACCTCACATTATCGTTTGTTATTTAACTTATTTCTGCATGATACACATACGTACAACATTTTCTATCAATTATTAGGATCTATATTTAACTTATCTATAAGATACATTAAAGCTTATAATGCATCGCCGCCTTACCTAGGCTAGAATGCATCCACCCATTGAGCGTGTCGAGTAATTTGGAGATGACTTGGTCGTTGCATTGCTCCCATAGTTTTGCTCCACTTCCTTGGTGTAGTTAGCTACCACGTCGGTCTCGCCGCTATCTTGAAGCCCTGGAGTGAACTCTATCATTATCTATCTTGCGCAATCATATTCCCGCTTCAAAAAAAATGGTTACGCACCCCTTCAATGGCGTTGTGAACGTCATATCTATTCTCTCCCCTTAATCAATTCTTACTTGCACATTAATTTACTAGCCGCTCATATATAACCATCTAAGATGGATGCACCTCCCATCATTTATTTCAATAGAAAATGGTACCTACTTAGTTAGAGCGATTCTAAATGGCGTTTTGTCACAACATCATATGCTATTCTTTTGGAACCTCAAAGGGGTTTTTAAAACTGGTACTTTGCTTTTCTTCCCATTAAAATCAATCCAAAAATTTTAATTGAAGGTCAACAACATGCCAATCTATAGTAGTAGAGGATAACATACTATAGAGACTAAAATGAATGAACCAACTCTCAAACTTATTGTTTATTGAGGCATTTATGCAAGTTCTTATAGCCCGATCTTTGGGTACTTTTTGGAAATAGTTTTGATTCTAAAAGAACTTTAGATGGTTAGCATACTTTCATCATGACAATTCCTTTTGTCTCAAAAAGACTATTTGATTACTATAATTCTTATTTTAGATGTACCTTACATGTATTATTCTTTTATATTCTAGAGATTCCCCTTTCTTAGTTATTTGGCTCTTGGAATATTTCCTACCAATCAATTGATGTCATCGTAACAAGTTGGCGGACTTGTTAGATTACTTCTTTTCTTTCGGTTGGATTATTCTTTTGGAGGTACTAGATTTATACATGGTCAACAATTATCCTAGTAATGATTCCTTCTTAGTGAGGAGATCAATCTCACCAAGTGGTTTCAATACGTTGGATGCGGTTAACAATCGTGTATAATTATAGTTACTCTATGTATTTCCTTCCCAATCTTGGCTTAGCTCAATATTGGGGCAATTCCTTCAGCGAGAATATGCGGAAATGCTTTCTAATCCCAATATGGATGTTCAGTCCATACATTTAACCTACTAGGCCCCATGGCCTTAGATCCTTGAGCTTGCTAGAAGCTCATCCATTAGTTGCTTTTTGCTTGAAGTAGCAAAGGTAGCGTTCTTAAGTCGCCGATACCCGGTCTCCTTGGCGGTGGCTCCTCTTTGATGTAGGAGGTTGACTTTGTTCGTTAGAAGCCTCGCATTGCTTGATGGTGTAGTTGATCACTTGAAATCTTCCATGCCGCTTTTCAAAAGCCTGAAGGTGGTTGAAAAAGATCTTTCATCTTGAACTTTTGTCTTGGCGGCTAAAGGCGACGACTGTCGATGTCGCCGACTCCATCGATGTCTCATCATGTCGAGTCCTCTTTATCGTTATCGTGTTGCCCGAAGAGTGTTGGCGATGTTGATTGCTTCACCCTGCAACTTGCATGACATCTCTTCCTTTGATCTATTGCGCTATGGAAAGGAAGGAATAACAAAGGGAACTATACATGCAAAACATATAAACACATAATTACAATTACTACTAGAGCTATTAGGTCCCCCTTGTGCCTCCCTTGAGTTGCATACCTACTCCTTGGTGATGTCGCCGGTGTTCCTCCGGGTGCAATGGTGTTGACGATCTATATCCTCCTATTTGTATGTTGGCTCATTACTTTCAGGGGTAATTTGTTGATATACTTGGGCCCTCCGATGTTTGTCGGCTATGGCACAACATGCTTTGCATCACATTCTCACTAAAGGTGTGTTTCGGCGTTGATGCGCCGACATTTCGATTGCGCTTCACGATCCTGTTTTGGTGGTAGTTGTTCCTCCCGCCATTGATACTTGAAGCTATTTGGGCGTCTCTTGAGGTTGTCTTGCGCGATTCCTTTGGCTATACTCCTCACGGAGTTGTTCTCTTCTGCAGTTGTTCTTTGAATCGTCCATCCTTGGGTTCACCAAGTTGCATGCAAGTCAGGTATTGCAAGTCATCGGCTCGCTTCGCCTAGATGCTTCTCCATCGAGCTTCAAACTTCCTTGTTTGATCCCCTCGATCACCGCGGCTTGGGCGTTGTCCGTTCCGCCATGCTATGCCGTCTTCTTGTCTTGGGAAACCTTCCGGTGGCTTTGATTGTGCTCGTCGGTTTTGATCCTCCCGTTGCCTCTAGGGGCTTCGTGGAAGAAGTCGGTTGCTAGCACTTCTCAAGCTTCGGAGTTCGACCTTTGTCTCTCTATGCATGTCGGCCTCTCGGCAAGTAAAGCTTCATGGCTCTTCTCCCTGCTTTGGCGATGTTGTAGGGATGATGGATCCTTATCTCTGTGACTTGACCCTTGAGTTGAAGAAGTACCTGCCTTAGATATGCTCTTGTCGTTGAATAGCACGGCTATTATCTTGAACTCTCTTTTTTTGAAGGTGCTTTAGTTGCTATCCTTGTCGTTAAGGTATCGAATGCTTCTACCTTGGGCATTTGGCGTGCCACATGTCGGAGATATGATCGGCTTCTTCTCTTCTAATTCTTGGTAGGAGTACGTGAAGCCATCACCCTAGTTGTTGAAGGCATATCTCCTCGTCAGCGATTGCCTTTCGTAAGTGCATCTCCATCTAATCCACGTATCATGGCGCATTCCCCTATATTACCACAAAGGTGGAATTATGGTCGTCGAGATGTTGTCTTCTTAGTTGGCTCGTTGATGTGGGCGTTCCTCCTTCTATTGTTGAGGCCACTTTCGTGTCATAAGTTCGTCAAGTGTTGCTGCTGCCACAAGATGTAGTGTTGCGTCGGCGATGTCTTGGTGCGGTGGTGATGATCTTGACATGACGGTATTGTCTCTTATTGACATTGGGTGGGCCAGTGTCTTCTACTTCAGGGCACTTAGGAAGTGTTTGGAGTCGAAGGTTTGCTTTGGCCTCGGTCGTTTCTCCCTCGTACTTGCTCTTCCATTTTGATCTTGGGCTCTATGCTTCCCCATTTGGTAGTCGAAGTGAAGGAGCTTCCGATCTAAAGCGCTAAATCCGTAAAACATGACTCTAAACTCATGTTTCTCCCAGCGTATCTGTGAGCATCAAGGATATACAATAGACATATCGCATTTACATTGGGATTTTAATTCATCGACTTTTTCAAAACAACTACGAAGATCTACTTAATTGTTTATACCCTTTTAGGGTTTCCCTTCCTCCTATCGCGTTTGATCCTTTGGTTTTCTTTGCATCTTCTTTGTTACGGTTGACTCGGGATTCCTTTGAGATCTGCTACTATTGTTGGCGAGCTTCATGTACGATCGAGCTCGTCACGCCCGATTCTGCGAAGAGTGTTAAGTCGATGTGATCCCTTGAGAAAGATGCTCCTCCTTAATGTGTATATTAAATTGCGTGAGGAATGCGGTGACAGCTCAAAGCGTCCCTACATGCGATTGTGTCGTTGCGGGGTTGCCGGATGTGCGGTGCCGTTGATAAACGAGTAAGATCACCCTAGCTGTTGCGGTTGGGCATTCTTGAATGTCTTGAAGCTTCGAGATGTGTAGTGGTGGGCGGGCATTGTGATTCCTCCACAGGTTGAATTTCTGAGTGCGAATTCTGTTGCTTGGGCTTTGCTTCATTCCGAAGTGCCTCTCCTGTGCCTAGAAGTGTGGTCATCTCCATTGCCCTTACCATGGCTCCTTCTGGTCGCCTTTGCGTGTTTTGTATCTGCTGGCTAGGTCGTCTCTCGTCCTTTTGGGTCCTATCCATTAGTCTCGCACTCCTTGGTGGCGTATTAAAGCCGATCTTCCTTTGGTTTCTAGGTGTTCCTGGGTCCGGAATTCTTGTTCGAGCGGAATATTCTCCTCCTTGATCTTGTCCCTAATGCTGATATAGGCCTTCAAGTCGGAGATATTCCCTGATATGCGTCTCCTCCCCTCGTGGTCTCCTGCTGGTGCAAGGGGCTGGAAGCTCATCTTGGTCAGCCTTAGGTGCTTTGTTTGCCTAGCTTGGTGGCTCCTTTTGTTGGCGTTGCGACATTAAGCTTGAGCTGCTGGACTGCCAAAGTCGTGGGTGGTCTTCTCTCCCTGTTCCTATCGGCTCTGTGTGTCGCCATGACTTCTCTCCTCGGCCGGAAGGTTATGCCCCTGGCCCCTAGCTTTCGTGATGCTAGCAGCGGCATCGATGTCTAACGTCTTCTGCACCTATATTTTGCTGCCTTGCATTCCTCCATTTGAAACTCATAATGCGTTGAGTCGGTGAAGGCATCGAGATCCTCTTTACGATGTGACCTCGTCGTGATAGCCGGGGAGGTTGACACCTAGAAAATTCTTGATGCCGTTGGTTACCAAATATTCTTCCCATTTGATGAAGATTGATGATAGGCGGTGGTGTCCGTTCTACTCGTTTGTCGGTTGAGGTGTTTGTCGTTGTGCTTCTCTCTCTTGGGTCGCCTTTCGGTCTCCTCTCCTTATCTATCGTACATCCATTTGGGACCTTGATGTCTTCAAGAAGTTGTGCCTCTAGCTCTTACGTGGCTCGGCCCGTGCTTGAAAGCTTAGCGCTCGTATTTCCTAGAGTCTAAGGTCTACTTGAAGGGCTCTCCTACAACATTACGGGCTCTATAAGCAAGCAAGGTGGCTCGGCGGCGTTCTTGGAGACATATCTATAATCTACAAGTCTATGGATATTAGGGCGTGTGGTATGGCATGACATGAGGATTGTTTTGCAAGACCTCCATGATGTTTGAGGCATACTCTAAGGTCCTAGCAAAGTTAGTTTAGGGAATCAATCTCTACACATGGGGCGGCAGGCAGCTCTAGACTCTAGCTCCTTTCTAGGTACCACGGCAATAGGGAGTGTTAGCATTGGCGGCTATATAAGTCAAACTCTATTAGAAGGACCACGAAATTAGGTCAAGGTTTATGCCTTTGGCATGGCAGAGGTGATGTACCAAGCCAGTTGGACTTGGGTTGCTATCTTTGAGGTCTAGATGACTATAACAAAGGGGTGTTCTTGGGCACTTCTATCTAGGAGTAAAAGGTATCGAACCCCGGTAGAAACAATACTACGCGAGCTACTAATGGGGTATGCTTCTATCTACAAACAAACTACTGTTTGGAAAAACAATTCAAGGGTTTGGGCAATTTTGGTCAATTTGAGCTAGGGTTTGACATTTCTAGCCTAATTTGAGGTCATAAATGGATTCTAGGCTATCTAATGGTCCTATTGCAACAATTTTCAGGCGATTTGGAGCTCTGTAGAGACACAGCTTGCGCCTCGCTTCAAAACTGAAGTTTAGTTCTTCAACCCGGTGGTTGTGAGACCACCTTACGGCAAATGTTTGGCTCATTCTTTTTAGTCTTATTAAGTTCGGTTTATTTAAGCATTTACTAGCTTAGCATAAACTACCAAAAATGAGGAAAAAAAATTTTCCCCTTTTAGGGGTTTAAGGATCCTATCAAGTTAGTACTCTTTGGGAGCATGGCCAATGCTTTGCTCTTGGTCTCCAAGAACATTGCTCGATACCCTTTGTGGCGTCCCCTACTGCGTATCACGGTGCACTCACCGTATACAAGCGAGGGAGTTCATCCCCATACCAGCTCCATGCTAATATAGGGCCCTCCGTATTAGCGCAACCTTGAAGAGTTCCGGTGGGAAGAATGAAGGGGTCCTTTACCTGTCTCCCTCGGGGCCTACCTAGCTTCGGAGGCGTAAACATACATGTCGATGGTACATACATCAACATCATATGACCATCACGAAGGATGGTCCTCCACATATCTGCATAGACAAAGATCAGCACATCACATAGGAAATCCTACCCAGGCTCGGACTCAAAGGGATGGCCCGGCGGCTTGGGTCTCGAGTTCATTGCGAGGCAGAATTCATGGCAATGGATTTGGGTGGCATAGGCTATGGCATAGGGTTGTCCCTCCATCCGCCCCTCACGTACACACTTTGCGGTAAGGCTGAAAAGTGTCGGGACTGTGGCCAGCCGGGATGCATAGCCAAAGGGCTACTCTGGGGTCATCATCCCGGTTCGATGGGGCGGTAGGGATCACTCCCTCGAGAGATCTACATCTTGACTCAAGGTGACTAGAGGGCCTTTGCCCGTATTGGTGAACCAGCGGAAAGTGTACACCACTTCCGCGGTGTCGAGCCCATGCCTTACCGCTTTTCGGTGGTAAGCCATTAGGCCTAGTCACAATGACCCCGTGAGGCCTTACACACGGAGGATCGTTCAAGAGTCGGGACCACGAACCTCCTTCTTAGCGGTCTAGCCCCTTCACCCACAACCAGGTGTGGTTCTTGTACCAGGCGAATCTATGGTGTGCTAGAGGCTAATCTAGGGAGCATCTACTACCAAGCTTGAAGTCTCTACCCCCTTCCCAATACAAAGGGAGTTCACGAGGAGATACATCATCCATATACATCACGGAAGAACTAAAGAACATAGATCTAATCTATATCATAGAGTTAGGTTCTTTAGTTGGAGTCTAATATCTACTCATCTAGAGATCTAGATAGCTGCTACAGGCGATTTAATAGGCTAAACCTCTGATACAATGACTGGAAAGCGGTTTAGACCATTAAATGGACTACCCCTGATCCATGAGTTGCTCCTCGACTGAGTTAGACCATCCCCTCTTGGCTGCTTCGAATCAAGGGAAACTAATGGTGCCATTCTCGAGGAGCCCAGTCTAGGAAGTTTTGACTCCTAGAGCAGCCAAAGCGAGCTCTAAAACCCTAGGAGCGAAAATGGGCAAGTTAGGGTTCTCCTACTTAAATAGGCAAGGGTTGGGGCTTAGGGTTTCCAATTATCCCTTTAGGCATGTGGGATAGTGGAAATGGAATTACCTGCCTTTAATGGCTAGGTGGCCAAATGTGCCTACATGGAAATGTGTGCACCTAAATGTGCCCACATGGAAATGTGTGCACCTTAATAAATGTGCATGTGCACATTAATAAAAATGCACATACCTAGCAAGTTGCCCCTAGGGCTACTCACTGGCTACTGCGTCGTACCGCGTCGGTTGGGTGGCGTGTGCGGCGTGTGACGAACAGTATAGTATATGTCACGGGACGGGTATCTTTGTCTTTGGAAACGTCCGCAGTGTGGAAGGTTGGGAGATGGGGTACTATTAGAGAACCATGAGATGCCTCAAAGAATGCGGCAAAGATGAGATGAAAGGCGAAGACCATGTCATACTTAACTCGCCCGACCTATAGTATATCTGAGGCGGATATGGCATCAACATGCACGATTTACATACCTTTTTTGAATTTGGAAGGAAATAGAATTTGATCCTTTTTAATTGAGACTCTCACGGCATAGAAGGTTGTACTAAAATGTATAATTACCCTAATAGAAGAAGAGGATGCATTGGTGAGTGAGGGCTGGATGAGGAATTGGAAACTCATCTAATTTTTATGACTATGATGTATAATAATGTCGTCTTATAGGCTGGGATGCCTCCCAAAGGCGTAATACACTTCACCTCTCTCTCTCTCTCTCTCTCTCTCTCTCTCTCTCTCTCTCTCTCTCTCTCTCTCTCTCTCTCTCTCTCTCTCTCTCTCTCTCTCTCTCTCTCTCTCTCTCTCTCTCTCTCTCTCTCTCTCTCTCTCTCTCTCTCTCTCTCTCTCTCTCTCTCTCGGGTTTCCCACATGCAACCAAAATAGCATGTGTCATAAATATATTCTTTGAACCCAAGTTATTACTGGAATGAATTGAAGAATAAAAAAGCAGTGAGATCCCCATCTCGGGGTGAAACTTGTGGGAATATGTATGTCGGTTGTATCACCGGGATAATGTTAAGTGAGAAACTAGTATAAGGTGGGATCTCGGATAAATGAAGAAGGCGTGGCTGAAGGGATAGCGGGCTTAGCTAATAATAAGGCAAAAGGATCTATATGGCTTGTCTTGTGAGAACACTTAAAATGGCAGGAAACTCTATCCATCAAATCATTGCTAAGCTCCTCTACGCAACCATGAGAGAAGGTCTTCCATTAGAATGGCGATTAAAGCAATTGTGCCAATTCATAAAGGTGGATCAAACCGGGATGTGAGTAATTATAGGACCATTATGGTGTGATCTATTTTCAAAGCTATTGGCAACCATTTTAGAAGAAAATGAGCAAATGGAAGAAAATGATAAAAGCGGCAGGAGCCAGTCGGGCTGGTTTTAGAGGCGAGGGAGGTCCACTCTGGATCACCTTCTTGTGTTAAAACAATATTTGATCTTTGTTAAAGGAACCAAGAAACCCGTATATGTGCTCTTTGTGGATTTTAAAGCTTTTGTGAGTCCATGAATGAAACTATGGGAAAGAATGGTAGAATTACTGAGGTCCCACGAGTGCGGGATGCAACCCGTGTCTTGTATGAAAAAGTGTTGGTACAACTATCGATTTTGGTTCTTTTAGCCACATCGAAAGTAACACGGGGGTGGCGGGGATGCCCCCTCATGCCATGGCGCTTTTTGGTGTGTTTATTGATAGCTTGGAAGATTGGCTGCTTGAAAACTGCCACGGAGGTATGGAAATACGGATATGTGATCAATTATTGATGTATCTTGCGATGTTGTTATTTTTGCCTTTCGAAAGAGCATATGCAAAAACATTTGGATGGATTATCCGCGCTTTTGTGATATTCTGAGACATGCAAGTGAACTTAGAAAAAGCGAAGATGATGAGGTAGGAGCACTTAAGCATGGGCATTTCACATATAAAGAAATCACGGTTGATACATGTGAGTCATATAAATACCTAGGGTTGGAGTTTAGTAGAAACCACGGATGGAATCGAGTGTATTGCCTGCACGAGTTAATGGCGGGCAAAAGCATTATATCGTTCTGAGTATGTCTTGAGGCAAAAGCGCATGTATGGTCATGGCATCTTAAGGTTAGGCTTTTTGAATCCTTAGTACAGACTGTGATATTATATGGATGTGAGATATGGGGGCCAAGTCTTCCTCAAGGGCTTTGGGATGACATTGAGCAAGTGTTACGTAAATTTTTGAGACATGAATTAGGAGTCAAATCACAAACACCATATCAGATGATGTTGTGAGCGGGTTTATGCCACTTGAAGGAGAAGCCATTACGAGATGTATCCGTTACCTCTGAGAAGGTAAGACTAAAAATGACATCTCTCTAACACCACGAGCATTCGGGTTTAGTCTGAGGAAAAGGGATGGTTTGATGATGTGAAGCGGTGGTTCCATAGATGGGATATTCATTGGGAAGAGGCACTTTCTATAGATGATCACTTGAAGCAATGGGTATTAGCTAAGATACATAAGAAATTGTGGTCCCAACCTAAGACCAAAATGCTACTATACAAGCAGATTATGAATCCCAATTTAGAGGTAGCAAGGCACTTGCGGCAAGAAAAATTATCCATTGAAAAGACATGTTATTAGCGAGGATTATTTGTGCTCACATCATTTAGGGGGTGGAAGTAGGCGTTGGGGACATATCATTCCTAGGTATGAAAGATATTGTAAAATATGTGGGGAAGAAGCGGTGGAAGATGAAGAACATGCCTTACTTAGGTGTATTGCATATACATCTATCTGAGACAAATACGGATAGATCTTGAGGATTTCTGGTCCTTTTTCATGATGGATGGAAATATAATAGGGGCCTACTTGATTGAACTTCAACAATATAGGGATAGTTGCCTAAAAAGTTGTCTTGATTTACTAGGAGATAATGACATTATGAGTGAGAGTGATGAGCTAGATGAGGACTCGAAACTCATCTATTATTCTATGATGATGTTTAAATATGTTGTCTAATAGGTCTTTGAGGCCTCCATAGGCGTAATAAACTTCACTTCACTTCTCTCTCTCTCTCTCTCTCTCTCTCTCTCTCTCTCTCTCTCTCTCTCTCTCTCTCTCTCTCTCTCTCTCTCTCTCTCTCTCTCTCTCTCTCTGTGGGAATATGTATATGGGTTGTATCACCGGGATAATGTTCCGTGAGAAACTAGTATAAAGGTAGGATCTCGGATAAATGAAGAAGGCGTGTGGCTGAAGGGATGGCGGGCTTAGCTAATAATAAGGCAAAGGATCTATATATGGCTTGCGTGAGAACACTTAAAATGGGAGGAAACTCTATCCATCAAATCATTGCTAAGCTCCTCTCTGCAACCATGAGAGAAGGTCTTCCATTAGAATGGCGGTTTAAGCGAGAATTGTGCCAATTCATAAAGGTGGATCAAACCGGGATGTGAGTAATTATAGGACCATTATGGTCAGCATTGGTCTATTTTTCAAAGCTATTGGCAACCATTTTAGAGAAGAAAAATCAGCAAATGGGCGGAAAGAAAATGATAAGCGGCGAGAGAGTCGGGGCTGGTTTTAGGCGAGGGAGGTCCACTCTGGATCACCTTCTTGTGTTAAAAACAATATTTGATCTTTGTTAAAGGAACCAAGAAACCATTATATATGTGCTCTTTGTGGATTTTAAAGCTTTTGTGAGTCCCTTGAATGAAACTATGGGGAAAGAATGGTAGAATTTGAGGTCCCACGAGTGCGGGATGCAACCCGTGTTTTGTATGAAAAAGTGTTGATACAACTATCGACACTGGTTCTTTAGCCACATATCGAAAGTAACACGGGGGTGAAGCGGGGATGCCCCTCTGCATAGCAGCTTTTTTGGTGTGTTTATTGATAGCTTGGAAGATTGGCTGCTTGAAAACTGCCACGGAGGTATGGAAATACGGATATGTGATCAATTATTGATGTATCTTGGCGATGTTGTTATTTTTGCCTTTCGAAAAGAGCATATGCAAAAACATTTGGATGGATTATCACGCTTTTTTGTGATGTTCTGAGACATGCAAGTGAACTTAGAAAAAGCGAAGATGATGGCAGTAGGAGCACTTAAGCATGGGCATTTCACATATAAAGAAATACGGTTGATACATGTGAGTCATATAAATACCTAGGGTTGGAGTTTAGTAGAAACCACCGGATGGGTCGATGGTGTATTGCCCGGCCGAGAGTTAATGGTGGGCAAAAAGCATTATATCGTTCTGGTATGTGCGGGCAAAGCGCATGTATGGTCATGGCATCTTAAGGTTAGGCTTTTTGAATCCTTAATACAATTTGTGATATTATATGGATGTGAGATATGGGGCCAAGTCTTCCTCAAAGGGCTTTGGGATGACATTGAGCAAGTGTTACGTAAATTTTTGAGACATGAATTAGGAGTCAAATCCACAAACACCATATCAGATGATGTTGTGAGCGGGTTTATGCCACTTGAAGGAGAAGCCATTACGAGATGTATCAGATTACCTCTGAAGGTAAGACTAAAAAATGACACCTCTCTAACACCTGAGCATTCAGGTTTAGTCTGAGGAAAGGGATGGTTTGATGATGTGAAGCGGTGGTTCCATAGATGGGATATTCATTGGGAAGAGGCACTTTCTATAGATGATCACTTGAAGC
This sequence comes from Isoetes taiwanensis, assembly GCA_021234155.1. Classification (NCBI taxonomy): domain Eukaryota; kingdom Viridiplantae; phylum Streptophyta; class Lycopodiopsida; order Isoetales; family Isoetaceae; genus Isoetes; species Isoetes taiwanensis. Next base: position 3,194,635 of record JAJEKV010000072.1, read on the forward strand.
AATGGGTATTAGCTAAGATACATAAGAAATTGTGGTCCCAACCTAAGACCAAAATGCTACTATACAAGCAGATTATGAATCCCAATTTAGAGGTAGCAAGGCACTTGCGGCAAGAAGAATTATCCATTAGGAAAAGACATGTTATTAGCGGGGATTCGATGTGCTCACATCATTTAGGGGTGGAAGTAGAGGCGTTGGGGACATATCATTCCTAGGTATGAAAGATATTGTAAAATATGTGGGGAAGAAGCGGTGGAAGATGAAGAACATGCCTTACTTAGGTGTATTGCATATACATCTATCTGAGACAAATACAGGATAGAATGCGAGGATTTTACAGTCCTTTTCATGATGGATGGAAATATAATAGGGGCCTACTTGATTGAACTTCAACAATATAGGGATAGTTGCCTAAAAAGTTGTACTGATTTACTAGGAGATAATGACATTATGAGTGAGAGTGATGAGCTAGATGAGGACTCAGAAACTCATCTATTATTCTATGATGATGTTTAAATATATTTGTCTAATAGGTCTTTGAGGCCTCCCATAGGCGTAATAAACTTCCTTCACTCTCTCTCTCTCTCTCTCTCTCTCTCTCTCTCTCTCTCTCTCTCTCTCTCTCTCTCTCTCTCTCTCTCTCTCTCTCTCTCTCTCTCTCTCTCTCTCTCTCTCTCTCTCTCTCTCTCTCTCTCTCTCTCTCTCCGGTACACATGCGGCAATTACTTGATCAATTGGCTGCTACGTAGCTAAAGCGGGGATGCAAGTAAATCTAGAAGACTAAAACCATGACGGTGGAGGTGCGCTCAAGCGGAGCAGGGGTTTCTCTATTTGGGTGAAAAAAGTTGAGATATATCGAGACATATAAATATCTGGGACTTACTATTAGCAGGAATCATAAATGGCATCAATGCATACAACAAAGAATTGAAAGCGAGGTGAGGAAAGGCAGCGTATTCTATGCAAAGCATGTGTAGGAAAACCCACATATGGGCATGGCCACTAAAGAAAAAAGCGTATGAATCTCTAGTCCAAAGTATAGTATTATATGGGGCTGAAATTTGGGGACGGGGCTGCCACAAGGCTCTTGGAATGATATTGAGCAATTTACACAAGAAGTTTTCCATTTTGGAATTGGGTGTAAAGGGCAAACCCCATATCCGATGATGCTAGCGAATCGGCACTATGCCACTTGAAGGGGAAGCTTTACTCAAATGCATTAGGTACCTTGCTAAAATAAAAAGATGGATGCCACACACATTCCTTATTATGCTTGCCTAAAACTTGAACATAAAGGATGGTTTCTTTGATGTCAAGACATGGCTTGAAAGATGGGATATCATGTGGGAAGAGGCAATTTCCATTGACAACCTGAGAACATGGGTCTATGAAAAGGTTAGAAGAAAAATGTGGATGAGCCCAAAGACTAAGATGATATTGTACAAGATGCATATGAATCCTACATTGGATGAGGCAATACATCTAAAGGAGAACTTATCGATAAAGAAGAGGCACAATATCATCGAGAATCCGGCTCATTTCGCACCATCTAGGTGTGGAGGTTGGGAGATGGGGTACTATTCGAGAACCATGAGATCTTTGCAAAGTATCGGCAAAAGATGAGATAGAAAGGCGAAGACCATGTCATACTTAAGTGTCAACCCTATAGTATATCTGAGACAGATATGGCATCAAGCGTGCACGATTTACATACCTTTTTGGATTGGAAGGAAATAGAATTGGATCCTTTTTAGTGAGACTCTCTGACATAGAGAGAGTTGTACTAAAATGTAAATACCCTAATAGAAGAAGAGGATGCATTGAGTGAGAGTGAGGTGGATGAGGTGGAAACTCATCTAATTTTTTATGACTATGATGTATAATAATGTCGTCTTATAGGCACAGGAGGCCTCCCAAAAGCGTAATACACTTCACTTCACTTCCTTTCTCTCTCTCTCTCTCTCTCTCTCTCTGTGGGAATATGTATGTCGGTTGTATCACCCGGGATAATGTTGGTGAGAAACTAGTATAAAGGTCGGATCTCGGATAAATGAAGAAGATGTGGCTGAAGGGATAGCGGGCTTAGCTAATAATAAGGCAAAAGGATCTATATATGGCTTGCATGAGAACACTTAAAATGGGCAAGGGAAACTCTATCCATCAAATCATTGCTAAGCTCCTCTCTGCAACCATGAGAGAAGGTCTTCCATTAGAATGGCGGTTAAGCAATTGTGCCAATTCATAAAAGGTGGATCAAACGGGGATGTGAGTAATTATAGGACCATTATGGTGTGGTCTATTTTCAAAGCTATTGGCAACCATTTTAGAGAAGAAAATCAGCAAATGGGCAGAAGAAAATGATAAGCGAGCGAGAGAGTCGGGGCTGGTTTTAGCGGGGAGGTCCACTACGGATCACCTTCTTGTGTTAAAAACAATATTTGATCTTTATTAAAGGAACCAAGAAACCCGTATATGTGCTCTTTGTGGATTTTAAAGAAAGCTTTTGTGAGTCCATGAATGAAACTATGGGAAAGAATGGTAGAATTACTGGTCCCACGAGTGCGGGATGCAACCCGTGTTTTGTATGAAAAAGTGTTGATACAACTATCGACACTGGTTCTTTTAGCCACATCGAAAGTAACACGAGGGGTGAAGCGGGGATGCCCACTCTATAGCAGCTTTTGGTGTGTTTATTGATAGCTTGGAAGATTGGCTGCTTGAAACTGCCACGGAGGTATGGAAATACGGATATGTGATCAATTATTGATGTATCTTGGTGATGTTGTTATTTTTGCCTTTCGAAAGAGCATATGCAAAAACATTTGGATGGATTATCGCGCTTTTGTGATGTTACGGACATGCAAGTGAACTTAGAAAAAAGCGAAGATGATGGCTGGTAGGAGCACTTAAGCATGGGCATTTCACATATAAAGGAAATCACGGTTGATACATGTGAGTCATATAAATACCTAGGGTTGGAGTTTAGTAGAAAACCACGGATGGAATCAGTGTATTACCTGTGCGAGTTAATGGCGGGCAAAAAGCATTATATCGTTCTGAGTATGTCTGAGGCAAAGCGCATGTATGGTCATGGCATCTTAAGGTTAGGCTTTTTGAATCCTTAGTCTGTTGTGATATTATATGGATGTGAGATATGGGGGCCAAGTCTTCCTCAAGGGCTTTGGGATGACATTGAGCAAGTGTTCGTAAATTTTTTGAGACATGAATTAGGAGTCAAATCACAAACACCATATCCGATGATGTTGGGAAGCGGGTTTATGCCACTTGAAGGAAGCCATTACGAGATGTATCCGTTACCTACAGAAGGTAAGACTAAAAATGACACCTCTCTAACACACTGAGCATTCAGGTTTAGTCTGAGAAAAGGGATGGTTTGATGATGTGAGCGGTGGTTCCATAGATAGGATATTCATTGGGAAGAGGCACTTTCTATAGATGATCACTTGAAGCAATGGGTATTAGCTAAGATACATAAGAAATTGTGGTCCCAACCTAAGACCAAAATGCTACTATACAAGCGATTATGAATCCCAATTTAGAGGTAGCAAGGCACTTGCGGCAGAAAAATTATCCATTGAGAAAGACATGTTATTGCTTGAGGATTATTTGTGCTCACATCATTTAGGGGTGGAAGTAGGCGTTGGGGACATATCATTCCTAGGTATGAAAGATATTGTAAAATATGTGGGGAAAAGCGGTGGAAGATGAAGAACATGCCTTACTTAGGTGTATTGCATATACATCTATCTGAGACAAATACAGAGATAGATCTTTGAGGATTCTGGTCCTTTTTCATGATGGATGGAAATATAATAGGGGCCTACTTGATTGAACTTCAACAATATAGGGATAGTTGCCTAAAAAGTTATCTTGATTTACTAGGAATAATGACATTATGAGTGAGAGTGATGAGCTAGATGAGGACTCGAAACTCATCTATTATTCTATGATGATGTTTAAATATGTTGTCTAATAGGTCTTTGAGGCCTCCATAGGCAATAAATACTTCACTTCTCTTCTCTCTCTCTCTCTCTCTCTCTCTCTCTCTCTCTCTCTCTCTCTCTCTCTCTCTCTCTCTCTCTCTCTCTCTCTCTCTCTCTCTCTCTCTCTCTCTCTCTCTCTCTCTCTCTCTCTCTCTCTCTCTCTCTCTCTCTCGGGTACACATGCAGCAATTGCTTGATCAATTGGCTGCTTTAGCGTAACAAAGCGGGGATGCAAGTAAAATCTAGAAGACTAAAACCATGACATGGTAGGTCGCTCAAGCGAGGAGCGAGGGGTTTCTCTATTTGGGTGAAAAAGTTGAGATATCACGAGACATATAAATATCTGGGACTTACTATTAGCGAGGAATCATAAATGGCATCAATGCATACAACAAAAGAATTGAAAGCGGGCGGAAGGCCTTGTATTCTATGCAAAGCATGTGTAGGAAAACCACATATGGGCATGGCCACTAAAGAAAAAGCATATGAATCTCTAGTCAAAGTATAGTATTATATGGGGCTGAAATTTGGGGACGGGGGCTGCCACAAGGCTCTTGGAATGATATTGAACATTACACAAAAAGTTTCTCTCGGGGGTTTGGAATTGGGTGTAAAGGCGCCAAACCCCATATCCAGATGATGCTAGCGAATGCGGCACTATGCCACTTGAAGGGAAGCTTTACTCAAATGCATTAGGTACCTTGCTAAAATAAAAAAGATGGATGCCACACACATTCCTTATTATGCTTGCCTGAACATTGAACATAAAGGATGGTTTGCTGATGTCAAGAAATGGCTTGAAAGATGGGATATCATGTGGGAAGAGGCAATTTCCATTGACTTTCTTGAGAACATGGGTCTATGAAAAGGTTAGAAGAAAAATGTGGATGAGCCCAAAGGCTAAGATGATATTGTACAAGATGCATATGAATCCTACATTGGATGAGGCAATACATCTAAAGGAGAACTTATCGATAAAGAAGAGGCACAATATCAAGTGAGAATCCGGCTCATTTCGCACCATCTAGGTGTGGAGGTTGGGAGATGGGGTACTATTCGAGAACCATGAGATCTTTTTGCAAAGTATGCGGCAAAAGATGAGATAGAAGGCGAAGACCATGTCATACTTAAGTGTCCGACCTATAGTATAATCTGAGGCAGATATGGCATCAAGCGTGCCTGATTTACATACCTTTTTTTTGGATTGGAAGGAAATAGGAATTGGATCCTTTTAATTGAGACTCTCTGACATAGAGAGTTGTACTAAAAATGTAAATACCCTAATAGAAGAAGAAGAGGATGCATTGGTGAGTGAGGTGGATGAGGAATTGGAAACTCATCTAATTTTTTATGACTATGATGTATAATAATGTCGTCTTATAGGCCTGGGAGGCCTCCCAAAAGACGTAATACACTTCACTTCACTTCACTTCTCTCTCTCTCTCTCTCTCTCTCTTGTGGGAATATGTATGTCGGTTGTATCACCAGGATAATGTTCCGGCAGAAACTAGTATAAGGTCGGATCTCCGGATAAATGAAAGAAGATGTGGCTGAAGGGATAGCGGGCTTAGCTAATAATAAGGCAAAAGGATCTATATGGCTTGTCGCGAGAACACTTAAAATGGGCAGGAAACTCTATCCATCAAATCATTGCTAAGCTCCTCTCTGCAACCATGAGAGAAGGTCTTCCATTAGAATGGCAGTTAAACAGAATTGTGCCAATTCATAAAGGTGGATCAAACCAGGATGTGAGTAATTATAGGACCATTATGGTCAGCAGTCTATTTTCAAAGCTATTGGCAACCATTTTAGAGAAGAAAATCAGCAAATGAAGAAAAATGATAAGCGGCAGAGAGTCGGGCTGGTTTTAAAGCGGGGAGGGTCCACTCTGGATCACCTTCTTGTGTTAAAAACAATATTTGATCTTTGTTAAAGGAACCAAGAAACCGTATATGTGCTCTTTGTGGATTTTAAAGCTTTTTGCAATGAGTCCATGAATGAAACTATAGGAAAGAATGGTAGAATTCTGAGGTCCCACGAGTGCGGGATGCAACCCGTGTTTTGTATGAAAAAGTGTTGATACAACTATCGACACACTGGTTCTTTAGCCACATGAAAGTAACACGGGGGTGAAGCGGGGATGCCCCTCTATAGCGCTTTTTTGGTGTGTTTATTGATAGCTTGGAAGATTGGCTGCTTGAAAACTGCCTGGAGGTATGGAAATACGGATATGTGATCAATTATTGATGTATGCTGTGATGTTGTTATTTTTTGCATTTCGAAAGAGCATATGCAAAAACATTTGGATGGATTATCGCGCTTTTTGTGATATTCTGAGACATGCAAGTGAACTTAGAAAAAAGCGAAGATGATGCCGGTAGGAGCACTTAAGCATGGGCATTTCACATATAAAGGAAATACGGTTGATACATGTGAGTCATATAAATACCTAGGGTTGGAGTTTAGTAGAAACCACGGATGGAATCGATTGTATTGCAATGAGTTAATGGCG